>OZ022264.1:228682092-229282092 GCA_963978885.1 Nemotelus pantherinus
GTTGTTTTATTTGTAGTCAAAACATCGGTATCTACTTATTAAAACTGATTTTTTTTCGCCAAAAATGGTATATTTAAAATGAGACCCTCTTCGGGACACCCTGTTTCAAATGAGATAAAATCCAAAAAGTAGACTAGTTTTCTTAACTAAAGCTTCTCATTTGATTAAAGTAAGATGATCTTTCATTTAATCGCAAAGTAAATATCAAATAGTTTTTAATAATCAGTTCTAATACAAATATACAATAATAAATTAGAAAATAAATTAACATTTAACATCGACATTTTCTAAAACGTTAATAAACTCTGCTTATATTACTGCTTAAGCTAAATAACAATTCAACTTGTGTATTAGAAAAGCACCGTGCTTTTGTGAAATGGTTACAATATTTACAAAACTGCTATGAAGTTTCAGTTCGAGTCCGATCCTTGAGTTTCGTAGGGCAGCAGAAGGCAAGCGAGTGCTGCACATACAGCAAACAGACCATACACAGAAACGGCACTCCATAGTGATGACTGTAAAAGAACTTGAGCTACGTATGGAGTAGCCATTGCTCCTAATCGGGCTAATGCAGAACAACCTCCAACTCCAATGGAACGCAAAGCTGTTGGGTAAACTTCTGGCGTATAGACGTAAGCAGCCTGAAACAGACCTGCAATAACACCACGAGCGAGAAAGAGAATGATTGTAAGAAGGACGCGGCTGAAAAAAAAATTATAATTTTCTCTCAATATGATTCCAATAATGATTATAAACAAACAACTTACTCATTCGTAGTGGTTAACATTGCTATGCAAACAGCAAACAAAAGAAATTGAATTGCCATCGTCTTCTTACGTCCACATCTTTCGATTATGGCAATTGTTGCGAAAATACCAGGGAATTCGGCCAAGGTCGTCCAGAGTAGATCCATATAGTCTGTTGTTTGGAGATGTTGGCAGTCGTTTGTTGGATCCTTTATAGGCTCGATCGGGTTGTTTGCAAACATTTCAGTTGACATTAAGACTAAACCGTAGTAGCAAAAAGCACATGACATCCTATCAAAAAAAATCTTTAATATATCTTAAAACGGAGAAAATGTTTAAAAAAATCTTTTGTGTGCATATAAATAGTTTAGTGGTGATGTCCCAAAACTACTGATACATTTGCGATCATATTAAAGAATATATTTTGAAGAAGATTCCAAAATTGTGACTATCAGATATTTCAAATACATACATATATGTATGTATATAAGTGCGAAAAAAGTGCTCCCGGTACAAATTATTTCGTTATTTAAAAAAACATCGAATTGATTACGAAATGGAAGAAGTGGTGGCAAGATAATCGAGTAGTTATGCACCGTTTTCGACATTGAATTAGTTATTAGCATGCAGTTATTCTTTCCTAAAGTCATCTTTGTAATTGTAATGTTACTCGAACATATTGAATGGGCCGAAAATATAATTTTCGTCAGTTTCAGTCGTCTCTTTTATGACTTTCGTTTTGTTTCTTCCACATATTTAAGTATTTCACTCATTATCGAATGATGTTTTTAAAGCTTTACTGGTGTATTGTAACTGTGTTTGATGAGCTGCTTTAGGTTGAGCTAGGTTGAGACATCTCAGCAAAATCTTTCAGGAACAATTCGTTAGCTCTAACTTGCCCGAAGCTGCTTTAATTTTTGTTTCATGAGCTTGTTCTAAGTGGAACTAAAGCAATTTAGAGCACAATTTTTTGCCACAGAAATATCAGCAGAAAATTTTTACTGAAATGGAATTTTTCAATAGTAAACTGACACAACTTCTAAAAAGTGATCAATAAGATTTCGCACTCTCAATTGCTCTACCTTGCTCTGTTTTTTTTACAGCTGATCTTCTCATAATTTCCTTGAGATGCTCTCCTTTTTTTCGAAGTCATTAAACCCAGCTAATATTAAAGTGGAATTGTTTTTGTGGGAAGTATGCACTGATTCTCACCAGACACCAGCTCAATGTGCATACTAGACTGATGTGACCACTTGCAGTTGAAAATCATTAATTTTTTATTTACGTTAGCTGTGATAAATTTTAACATCCTGGACTTATATCCATCGATATCATTTACTCATAAAGGTCATTAATTTGTGATCATGGTTCCTTTCTTGTTTATAAATCAGCATAGACAACGTATATCGTTTCTAAAGCTTATCAAAGCAAAGAATAATTGACACGGAAAACTCGATCGTTTTACGAAATAAGCCTCCGAAAGCAGAATCAAAGTGGAATTGTTTTTCTGGGATGATTAAAATTGAATTTTTTTTTTGACTAAGTGGTTTCGAAAGTATGACAGTATGTGATAAGTATGAACCCAACGGGAAAAGTAATGCTTACGGATATATTCGGTAAGCATTTCGCGTAATGCGTGTAAGCATTACCGGACCATTACGCGTTGTTTCTTTTTAACATTGCATGTCCTAGGCTGGGAAGATTTATACAAGGGGAAACTCATGCTTTTAGCTCTATAGCTTTATGTATAAGAGCTTTTTGGAAAGTACGACATCGTATTCTCGCATTTATACGCCTCAATATGAATGAAAGCTTTGGCCGGCGGCCGATCGTATCTCTGCATGTGTGGTTTTTGCATGCTGACGCTCATTGGAAATTCCAATAGCGCATACTCGCTACAAGGGGGAATTGTCTTCATACATTTTACTTACCCGTGCGTGATGATTTGAAATGCTTCGAAATTTTCATCTTTCCGCTTTATATAGCAGACTACCCATAACCGATGTATGCTCGCAAGTTATACCAAATTATCCCGTTATACCAAATTGTGCGCCTGAAGAATCGGCTACATGCGGTCTAGCGCTCTTAGCGATGTGGAAAATTTGGAGCACATCGTCAGCACAGTATTCCCGACGCATCCGTCAAGGATGGCTGGCAGCGTCATCGTCCACCGGGGTGACGTTCCTATCTTTCTTGGTGAGGTGCTGGTCGCCGCAGTGTCTTACATAAAAGGTAGTAAGCCCCGGGCTCTGATGGAGTGCTGGTCGAAGCACTTAAAGTTATAATGAAGAGTAAACCGCGGCTATAACTGAATTTATACAATTCATGTTTAAGGGGGGTCGCGTGTCTTTCCATCGCAATGGAAAGCTACCCGGTTGGCGCTCTCGATTAGCCATAGGGATGATTGCGGTGGTAGCATTGCGGTGTTGGAGGCGCTATATAGGATTGCGGTGTTGGAGGCGCTATATGCTCAAAATGTCTTCAATTCGGCGAGAATGGCAGATGTGCTTTGAGTATTCGAGCTTAGTTTCCGCATTTCTGACTATTTGTTAGCCTATCTTAGGAACTAATGGCTGCTGCTCGGCACAGATGAATTTGTTCAGAGAAGTATTACCATCTCAAAGGGCAGCTCAAGAGTCTATTCTCGGATGTGACTCTTGGAACATCCTTTACGATGTACTGCAGTGCCTGTAAATACCAACGAATGTGTTTCTCGTGGGTTACGTTGACGACGTGGCGGCAGTTATCACTTCTAGATCTGGCGAGCTCATCCAATTGAGGAGGGTGGCACTCTATAGCTGGCACTCTCATAGTCAGAGATCGTCATGCTGACGAAGCGGAGGATACCGACTACTATCTCGATAACAGTGGGTACTACAGAGGTCTAAGCTGTTCTAAGAGACCACATTCGTAATGTGAGAGGCTGATGACTAACATCAGTGGCCCCGGTAAATTGATACGGAGGTTGCTGATGGAGAAGATTTACTCCATGTTGCTGCGTCCAGCGTAGAGGTGCCCTGTGTATCGCCAGTGGATACCACACGATGTCGGAAGATGTATGGGGAGTAATTCCGATAGGTCTTCTTACGTGAGAACGCAGAGAATGGTACCTCACTAATTCTGACCCGAATGGAACTTATCTCTGCAGCTTTGACAACAACGCTGGAGGGCAAGCAAAAAAGGTCGTTGGACGGCGAGACTGATAGGCTTTCTAGATCCCATGGGTCAGCCGTGGCCACACTGAGATAAAATTTTACCTGTGCCGATTCCTAACGAAGCATGGTTATTTAAAAAAAAACTCTAGCGCACCTGAACCGCTAGAAACACTAATGTTCGAAGAACAGTAGAAGAATCGTGCAGGTTTTGAGTGCATATTCCACCACATGAGCTGCTTATTACGGCCAAACTGTTTCAAATGCCACGTTTTACTTTGGTCTCAAGAAAGCATTATAACTCATATGGTAGAAGGTTTCAGATATTACCACTGGCATGGGTTTCAAAGTTTATGAAAGAAAAACACTTGTTAATTATATTCGTTATCAGTTGCTTATTTCACCAAACTTTGAAAGCAGCATCTCATATAACATCAATGAAGAAAATGCTCAGTGCCTGCAGCACTGTAACTGAAGTTGGTGTTTGGGGCTGCGATCCGAAAAATGTGCAGAACTTTGGGAATTGAAACATTGGTTATTTATTTTCATTGTAAATGTTTCCGGTATGAATACTAACTGTAAGCATTTATTGAGACAAAAGTAGCACAACCGACTCGTGCTGGCAACCTTCTGCCAGTATCAAAGCCAAGAATATATCACATCTGCTTCACGTTGTTATATTACATTCGAAGTTATAGGAGTATAAAGAAATTTAGGGTTACCTACAGCAAGTTTTTTCAAATAATCGAAAGCTTAATATTTGCTGTTTATTGTCACTAAAATATCATTACCAATTAAAATTTCTGAGATAAAACCGCTTAATAAAGATATTGCAAACAAACACAAAACCAACAATAGCTGGCAACCCTATCGTGGCTTTTCAATCAAACATGGCCTGGACAATGTTTATAATAGGTTCCATTAATTGTAAGAAATTCGTATTGATTTCATGGCTGCACTGGAAGTTATAGGGCAAAAAGTTTTATTTTCCTGAGCGAATTTTCAAAACCAAAGACACAAAAATTACCATAGCTGGCAGCACCAATCGAATTTTTCAACCAAATTTCTATCAAACAGAGTTTAGAGTAAGGTTCAGCTACTGTGTCAATTTCATGAAAATCTGGTTACTAATTCACATTTCATAGGGCAAACAGCAGTTTTTTTTTCTTTGTAATTTTTCAAGATGGCACCACTGGCACAGAGTTGCCCCCAATTCAAAATCGCTTCTATCAGACCTGGTTCTACTTAAGTTCAATGCATTCTGTAAATTTCAATCTTATCTGATTATTGGTTCGTGAATTCCCGCGAACAGAAGTTTTTGATGCTAAAAATATAGGTTAACTGGGAGAGGGTTACCGTTCTTGTCCGACATGAAATTTCCAAAGTTTTACTTTGAACGTGTAGATAAAGCATAAGATTTGTATACAGATTGGTTTTATTGCAAGAAACGGACATTTTTAGGATATTCGATGATTTGAATGTTTTCACTTCCAAATTTTTATTTTTTTCAAATTTAAGACACCAAAATTATCATAGCTGGCAGCTCCAACCGAATTTTTCAACCAAATTTCTACCAAACGTGGCTTGAAGTAAGGTCCAGCTACTGTGTGAATTTCGTCAAAATCGAACGATTCAATCAGAATTTATAGGGCTAAAAACAGTTATCTTTTTTAGTGATTTTTCAAGATGGCACCACTGGCACAGAATCGCCCGCATTTCAAAATTACTTCTATCAGACCTGGTCCTACTTAAGACCAATACAGTCTGCAAATTTCAATTAATTCTGCTCATCGGATCGTGAGTTTCCGTGAACAGAAGTTTTTGATGCTAAAAATATAGGTAAATTGGGCAAGGGTTACCAGGCGTTCCCGTTATACCATATCAAATTTTATTTTTTGTCTATGTAAAAAAAGCACGAAATTTACATATGAGTGGCTTTTTTTTGAAGAAACGGCATTTTTTCAAGAGAGACGATAATTTGGAAGTTTTCACTTTCAGTGCTTGCCCTAGCTTCAGGGTTGCCAGCACGCTCATCAAAAGTTACACGAATTTACAACTAAATAATACCAATATGTTCTGAAAATTTGGTAGTGATTGAATAGCTCTGTCAAAAGTTATCGCAATTTAAAAATTTTCAATTTTTCCCGATCTCTTTTTAGGCACCCAGCGCACACATAGGGTTAAAAAATTCCAAAACATTATCCGATTCACATGTAAAACACGTTCAAAATTTATTTTGTTAACTTTATTTTTGCAAAACTTATTTGTGTACGGAATAATAGGTATATTAAAAATATCACTAAAATGGCCGCCGGCGCCAAAGGGTTAAAGATTTTTAACTTTTTCTGAGACCTGGCACTATTCTGCATATACACCAATGTGTCTTGAAAATTTCAGCTCAATCGGATGGCGCGTTCCTGAGATTTTTTCACTGAAATTTTTTGATGATATATATATATATATATATATATATATATATATAGAAATATGAATTTTTGGCCAAAGTGATTTTAATACTAATGTTCTTCTTCGAACATTAGTAAAAATACTCTTAACAGAAGGTACCCTAAGGGGGGTAGACCGTAGTGTCGGCACTGTATGGATGAGTACGATAATCCTCACCATACAATCTTTGCGTGTAGCTGGTTCGCACGTTTGAGGAATAGCCTTGAATCTACGACTGGCTTGGCCATTTCGGAGTCGATCGTGGAAACGATACTGCGTCACGAAGATAGCTGGCGCACAGTATCAAAATACGTTGAGGGAATTTTTTTTTAATTTTTGAATTCATATCCTGCTGGCCCTCAAGACAAACTGAAGTCTTGAATAAAAGTGGGAAACATGTTGGTTCAAACATTTTTCGAGTCTTTGAAAACTATATTTGAACGAGAATTTAAGCTTTGACCGGAATTCGGGTATGGATAAAGGTTTTTCGAGCATCGACTAAACATTTTATTGCTTGAATTTAACCCGAATCCTACTGGGCTATATATCCTACCTTTATATCAGAATAGTTCAGTTAGTAAAGAATTTTACCACAAAATTTAGTCAAATTATTCAATGCAAAATAAAAAATACAACTCACCAAATAAACCATAGTAGAAGTGTCGTTCGTCGAAGTGAAACACTTAACAGCGCTTTTATACTACCACGACCAGCTGTTGGTCCATCTACAACCAGCCGTCCAAGAAGCATAGGCCTTTTATTGTCTTTCGCAATCTTAAACACAATAGTTTATTTGATGAAAATTACATTAAATTATTGAAAGTTCAGTCCACAAAAAAAAAACAGTGATGGTTGATCGACAATCAGAATTAAAATTGGGAAAAATAGCACGGTTTGTTAAACGAATTCACGCAATTTCTTGCGCACTGAATTTCAAATCAGAAATTGGAATACTTTAAAATAAACCAACGGCATTGTACAAACTACCTTCACAACTTTAGTACTTACATCCTCTAATGTCCTTAAAGCTTTTTCATTTTGACCGTTTGCGACATGATACCTTGCAGACTCCGGTAACCACTGGAATATTAAACAGTTTAATAGTCCAATTAATACAGCTTAGTTCAATTATAACTCACAGGTGTTATCACAGCAAAAATAAATAAAGGAGCAGCAGATAGTCCAAGTAACCATCGCCAGCCTAAATTTGGAGCGACTGCGAGGGCGAGCGCCACCTCAAAACAAGCTCCCAATGCCCAAAAACACTAGGATGGTTAAAAAATAAGTTTAGTGTTTGCTGTGGTTTATATTGCTAATATAACGTACATCCAATAGTACAACGCATTTTGCTCTTTGTTTGGTTGGCAGGAACTCTGCATATAGTGTAACGCTAAAATGAATAAAAACAGGAAAGTTAGCTCAAAGATGAAGAAATTAGGGACAATACTTACGACTGTGGAACACATCCGATGGCAAAACCAACGAGTCCTCGAAGAAATAAAAGCCATCCAAAGCTTGGAGCTACTGCACTTAGTAGTCCATACAGAAATAATAATATTCCACATAGTGTGAGTGCCTATTAGAAAAAATAAATATTTTGTCATATTAACACCCTACAAATACCAACTTACTGGCTTCCTTCCATATCTATCACTAAGCTGCGTCCAAAAAGTTGAACTTAACATCATTCCTAAGAACACAATTGTAGTAGTAAGTGCCTGTTGGTATCTGGAGATACCCCAGTCGCAATGTAACGCAGGACCAAGGACACTTAAAATTGTCATTTCCATTGAATCGGCCATCCAGCACAGGCCAACGCATAAAGATAGTTTGACTTGGAACCATCCGAAACCCAAGGCATTAACTGCCTGTTGAACTGTGAAAGTATCTGAAATTAAACAAAACTGTTGAATAAAAACAGTTCGGAGGGCTGGTTTATTTATAATGATTTGACTTACCATCAGGGACGACGCTCACTGATGACAGTTCGAATTCGGTGTCTAGTGATGTGTTAATAACGTGTGTACTACCATTTACATGAATGTTTGGAGGTGTTTGGATATTAGCTCCGTCCATTTCCTCATAACCTCTTACAAATCCTGCCCTGCGGACCCCCATAGTGTTGAATCACCTGAAAAAATGCAAAAGCTGTTCACTGATATTCACGTATTTTCATCTTTTGCTGGTGTTAAGAAATTTTACAAATTATTATCTTTTATCTTTGCCCTAAAATTCATATATATATATATATATATATATATATATATATATATATATATATATATATATATATATATATATATATATACATATATATATATATATATATATATATATATATATATATATATATATATATATATATATATATATATATATATATATATATATATATATATATATATATATGTATATATATTTATTTATATATATGCATTTGGTAAATTAACAATATCTTATTTTTAGAGTTTAGACAGAGTTTTTACATCTAATGTCTAGTACTATACTCTTCGCGAAACGAATTCAACGGTGAAATTCCATACAAAAAGAGCTTTACTGGCGAATTGAAAAGCTCTTTTTGTATGGGATTCGACCGTTGAATTCGTTTCGCGAAGAGTATAGTACTAGGCATAAGTTGTGATAACTAACATATACTACAGAGAAGCCTGATTAACTTCAAATGAAGTTTTTCAACAAAATTATGTTTTTTGGAAAATGACATAGTAGTGTGCACAGTGAAAGCTATTAAAGGTCAAAGGTCACGAAATTCACTTTTTCTTAAATAACTATTGGTTTTATGTAAATTTTAATTTGTTAAGCACAAAAATCTGCACACAATACTAAATGTGCCGATCCGCGAACTTCGATTTTGTGAAGCATTTACCGTCTTTTTACGTCCATACAGAGAATCCGTACAGGGCAGCCATATTACAGGAATTATGTTTATTGTAAGATGAGAAACCCAATATGAAAAGTCCACACTCAAAACGTGTGTGCGAAAAAAGGAGAATTTATGTCAAAGGTCACGAAAATTAGTATTTCTTAAGGGGGCAGGTACACTTAGAATTTTGTGAAAATCGATTTTATTTGCTTTGCATTTTCTAAAAGTAGCATATTTCAAACGCATTCTCTGCGAATTTCAGACAAATCGGACAATTCTTTATGGAGATAAATAACTTTGAATGAAGTCGTCTCTAACGCATAAAGCGTTATTTTGCATGCTTTAAAAGCATTTTTCTCGAAACTATGTTTTCGAAGTCGGTGATCACTGTAATTTGAAAACGGCTTTATCGATCACCATGAAATTTTCCTCACTTATTTTATATGTAATTATCCTCCGGATGAAAGAAGGATTTTTCGATCGGACGATATTTTTATTTTCAATAGCCGAAAATGTGAGTGAAATTTTGATCGAAAATATAATTTTGAATTTCAACAGCTGCCATTTTTCGAAAAATCAAAATCTGCTAAAGTCCTTCGTTCATCCGGAGCACTATTTTTTTTTATTTCGGATGATCCAGTGACAAGCTACAGTGATCACGGCAAAACAATTTTTTTTTACCCTTCGAAAATTTACTCTAATTCGACTAATTTTCAACCTTTTGCCTTAAAAAAATTACAATAGCTTCTACAAATATATTTCTTTCAAGTAAAAAAACATTTGTGTTTAATTATTTTAATGTGTGTCTAAAAAAATCCTAAAAAAGAGCTTTTTTCGGACGTCCCAAGTGTACCTAACCCTTTAAGTGTTTCATTAGATATCGCTTTTATATGAATTTTCGTGCATTAGGTTTGTTCAGTATAAAAATTGGTATATAAGCTTCATAGAAGCTTGTGTAGTCTTTGTGATGAAGCTCTCTACCACCTTCAACCCCTAGACCCGTACGAAGGCTGTCGTAGAATTACTTTACTTCACATAAGCTTAATGTCATGTGAGACCAACATTCTATCCTACTAAGGATATCCTACTAAGGATAAACGTTCTATCTACCTTTTACTACTTCCGAGATGTTCAATGATTTTTGTTTTGATTTGTACTGGAGATATATGGAGAGTGTATTTTTCAATATTAATTTTAACATAAGATAGGTTTTTCAAATCTTGTAGAATGATGTAATGGATTATGTAGTTTTCGTCAGTGGCGGCTCTCCGTATGGGGCTAGTGGGGCTTAGCCCCGCCATCCTTTTTCATTCCAAAATGTAAAGAAACCAATCTCTATTTCAATTATTACAAACTATAAAATTTCATTTTAGCGAAACAAATGATCAAAATACTTCGCTCACCAACTGTTTTTAAAATCCATTCATGTCTCGTCTCTTTCGAAATTTGTATTTCATTTTCATTCACAAATTTGTATGTACATATAATTCAATACAAGAGAACTTACTTCGCATATGCAATATGCGCGCGATGCTCTTTTCATATTCTCTTTCCATATTCTGTTTCACATGCAATTTGCGCCGGGCTAATTTGAACTAGCCCCAGAAAAGAGAGGCAACGAATGAAAAAAATCACTAAGCGCAGAGTGTGTGCGTGTCATACGCAATGGCAAAAAGAGTAATCAGCGGACTAAGCCCTAATCTTAAGCTTCTATTGGTATATCGCTTGTTTGTCGTTCGCTAACTGAATAAAGTGTGTGTAGTACCAGTGGGTTAAATTAAGCTAATTGGGTTTTGCAATTGAAGAGTAAACGATGGTTTTGCTTTTACAGTGCTTGTTGATATTATCGTGATCTGATAAATATGAAAGAAAAATTGTGTGCACGTCTCAAACATGATTTAATATGATACAGACAGGTCTGTACGTATGGTATTTTATGCAAAATGTTGACTGCATTAAAAATGTGTGAGACATATACACTGTTTACAATATAATTGATCTTTGAAGACACTTTTAAAAAGTTTTCTTACGTCAAATACGGGAAGTGACAATTTCTAATCTTCGTGCTATTCAAAGCATAAATATTTATTAGTTAAAATTTACCAAAGTCGAAGAAGGACCCCAAGATCGATCGTTATTTGCTGAAATTTTTAGTCCCCGAATAAAACAATCTGTTTTTGAAAGCCTGGGGTATCGAATTTGTTGCTTTGATTTAATTAAATGGGTTGTTTGGGACGTTGTTATGATAATAGAAGTAATCGAATTGTTAAGTTATATGAATAATGATCATTTTAATTTTTTCTAGTGACTTTTCGATAAAATTTTCGAATATTCTTCATAATGTTTTACATTAACCTAACCTAGGATCTAGTTTATTAATTCAATTCAATTAGAAATAGTTTGAAATCAAGGAAGTCTAATCGTAAGGAATGAATGGTGAAAAAACTATATGATCCTCATGTTATAGGATTGGTAAGTTTGGGATATGATAATAATCCAGTTTAATCCAGTCAAAATTAATATACAATAATGAAGTGTTCTAAATATGTCATCTGCTACTGAATTGTAAAGCTTCTTTTAAAGATAATAATATGATTTCTTCTGTTTAACAAATAAATAATTTAATTTAAATACGTTTTATCACTCCAATTAGATCCAGCAGATTCTGAAAGCTGATTTAGAGCCTAAAGAATACTGAAACTTTTAAACCTTATAATAAATATAAAAAACGTTTCAATTTACTTGCAGTATTATCTATTAGTAAAAAAGCTGAACATTTTAATGAGCAGGTGATAGATTTATTCAACGGAAAAATAGGCGCAAGGAACAATAGGCAGCAATAAGCTGATGCGAATATTTAGTAGAATTTTCCCGGAGGAATTTATTACTGAATTGACTTATTTGTGCATAGTATTTATTTATTTTAACCCCATTTTTAAATATAAAACTGTTCCGAATTTCCAATATAAGTAAGTACTGGTCCTTGGAGACTAGCCCCACTTACATTGATTCCCACGAGCCACCACTGGTTTTCGTACGTAAAAATGCAGATAGAGCCTTTATGCTTAGTAGGGCAAAACAGTGCTTTAGATATGATCTTCAGTGTCCTTACATCACAATCCATAGACGATAATGGATTATATGTATTTCGTCGAAGTTTTCTCAGACTTATATCTCGAGTAAAATTCGCATAAGAGACTTAAGGGGACGTGGCACCTTCAAATTGAAAAAAAAATGTTTTTTTCAAAGGCTTGTTTTTAATTGAATAAAAAGACATATCTTAATGAAACTTTTTACATATACTTTAATTCTTTTATACTACATTAAAAAAAATGTTAAAAATGTTTTGTGGTCCCCTGTCGTCTGCTACAATTTTTTGGAAAATACACCAAAAAAACCTGGCGTTCATGATATTGTCCTCAGGAAAGTCTGAAAAAACAAACAAAAACGTGGTTTTGATCAACATCAAATCGGCCTTGGAATGAACTAAAAAAAAACAATTTGGTTGAAAAATAACAAAATGGCGGTGTTTTTTTTTCGGAAATCGTGGTTTTTTTTCCCCAGAAATCGGTTATAACTAAAAAAATTTAGTGCCGCTTTTTTCATCCGTAGTTCATTCTGAGCATCAACATGTGCAGATTAACGTGTTAAAATTTCAGAACGATTGGAAAATATCGTTTTTCTTAATCATGCATGCCAACTTGCAAAACGTTGTTTCGAGAAAATCGCGCCTAAAGTTAAAATTCAATATTTTTTGCAATAAATCTTACCGAAAATTAATCTGCGATGCCTGGACCATACAGTGTACCTTTTTCTCGCTCATACTCCTCCTCTTCCAAAGATTTTTGCTCCCTTCGAGAAGTTCTGGCCTCTTTAGATGCCTCAGTCGAGTGTTTTTCCGCCTGGTTAATTCTTGCAGCATCTCTATGTTCTGCATGTTCCAGCGCACGTTCGCTAATCGTAACTCCCATTACTTGCATTATTTTCAAGATAGCCATAAATCCTTCTTTCAATGTACATGCAGAAATATTTGCAGCCATATTTAGCACGTTTTTCCCACAAAAAGTATGTTTGGGGGTCAAATTCCAAACACAAGAATTATAGCTTTCGTTATTAATTGCCCAAGTAGCGCTTTAATAAATCTTTTGATGATAAGTCCATCATAAATAGGCTTTAAAATTTCATGTACCTCATCATCTAAAGGTGGAGGATGCTTGAAATTTTTTAATGCATTATCACCAGCTGCCTCCACCTTGCGCCAGTTACACCAAGTCGTTTCTCCAACAGGACAATAAGAGTGTTGAGGGTTCTCATCAGTTGAAATTTTGTGGTAATATGCTGCCCAAATTTCCTTGCGCATATTTTCAACTGAATCAGGATTTCGTCGTATAGTTAGGCCATAATACGTGGCTAAATTTTTCATTAATTTTAGTGTCAGGTGAACTTTTTTCGGACCTTTTTTAGAGATTCTACACTTTTTTTAGAAACATCTTTTACAGCTATTTTTTTGTTTTTTTTTTGTCAAGGTTAGCTTGTTTTTTTGCTTCTTTTAAAGGAGTTGACTCACTTATTTTTGTCTACACTTTGGCTTAAGTCGATGTAGCGATATAGCGAAGTGAACGAAAATCATAGAAAAAATGATCTTGGGGCGCTTCGCTATATATACTCATAAAATTTTTTTGTTTTAGAATTTCAATTTTATATTATTAAAATCATGGTTTAAAACCTTCATTCTAACATATTCAATCAAAAATCAAAAATCATTTTTTTAAAAATTTGGAGGTGCTACGTTGCCTTAAGTGCAAATTTAAATTTACAACAACAGTTGACGAGGTATTTAAAAAAACTGATATTTTCGTAACCTTCGATCTATTATACTAAACTATATATAACTAATAATAATAATAAACTTTTGCTGCGCACACAACTTCATAATGGACATTCCATATTAAATTTGTTATCTTTTAATGAACATAATTTCTTTGAAAAATCTTTACTGTGATTTGTATGGCTGAACGGCAGTTTTTTTTTTACTAAAAAGACACACTAAAAAAACACACTAAATGATGTGAATACGCATCTCGTTGACTTTATATGATTTAATTTTTTCCTGAGCCGAAGCCTAGATGAAGTTCTCTGATTTGTAATTTTGCTAAAATTTTATACCTACAGACTTTCCGTCTGGAAAATTTAATCTGTTTACGGTTGGCATCTGTGCTTGCAGCTATACGTAGCTAATGTGCTTGTAAGAAAAAATTCAATAAGTCAAAGGTGAGACGCAATGAAGAAGCTTGTGTACTGATTGCGAATATTTTAATTTTCGCGTTATCTATAATCTATTCGCGTAGCAAAAAAATTATGTTAGCAGCTGAATTTGCTGAAAAACCCAATATATGTGACGATTTACGGGCGTTAGCACTGTAGGAGTAAACTAAACAGTGAAAATTTTTTTAAAGAAAAACAGAAAAAAGTATTATTCCCTCTAAGAGAATAATACATATCACGAAAAAGTATTGAGTCATCTGATGACTTAGTTCTTGACAAACTCATTTGCTGGCCATAGTTGGCTACTCTCTTTTACTATAATTCCATCAAATTTCAAAAAGAAAATCTAAAACTGCAGTCATCATCACTCCTGACTTGTCTTTGAAACTTTTTGTATTATTGTAGTTAAAACAACCTTTCTTAAGCAATATCACTTTAGTGTATAACTAAAAATCTGAGCCTAATGACAGCCAATATTCTCTTCGTTCTAGTATTCGTAGTGAGTGTTTTGAATATGTTAGAAACCAAGGCCCAACAATTACACTCAGAGATAAATATATTAGCTGTGAGAAATCATTTTTCATATTCTCAATCTAATAAAAAAAAATCTGAAGGCTTCTTTGAGAATATCAGAGAAGGCTTCTTTGAGAATTGCTATTGCTGCGAACGAAACTTTGGGCCTTAAAAATTGTTCAATAGCATAGTTGCAGACACACACGCTGAATTATTGGCGCAGTGTATTAGCCCGAAGCTGGTATCGTTTTTTATACTACACTACTATTTTACATATAAAAGTCTAGAAGGTCTCTTCCGTTGCAAGATGATGATTCTAACGTTGATGCTCTCATCGGAGCTATTTCACCTCCACTCCAAATATCTCGTTGCTCCCGAAACAACTGCGGATGATATGAAAAAGTACTCGTATATTGAACGCAAACTAGAAAGATTCTTCAAAATACTCCGCAAGAAAATGACAAAAGTCGCTGATCGCGTCATGGCCTCAATTAAACTTATACTCACGAACGAATTAAGATTTAAGATTTTTAGTTAAAATTTTCGAAAAATGAAATGTTTGTTCAATTTCTGCTTCATTTTTACGCATTAAACTCTAATCTTGCAAATAATTCTCATAATTTTTGTTAGTGCTTCTAGAATGTTCATGTCAACCAAGTTAAACTAGCTTCCATAATGTTTTCGGATAATTTCATTTGCTTAACTGAAATTTGGCTCAATAATTCATCTTCAGTAACGAAATCTATTCTCTGCATAATGTTTTAAGACAGGATCGTTATCCCTCTCTATCATGCAAAACACCTGGTGGATTGGTTCTTATAGCTGCTAATAAATCCCAAACTGGTAATTTTTGCTCAAATTTTGAAGTGTCGTTCCTTGCTGAATGTGTTGCTATTTGTGTATCCTTGCCTATGACTTATTTCTTAGTGCTTATTCTTAGTAAAAACCTATTTATCGTGTAACGCATCGCTATCTGTTTATGAGTACTTTTTTTTTTTAAATTGTCAAATTTCATCCTTACAGATTTTCCTAATGTCTTTGTCAATATTTGTTGTGATTTCAACCTACCTTCAATCATTTATGATAAATATTTATCAGGTATTGCCTACACTGATTCATTTTCCATATGTCCCTCTTCTTTTAATTCGCCAGTTCAATGTCATTTCCAGCCTAAGTGTTGCATTCTGGGCTTTATGATTTCTAGTATTCCTTCTAGGCAGTTATCTCTTTTCGCTTCCTAAACGCATATGTTTATCCTAACCCTCATCAATGTTAGCGTAAATCAGATATTACGCACTAAAATGCTCCGAAACTGAGATTTAACTTTTCACAACTGACTATGATAGTATGACTGCAGAGATCAATGGTATCAACTGGTTATCTGTTTTTTTTTCGGAATCTCGACATTAATGAAGCGCTTTTGTCCTTTTTCCTACCCAAAAATAATCTCGTAGTTCGTCCTCGCCGTCCCATCATCCTTTGGCTCTTGATCGTTACTAGAATAGCTTTTCGTGTTAAAGAGTAGACCCTGATGATATTTTTTTGCACTGCGACCAAAGAAAAAGATATTATACTAGCCAAACGCAGCTGCTTCGCTAATCTAGAGTCATATTTCGTCTTGAATAATCCGAAGAATTTGCGTTTCTGCATTCGCTCCCTTAAAAATAATAAACAATATCCCGACTCTGAGATATTTGATTGCAAAATATCTTGCTGAGCCCTTGAAATGTGTACTATGTTTGCTAACTTGTAGCTTTGTATGATTCTCCTAGCAGATGCACTTCGCATATTACTCCTTTTATCGCTACTCTTTCTATCATCCTCCTGTTGATAAGCCTCATCAAAAAGGAAAATCGGTTTTCTTGTCTAGACTCCAGTGGACCCATTGGTCCCGAAAATATACCTGACATATTCGCAAAATCTTTTTCGTCTTCGTTATGTGTCTCTCTGTACATAGTTTTTAATCTAATTCTTTCCTCGGTGTTTTCTATTTACACTGGAAATCAACCAATGTTTTCCCGATACGAAAAAGGGTGACATTGAAAACGATTCGAACGATCGCCCGATAAACTTCATTTCATCTTTTCCTAAACTATTAGAAAAAATTATATAGGATCTAGTCTACCGTGCTAAGTATAGTAAAATTTCAAATGTGCAACACGGTATTATCAATGGTCACTCCACTACCACTAATTTAGTCAAATTTGTCGAAGTCGTGTCCTCTGTTCTTGACAATTGGCATCAAGTTGATTTGATATATACTGTTTTTCGAAAGCTTTTGACAAGGTCGACCCTTACATCCTAATACGCTTGCTTGGTTGGGCATATGCGGAGATGTCCTTTTCTGGCTTTCATCCTTCAATGCAATCGCACTTGCGATATTGTGGTAAATGGTTGTCCTCCCCCTCGTTTTTATTCTTCTTCTGGTGTCCTACAAAGTTCCACTCTTGGACCTATATTATTTGTTCTTTTTATAAATGACTTTTCTTCTGTAATTTCATCTAATAAGTTCCTTTGTGCGAAAGATCTTCAGCTGTTTCGTAAAATCTTTTCTGTCAATGATCGGTTTTTATTGCATTCAGATACAAGATGTACCAGGAACTCACTCCCTCTTAATGTATCCAAATGTCTAGTTAGGCCTTTTTCTAGCAAGCCAATATCCTTTGAATATTTTCTGGCAGGTAATAATTTGGTTAATGTGGTCCTCTTTCCTAATGATAACTCAGGGGATTACCCTTTGAAGCAAATACGTAGTTCTGGCGATACGGAGACACATTTAGGAGAACCCGATTACAGTTAATTCCACCATCCTTTAAGTGCCAGACTTTGTTCTTGTGAAGTGCTGATGTTGAGCCCAGTTGTCGCTAAAAGTATGATGTGACACTTAGTTACTGGAGCGCTGGTATTATGCCTAGTTACCGGCTATTAACACAAGACGAACAAATACAACCATAACAATACGGCGGAATTCAAACACGCGATCAGCAGATCGCTGCTTTGGACTGGTGACTTAGCGAGCAGAGCTACCGACCTGCATAAATCCAGGTTCACTCAAAAATGAGAAAAATACAGAACGAACGTTTATGCTTAGTAGGGCAGGTTTTTCCTTAAATATCAACACGTTTGCTCCTTAAATATCAACAGGTGTGCGCGCTACCTCCTTAGTTCATTGCCTCTTCAGTTCGTTGCCTCCTTGAGTACTATGCAAGTGCAGTCCCCTCATTTCGTTTACTTGTCGGATGCCATTGAATCTGTTCAGCGTAAGGTGACTCCTTGTCTATTGTAATAAGCTCAGGGTTCCCTATTTTCTTTATGAAAAGTGTTTTAACTTCTTGAATCTGTTTTCGCTAAGCATCTGTAGATTGTACCCTCAGAAGAGACATATATAAGGAAATGAAAACAACAGTGAGAAGTGAAGCAATTTGTCTGAATATAAGCATTAGTAGTAGTGAAGGAAATCTATGGGACCATGGGCAAAATTGATAGACCTCTCTTCTGCGAACAGAGTTGGCCATGTGTACGATAGAGATAGAGATAGTAGGCCATTTGACACGTTATAACCAAAAGCTCGTAGATCCTAGGTATCGGAGACACCAAAGGGAATATCTGAGGTAGTAATTTTCTCAATTTGTTCTAATTATAGCACGGATTTAAAGGAAAATGGATACGAAAGGGATATCCATGCACCCATACGTGGGTTAGCCTTTTTTAATACACGCACGAAATTGCTTTCTCACAAAAATTCCGCTCAATGCACCCCTTTTTACCGCACTCACAACCGAAAAGCCCTAATGTTGTATCTTATTTACGAAAAATGTGAGGAATATCAGATCGGGGTAAAGGCGTGCAACGGGCAACACAAAAAGAAATGTCAATATCAGTTTGATTAGTGTCGGTGAATCAAAGCATTGGCTTTAAGTCAATATTTCTCACAGAAAATTTTTAAATTGTTTGGCGTGTGCCGTAGAAACAGAAATTTTCGTGAGTGCGAGATAATCTGTGTCGGTTTCCGGAATAAATTAGCAGTCGAAAATTCCAATATAGGGCGAAAATGAAGTGCCGCGTTCCAGGCTGCATTAGCAGCCACATAAGTGCTTCGCGGGGGATATCGTATTTCAGGTAAGTGCAAGTAACCTTTGGCGTCAATTGCGTCTTCTTTTTGAGTGAAATCATAGTTAATTTTATTTACAAAAAATATTTTAATCTACACTCGCCGGTTGCGGAAAAAGAAAAGAAATGTCAAACGACGTTCAAAATAGCGATTTCTCGTAGTTTTTACATTGGCGTTACCGTATGAACTGTATAGGGCACACTCACGTACCTCATTCTCACACTAATAAGCAGAAAGTTGAAAATTGGACCATTTCTCTCGTTCGATTTCTAATCCATTCTCTCTTATATCTGTGAATTACCGATTTTAACTTTGTAGTAAAATTGCTTCACAAAATTTCGTATAAGTATACGCTTATTTCATTTCCTTAAATCTCTCTGTTCTGAAATTGTACCTTGACCAATCCTTTTTGTATACATTTTTTTACAAATTGTTCAACGAGCTTTTTTTCTTTCAGTATATAATTATTTTTGCTTTTGCGTGATGAAAAACGACCCTGTAGACACCGATTTCTCTTACGCTTCTAAAGGAGTGTATATTCACTTTCCCCTCTTTCTTAGGTTTAGCTTCAGCTTGGATCTTTGCTTCTAACTTTTTCCTCTTTTAAAGAAACATATCTTGGATGCAATCAGTGCTGCCATTTTAGCATTTTGAATGCTAGATCTAGCATTATTTTTTCCAAGACGGCATTCGAAATTCGAAGTTAGCATCTAGCATTATGTTTAGCATTTAAATTTGGATTTCGGAATAATCTGGCACTAATCTATTAATCTATTTACAATCTCAACCATCAAATTGGTCTCAATAATAGCTCTGTTCGTGTACTTTCAGTCTCGTTCATGAAAAGAAACTTCCTGAATCATGTGGTGGCGGAAATTCATGAAAAATACAAAAACGCGATCATGCCATTGTCTTCGAACTAACAACCAGAAGTGACAATTGTTTGATTTTGAAATAATGATAGTGATTATAAAGTCTAAAAAATAAAGACTATAAAGTCATTTATATTGCTTTAAATATGGTAACTTTCCATTAAATCGTGATGATGCTAAAAATCAGTGATATAGTCCCATCCTTTTCAAACTCCCAGGAGCCTCGGACATCTACAAGTTCAAGTTTATCAAAGTATGTGTATTCTAGTTAGATATTTTTTCCTGAATAATGTGAATCAATTGTTTTAGGGCCTAAAATGCAAACAATCGCACGGATAACGCTGGAGAAAAATCTTCGTTATCCGACACTAATATTTTTTCTTCACTTAAAAATAAATGATTGTTGCTGTTTTGATTGTGGGATTCCAAACGATGTTTTGAAAAATATCGGTAGAAATGAGCTTTACACAAGAGAAGGAGATTTAGGTATAACTGATATGTCTGTAATAGATACGGAATCATTTTGAGATATAAATTTTAAACTTCTTATTTGTTTTTAAGGTGATTAAACTTAAAAAATATATTTATTTTTCAACATAGTCTTCTAAGAAGTTAATATATTTAGTCCATCTTTTTTCGAAACCCAGGATACCTTAGAAAACAAATTCTTCATCTTGACTCTCACAAAATGCCTTAACAGCGGCCATCACTTCCCTATCATCTTCAAACTTCTTGCTTCGAAGGTGTTGTTTGAGCCGAGGAAAGAGGTAAAAGCCACTGGATGCTAGATCTGGCAAATAGGGTGGGTGTTCAATCTGTTCGAATCCTGTTTCTTTAATTGTATCCATGGCAATTGCAGCCTTGTGAGTCAGTGCGTTATTTTGAAGAAACAGAATTCCGGCTCGCAGTTTGCTGCGTCTTTTCTCCTTTTTTGCCTCTCGCAATCTTCTTCTTTGGTCAACTTAGTAAGAGCTTGATATGATGGCTTCCTTTTCTAAATATTCCACCATAATAATTTCTTCAGCGTCCCAAAAAAGCTGATGCCATAACCTTTCCTGCCGAACTTGACACTTTGAATTTCTTCGGCGTCGATGAAGAAGGTCACTTCCAGGTCATCGATTGCATTTTGGTTTCTGGATCGAAATGGTGGATCCAATTCTTGTCCATAGTCACGAAGTGTGACAAAAAATTTTCCTGATTTGCCTGGAACTTTTTGAGATTCAGCCTTGAAATGTCGACTCGTTTCTTCTTATGCTCGTCCGTTAACATTCTCGGTACCCAACGCGCAGAGACCTTCTTCATATGTAATTTGTTCGCAAAGATTTTTCAAACACTACCATATGAGATCCCTGTGACCTCAGCTACATGCCTGAGGGGGTCACTCTTTGATCTGCCAATACGACATCTTCGACTTTTTTTACGTTGTCTTCAGTGAGGGATGTGGATGGGCATCCTTCGCGGTGCTCATCTTTAGTGGATGTTCTTCCCAGCTTAAACTCCTTGGCGTAGCGTGCAACGGTGGAATATGGAGGAACAGAGTCTCCTAATGTTTCCACTATGTCGCCGTGTATGCCTCTGGTAAACAGTTTTTTCAAACAGAGGTACTTAATGACAGCTTTAAATTCAGCATTTTGATGTTCTCTCTTCAACTGTTCGTATTCAAATGAATGTAGCTCCCTCAAATCGTGGCCTATTTTTATGTTTTTTTCATGCTGACTTAGTGAGTATATGTAATAGTAAATTTTTTTTTTTTAATTTTATGCGAACTGGAAATAACCGATTATCATTATATATATACATACACATTTTATGCGAACTGGAAATAACCGATTATCATTATATAAATATACATATTGTTTTCATATTGAACCATGTTTATTTCAATTAATCAATCGGATTCTTAAATCAGAATCCTCTGACAATTTCAACCCCGCGATAAAAATAAGACATTTAAAATGGTCAATCGAAACCTCTTTCAGTTTGAAATCTTCGCAGTTTTTATTTACCGTTGCCGCATAAGTAACAATATCGTCCAACGGAGATTTTTCTGTTAGCAAACAACGGTACCGAACACTGAAAACTGACTCACGTGCTCCAAACAATTTTTTTAAATTTTGCACAGTTTCACTAAAAGTTATATCTTTTGGAACTTTTGGTAGAATGTAATTTGCATACTTTTGGTGCACTGATGGGGACAATTTTCGCATTAGTAAACGTACTTTTGCATCGTCTTCACATGTTTTACAGTCTTCGTTGAAAATATCTTCATAACGGGAAAACCAGGCTTCGAAAGTGATTTCGGGCTCCTCGTTGAATTCTTGGATTGCTGCGGCGACCCCATCTATAGAAAATTCTTTATTTCCTTGTTGAGTCAGAAGCAATTCCAGGATTTGCTGCTGAGCTTTTATTGAATTTTGATGCTCCACTAGTAATTTTGCAATCACGTCGTCCGCCATTACACTGAACTTTGAAAGAAATCCTCGTCGCCACTGTTGGTTCTTTACCAAACGCAATTATAATGTTCAAATTTCTCTCTTTATTCTAATCAGTCGAGTAACAGAACTAACTATAACTACTTTAATTCAAAATCAAAAATGATAGTAACAAGTGTTTAGCGCGACGGTCAACAACCAAGTGATCTTCGCAGCTTCACAGTACCAGCTTCCTCAATTCATGTTATTCGTCGTGGCGTTGCCAACAATAAGAAAGCATTATTTAGCATTATAATTTTACAATATCTAGCATTATTTAGCATTAAATAAAATTGAATCTAGCATTATTCCAAAAAAATAAATGGCAGCACTGGATGCGATACGTTTAAGTCAAATTCATGTTTAATTAGGCACTAAAGACCTTAATTTAACTTTTTCGTATTTTAATTTATATTTCTCAATCTTGTAAGTGGATTTTTTATCCGGAAAATTGGTTTAATTTTTATAAATAAATCATTACATAAAAGTTTGGAAATAAGGTGTGTTCAAGCTCATCTAGAAAAAGGTTTATAGCTCGTCAGGACCTTTCTTATCAGTAAACTGTTTTGATGAAAATTCGCTCAAAACAAGAATGCCACAAGGTCCTATTGTCAGATCAGTTTTTTTTTACACAATTTAAGCTGTTAACCTCCATATTCTAGCACCAATAGATAGGAAAATGTTCAATAAACAAAACCAAAATAGCCAACAGACCAAAATAGAATAGTTGCTAGGTCAATTTGTATAATATTATTTTAACAACACATCAGTTGTAAAAGACGCATTAAAAACTTAAATGGCTTTCTAAATACATCCATTCATTGAAGATCACAGAGCAGCAGCAGACCTGACTAGAAAATCACGCAAATGCATGTTTCATTATTATGATTCAAGCACATAGTGGTTGTCGAATATGAATTTGATTTGTGAAGATAGTAACTACACCAAGATAAATGATACGTGTAAAATTTATTATAAATTTTGGAGTTTATCGTATATTTTTTTTACAATTCAACGTACAAACCGAATTTTTCGCTCGTAAATGTCATTTGTAATATGATTCAAAGTCGACTTAATTTTTAAATGCCGTTATGATACTCAAAATCAAATAAATATGCAACCGAAATCGTACTGCGCATCGAAATTGCTGTTTTAACACATTGAAAAAACAACTAGATTACTCGAAATCATCAGTTTAATGGTTTTATTAGCAGATACTTTTGCTGTACACGACGAAAACTGTTTACGAAACAAATGAATTCAAAGTAATGCAACATGAACATGAGGTATGATGATATGTAATTTGAATTCGTACATATCTAGACTGGAACGGTTAAAAGAAAACTATGCGAATTAACTGTTTCATACAGATCCATAAACTTGCATTAATAGAAACGAAGTAATATGAACAATTTTGTACTAAATCAAAACATTCGCTCATACATCCACATGGAAATTGCATGTCACAGCATCGATTCGATAAATTTGATGCGCTGCAAAGAATAATTTGCTATCATAACTTTTCGATTGCTTTTGATTACCCATGAAATAACAATTTATTTCGCACTCCATTCCATGCTGTATTGACGGATTTGTATTGTACTTTTGTGTTTGTTTTTGTCTAGGTCTCATCACATACGGCAATAATTTCACCTCAGGAGACCGATTTTCCATTCAGCAATTTCTCAATCAGCCCAATCACCTTCATTTTCACATTAGTTTACAAAAAGCGTGTACTTACTGTACGTATTGGAATACTGTTTCCTATACGTCACTCTAATGGGGGAATCCGAACAAAAATGATTCCAAATCAACATGTGGCAACGAACTGGTAAATACAAGCATCAAAAGATGATAAGATCGATAGAAAGTGATTTCATAGTTTAAATCATCAGCAACAAGCTGACTTGAAGTGAGTAATCACAACAGTAAGTGTTGTAGCAGATGAAAGTAATTTACGAGAAATTAACATAGCAGCAGCGTGTTTCCATAATAAAATCTGATTGAACGCTTCTTACCGGAAACTGGTTGATTTAGTATCGGTGCAAGTGGAATTAGATATTTTCGCTTATTAATGAGTATAACGATCCTCTGGTCTTGACCTGTATCAAATAAAGCACGAGCACCTGCGTCCAGCATTTGCAAATACGATATTTTTTATTATTTTTTGTGTGATTTTGTGTAAATGTGAGTGTTTGATACATTGTTTTCAGCTAAATGTTAAGAGTTACTCAAGATGCGAAAAAATTGTTTTCTTATAAAACTTTCTTTGGCTATTTTATTGTTTACTTGATGTATCACTAAAGAATTTCTACTTTTCTGCATTTCTGCTTTTGATTCCGTATGGTACGAAGGTCTTTTGTTCAAGTTGATCTAGTTTAGATTCCCGAAAGAGTTTTAAGACTCGCAGCAAGCTTCCTTACTAAGAGAGAATACTATGTCAGCTTTAATGGAGAAGATTCTCCCAAAGAATAATTTGTTGCTTCGGGCTGTTAGATTGACTACCTCAAATTTTCAAAGCTTCGATTAGCCGCCAGAACTGCCGATTGATTATTTCAATAACATCGAAACTCCTATTCGTTCTAACCAACACAAGCCCTTTTGACATTACGTCCACTCCTTGAAAAATTCCCACCGTTTCCCCGATTCAATGTTCCTTAATAGTGCCTTTGATGTTGATCCTCAGAAAATTTATGATCTTTTTGCAGTTTACTTTTCCTCTTTCTTTTCCGAAAATAATCCGATCAAGTCTTATGAATTCCCACATTTTCCTCCGTTATCCATCCATTGTATCCAAAGCAACCCCCTAGAAATTGAGTCCTTACTTCAATGCATTGTTGTTAATGTCTGGTGTGGTCCGAACGGCATTCCGAACCTGTTCGCAAAATCTTTTTCGTCGTCCCTATCTGCTCCTTTGTCTATTATGCTCAATCTTACAGGGTTATTCAACACTATTTTTCTACTCAGGAAATCAACTTTGATGACGCCTCTAATGACGTCGAATGTGAAGCAGGCCGAAATCATCTTTCTTCTAGATGCAAGTGTTGATAAGTTTAGAAGACCCAGTCGAAACTCATAAGGAGGAAGGGTATTAGAATCGTAATGGCTGTATAGTTCTCTCAATGCGAAAATTAAGAATTGCTTTTGTATGGACTCGAGTCTGCTACTGTGGGTGTCAAAAGCCGGATTCCAGCAAATGGAAGCATATTCGAGAATGGGGCGTACAAGTGAGATGTATAAGGATCTTGTGATCCACAGGTTACGAAATTCCTTGGCACGTCTTTTGATGAAGCCTAGCTGTTTATTTGCACGGGAAAGTATTTTATCATAATGCAAGGTGAAGCGGAGTCGCTCATCCAAGACAACACCAAGGTCGACAACGTTATCAACTCGAGCTAACAAATTATTCCCGAGGAAGTATGTGTTATGTAAGACGGTGCATTTTCGGGAGAAACTTATAACTTGGCACTTAGCAATGTTGAGAGAGAGCTTGTTTTCATTGCACCAATGATCAAGTGAAGTTTGGATTGGAGAAAGAGTGTATCGGACTTAGATTTAATGATATGATAGACTTTGAGATCGTCGGCATAAAGTAGATGAGGTATATTTGCTAGGACGTCAGATAGGTCAGAAATCAATATATTAAAGGGAAGTGAGCCAAGATGGCTACCTTGTGGTACACCAGAGGTAGCAGAAATATTTTTCGATAAAAGCCCTTGAAATTTTACCAGCTGAGTTCGATTTCGAAGGTAAGAAGTCAGCCAGCTAAGCAAAGATCCACCAAGTCCGATTTCAGTAGCTTTAGAATTAAGGTAGGGTGGTCAACTCTGGCAAATGCTTTACTAAAGTCTGTATAGACTGCGTCAATTTGGTATCCTTTCTCCATTTTACACAGGAAGTCTGAGATTAGGACTTTCAAATTTGTGGTAGTTGAGCGACCTTTTCTAAAACCATGTTGTTGCTCGTTCAGACAAGAGTCAACAAGTGGAGAAAGTTTATCGTAGACAATCTTTTCAAAAAGTTTCGGAATGGAAGATAAGATGGCAATACCTCTATAATTTCCGATACATCGACTATCACCATTTTTGAAGATGGGGGTGACGTATGAAAATTTCCAACAGGATGAGAAAGCTCCAGACGAAAGTGATCTGTTGAAAAAAATATGAAATGGAGCTATAAGCTGCTCTACACATTTGCGCAAGAAAGTTGGAGGAAGAAGATCTGGCCCTGGACCTTTGTTGCAGTCGAGTTCCGAAATAGCTTTACGTATTTCGTCACGTGTAATTTCTAAGTGGCTGATAAAAGCTGTAGGAGTAGAATGAGAGGAAGGAAGATGTGAGTTTGATGAGTTTAGAGCAATAAAAATATTCTGAAAATTATCTGCGAATAAATTACAAATTTCATTAGGAGAGGAAGAATTGATATCATTGAAGAACATCGACGATGGATAACCAGTAGTTTTTCGCTTCACATTTAAAAAATCATAAAAAATTTTCGGGTCGCGGATTATATTTTCACCTGTTGTCTTAATGTAATTGTCATAAGCCTCGTGAGACTTTGCCAAAAATTGCTTAGCAATTTCATTATATTCATCCTGAATAGCAGAACTAACGTAAATATTGTTTTTAATCCGCTTATGAAGTTTGTTTCTGCGATTTCGCAAATGCCTAAGGTCCCTATCAAGCCATGGCTCAGACAACTTTTTCTTTTTTTTTTATCTTAGGTACATATCTTTCAACGGCGTCAAATATTTTGTTATAAAAAGTAGAAATGGCTTCCTCAAGATCTAACGTTGAAAGAATATTCGTCCAACCTATAGAGTCAAGGTGATGGTGAATGCTTTCATAATTAGCATTAAGAAAGTCATATACAATTGAATTATTGTACGCTCTTAAATAAATAGAATCAGAACTAGGAAGTTCAACTGATAGTGCAGTGTGGTGTAAACTATTTGTAAAAAGATGCTCTGCGTCATTAGTTGGACTTACCACTACTTCGTCATAAGCGTTAGTGAACACAAGATCCAACCAATTACCATTTTGGTTAGGAGTCGGACAAACTTGCTGCAAATCGTTGCCGTAGAAGGTACTCGTCAGGTTGAGGTCGTTGAAATCTGACAGGTTTACAGGGAGAAGGTAAGTATCAATTTCATCGGGAATAAAATATAGATTGGGGCGATTGAAAACACTTGAATACTTTTTGATGAACGTGCTGGCAACCCTGCAGCTACGGCAGGCACTAAAAGTGAAAACATTCAAACCATCGAATCTCCTAAAAAATGTCCGTTTCTTACAACAAAAACCAATTTGCATACAAATCTTATCTTTTGGAAATTTCATGTCGGACAAGAACGGTAACCCTCTCCTAGTTAACCTATATTTTTAGCATCAAAAACTTATGTTCACGGGAACTCACGAACCAATGATCAGATACAGTTGAAATTTACAGAATACATTGGACATAAGTAGACCCAAGTCTGATAGAAGCGCTTTTTAATTGTGGGTAACTTTGTGCCAGTGGTGCCATCTTGAAAAATTACAAAGAAAAAAAAACAGCTTTTTGCCCTATGAATTCTTATACAGTTACCGGATTTTCATGAAATTGACCCAGTAGCTGAATCTAACTCTAAGCCGTGTTTGGTATTATTTTGGTTGAAAAATTCGATCGGTGCTGCCAGCTATGGTAATTTTTGTGTGTTTGGTTTTGAAAATTCGCTCAGGAAAATAAAGCTTTTTGCCCTATAACTTCCAGTGCAGTCATGAAATCAAAACAAATTTCATACAATTAATGGAACCTATTATAGGCATTATTCAGGCTGAATCTGGTTGAAAAGCAACGATAGGGCTGCCAGCTATTGTTGGTTTTGTGTTTATTTGCAATATCTTTATTAAGCGATTTTACTGTAAAATTTTCAAATGGTAATGATATTGTAGTGACAATAAACAGCAAATATTAAGTTTTCGATTATTTGAAAAATTTCTTGGCTGGTAACCCTGAATTTCTTTATACTCCTATAACTTCGAATGCAGTCATCGGATCGATACGAAATTCGCATGGTAGGTTAACTTCAACGTGAAGCAGATGTGATATGTTTTTGGCTTTGATACTGACAAAAGGTTGCCAGCACGAGTCGTTAGTGCTATTTTTGTATCAATAAATGCTAACAGCTAGTATTCATACCGGAAACATTTACAATGAAAATAAATAACCAATGTTTCAATTCCCAAAGTTCTGCATATTTTTCGGATCGCAGCCCCAAACACCAACTTCAGTTACAGTACTGCAGGCACTGAGCATTTTCTTCATTGATGTTTCATGAGATGCTGCTTTCAAAGTTTTGTGAAATAAGCAACTGAACGAATATAATTAACAAGTGTTTTGCTCTCATAAACTTTGAAATTCATGCCATTGGTAATATCTGAAACCTTTCCACCATATGAGTTATAATGCATTCTTGAGACCAAAGTAAAACGTGGCGTTTGAAACAGTTTGGCCGTAATAAGCAGCTCATGTGGTAGAATATGCACTCAAAATCTGCACGATTCTTCTACTGTTCTTCGAACATTAGTGTTTCTAGCGGTTCAGGTGCGCTAGAGTTTTTACTTTTTCAATGCGACTGTCCCATTCATTTTTCGACGAATATGTACCAAATTTATGTATTGGCTTCGTACAAGGAGGAATAAAAGATTCGCGTTGATTACTTGATGAACCAGTAGTAGAAGCTAGTTCTTTGATAGGAGACGAAGCCATGTCTTTTGTAGTCACTTTCGGCATGTTGTTTGATAAATAATGAATAAATAAATAAAGGGCCTAGGACAGAAAAAGTTCCTGAAATTGCTTATCATTTAACCGAATCTTTACATTATATTCACTACTGGCTTTCCCCTTCTATTATAGCAACCACAGCTTTCAATATGCTGATGAAACGCTCCTGTTTTCGTCAAGTTAGGATCCGCTCAAAGCAGCGAAGAGACGGGAATACTACTTGGCAGTCTTTACAAAAAATAGCAGTCAGACACAGATTTGCGTATTTCCCAACCCTTTCAAGTATTCGGGGTCCCAACTATTTGTAACAAGATCAAGAAAGTCGCTGCCTTGTTCGGAACTTCTAAGATTATTCCTAGCTCATCGATTAAGTAACTCGGCGTTGATTTCCATTGATTTTTGAGACTAATGCGATGTTTCCAATGTAAGCTTGGAGTAGAGAGGGTTTGCGCATTTTTTTGCTCGCATGGACTTTTACATATCTTTTTCTCCTTCTAATCAATCTGTAAAATCTGTGCTGAGCCTCAGAGTAGAAAAATTTCAATTGCTATTTTGTACTTTTAACTTAAATTTTGCTAGTAATAGTAATTGAAAATAAAATTCAAATATCTATTGTAACAGATGGCTTATTAGATTTGAAATTCAGCGAATACAAATTTTTCTTTGCGTACGGACGCAGACTCATCTTTGGTTGGACCTATAAACTAATAACAAATCGTCTTTAATAACAAGGGTCCTATGTTGGCGACCAAGCAAAATAACCACATCTGAAGTGAAACTAATGTAAAAGAAATTGACAGAATTAGATCAAACTGCAATGTTTCGGGTGATGTTCAGACTGGTGTCATCATTAGTCCTCATTTTTTCCAAAAACGAGAAAAAAGTTGCGTAACAGCTAATAGTCAACACTGTCGATCAAACACTGATTAAATTTTCGAAAATATGGCTTAGATAGATTTGGATGATATGTAGTAAAGGTGGTTTTACGTGCTATGTTGTCCATAAAAACATTGGCATACTCAGGACACGATTTAAGGACAGCATTATATTGCGAAACGAATCAGTGAATTGACTCCCAAGATCGTTCGATTTGAGGCCATTCGAAAACTTATTGTAAGGCTTTGGATATACTGATAATCCACAAACAAGCAGCGAAAGCCGACACTCGGCGCATTGCTTGTGCAGTAGAGCCTTGACTGTAGAAATTGTTCCGATGATAGCCACGTACTCAAATATGTTCGAAAGATAATATCGTAAGTCATTCTTCTTCATTTCTGTCGTGCTATCGCTAAGAAAAACTGGGCCCTATTCTGAGAGTCACCTCACCTGACGAATGAAGTGACTCTCTTGATATCGTATTCTGAGTCACGTAAAGTGACTTCATCTCACCTCAACTGACATTTTCGATTTGTCGGTTATTCCGAGAGTCATGTGAGCATTTCAGTCACTCGATAATATCAAGTGACTGCGAAGAGATGTGTGGTAGAAATTGACATTTTGATAAAACGAAGAAAGATTTTGACAAAGTTTAGGTCGTGAATTATGGAAAAAAGTAAGTTTTTACTACACTCGACTACGTGTTTTCCATAGACCCAAAACCTAAAACATCACAGCAAACACATAAAATCACTTTTAATATTCACCATTACATTTTCATAGTCCTTACTTTTGTAATCTTGTACAACAAATTTTAGTATACCTGTTCCAATTGTAAATATCTTCCTCTTTTTTAATTTCACCAATCATTTGCTTATCCCTGGGAATTCCCTGTTTGCGTTAGATATTCTTGAGTTCTATTTTCATTTTAATTTTTTTTAAATTTATTTTACTGCCTTCAAAGTAAGCCGCGCTAGTGATATGAAGAGTTTTTTTTTTGCGTTACAATCCAAGCCGTCACCCTTTTAAGGCATTCGTCTAGTGTGTCAGAAAATAAAAATCGATTTTGTTGTTTGTACATAAATAACATCTAAAACATGTATAGAAGACGTGGGTAAACGAGTTTTTCGAAATTTGAAGCCGTTGAAAAGTTACAGCCGTAAACCGTAGGAAGTATACGGTGTTACCGTAGGAGGTTTTTGTAAATCGTAGGAGTTATACGCTTACTTTCGCATCGAATATTTTCGAGCCCAACTCCTTACCTGGCTCTTTTGTGTAACTAAATTGTACTTATTGTGCACAGTACTAATTGTCAACTAACGGGTACCCAGAACTGTTCACAAGCTCAATAATCTGGACTTTCGTTCCAAAGCGTCTTCATTCTGGTGCAAAAGTCCTCAAAATCGCCACATTTTTTGCTGTGCTAATCTTCAACGAAGGATTCGAACCTATCTTAAAGGTGATGGAAGTCATGGGAGTAAATATTGGCCTAAATGCCCAAGCCTTCGTTCATCAACGTAACGATTCTCGCATTGACCGCTCAGAGAGACGCTTCAGCGATTTCGCCCAACAAGCCCGGATATCCAACAGAGAAGAGAAAACGGTCTTACATGACTTCTTTGAAGAAGAAGAAGGTGTACTCTATGGTCCAGGCATAGCAAATTGATCGTGAGACGAATTTTTTATCATGAATTATTTACAACAACTTTCAAACGTGTTTTCCTCAAAACAAGATTTTTTCAAACTGTTGCCATGATATCTCGAAAACTATTTGATTGATTCTACTCAAATTCATACAATATTTTAAGTACATAAATAACTACAAAATGACGTAAAATAATTAAGATTGCTTCATTACTTTTCATTTTACAAGCGAAACAAACCCAAAAAAAAACACGAAAAATTGATTTTATTTTTCAAAAGCGTAAAAAAAATTAGTTTTTGGAATTCTATTTAAATTTTACTTCAATTTGGAGTCTTAAGTCTCACAATCAAAACTGCGTTTGGTTTTTTGATTTCAGATAAGCAGAGCGGCCGGAATCATGGCAGCAGTGGAGCACCTCTTTTTATATATGTTTTCTTGTTGGGCGGTGTATCTCCGATTTACTGATATAAATGATATATAATTTATGGACTATTTTATTTCAATGGTTTGTCAAAAAAAATTCCCTAAAAAGCATTAAAAAACGGCCTTTACACTAGACGACCGCCTTAAGTAATGACCGCGAATAACACTGTTTAACTTCGGTGATCGGACGAGAACCGGTGGATGTCAGTGTCACTTCACGTTACTCTCGGAATACCGGTTCGTAGGGGACGTAACGACAGATCTCACGTGATGTGACTCTCGGAATAGGGCCCACTAGGTTTCTCTTAAAATGCCCCCTTTCTATTGAAAAGAAGGCGCTACAAAAAGACAAATGGATATGATAGCATGCTATAATGCATACTTGCATACAATGAACCATTGACCCCATTCATTGATCCAAAGTAGCGTATTAAATGTTGCGCATGAATAGGCCGTTTCAAAATTAGGGAAACCAGATGAGACAGGTACATTTAACTGGAAAAACGGACAAATCTGTGCAATTGCTAAAACTGTCATAAACATTGACATAAAATGCAAGTTATTAAAGGTGGTTTAGATTTTGAGTGGTAGATTAACAAAGTTTCGAACCCCAAAGAAATAATTCTGAAAGCTTTGTAAAACACTGTTTGACCTCTAGCGGGACACAAATCCGGATATCAAACCATTTGGTTGTATAATAGTAGTTAGGTTAGGTATTATAGTCATTGCTTTTAATAAATGTCCTCTCAGCTAAGAAAATACCCGATGAAATTGAATGGCTTATTGTAGTTTTTGTGATGAAAAGCGGACTAAAGGAATATTTTTATTCCTTTATTCCGCTTTTACTACTGCAACAACGTTGCCAAAGCAATAAAGTAGTAGGTATATATTCAGATTTAAGATGTAATTTGCTGCTCACTTCACAAATGAGTTGGGTTGATTTTATCAACGACACTATGAGACAATATAAGCTTTTAACTAAATGATGGCTTTTTACTTAAATGGATAACAGTGCTTTATTATTTTCTTGACTTTATTATAGTTAATGCTGGGTCATTGATATGTCTTTTAAAAAAATATGGAAAACCAACAAAAGAGTTTTGCCGATTTCCTTCCAAAATTTCTGAGATTTTCCAGATCTAAAAAGCAGAAAGCCGAAAAAATTTATAGAAGGCGGCTGAAACCTCCTCATAGGAGCAATTAAGATTATTTATCTCAAAGTTGAAAAGTAAAAACCCGCAATTTCTACGAAATTCAGCACATGCATAATCCAAAAGTCGTATAAAATAAAATTGTCTACGGTTTCTTTGTTCACTCCATGTCATACTTTGCAAATTGATTTCAAAGAAAAGTATTTTGCTGTCTCTTCATTTCATGACAATTATGCTGCAACCAAAAATTAAAGACTGAATAAGTCTCAAAAATATTGTTTTAAATATATTCGTTTACGACTTTTTTATTGCAAAGTTGTAAAGTCTTTTTTGTCAACAAACAAAGCAAACTCAGTTTGTTACTTTTCTGTTCTAAGGAAACTATGATGTTATTGTAAGTGATAACAAATCAATGTTGATAGGCATAATTTTCGAGATTTCCGATTGTAAGCAGAATAGTATAAGATTTCACATCGAAAAGTTTACAGCATTTCAAAGTTGAATTCTATAGTTTCTTTGAAATCTTGAATGGTGTTTCCATAACATGTGAATTTCCGTAACAGCTCAACCTAGCGTGGTTCACAGTTATTGGGTTTGAAAACGTGTTTTGGAAAGCAAACACAATTTATTTATCAGCATTTTTTCTTGCGAATCGTTGATTTATCTTTATATATTTTTATTGATATTCGAACGTGACTTTCTGCTTTGAGTCGTAGGCACGCAATATTGCAATTTGATAATATACCCAGTTAAACGTCTTTGATAGTTTTTTTCTTCTAAGTGGATAATCGCAGCAGACGAATACATCTCTGTATGTACCCACCTTCTTTGCGAACACAAAAACAAGATGGGCTGTAATTTGCAACTTATCATCGAAACACCCTAAAACTTGCAAAGTGCACTTCAAATTAAAAAAATGTCAAGTAAAAGTTTGCATTACAACCAATAGCGTCATCAAATTCATTCGTTCTTTGTCATTTATTGATTTCTATTTGTTTACGTTGCACTATCATCAAACAGATTTGGGCGTACAGGTTTTCATGAATTCCGGTCACGTATCAATATCTTTCACTACGTTTTGAATTATTAATTTCACATTCAGCGTTGTTTGGACTAACATTGATTTAGCTCAATCCATCAAGAATGAGACATCAATGAATGTGAAACTTTTCTAATTATATACTCACTAATTTCGGGGCATGCGAAACGAAGAAAATAATGCGGGACAAGCTTAAAATCCAAAATCCGTTGACGTCCGTTAAAATATGTAGCACATCTTGTCTATAAACCTATAGAAAGTCCGTTGAACTGAAGGCGATGATCCAAATAGTTCGACGTTTTCCCTTGCCTGTGCAAGTATCTATCATGAGAGGTGATCACAAGTAGTTTCAGCAACACAAACTTTTTTGATTTTATGCACTGTGTCACTAAATGCAAATTCACAAAACTATCTAATAATTCTCTTCCAACACAACATTTCACGGAGACAAAAACAGATATCGAAATTTTTCAATGGCAAGCCATTCTTGATAATTGCTCACTGACTACAGCACTGCTGTCACACCTACCAGTCGTGTCATTACGGTCACAAATAAAAACAATTAACATCGCTGCATTGTACGAAAAGCACTTTACCGCACTAATTTGATGAATTTGACCTTAAAAACACTGAGCCCACACTGGACGCAAAGCTTCTTGAAGAAGTTTTTCTTTGCGTTTTTCTGCACTACGACACAACTACCGATCCAACCATTTTCTTCAACTCCGATACACCAATGTGTTGTCGATACTCGGTCCGGGCGAAGCGCGAGCCCGGGTTAAAAACTGTTTATAAAAGTCAAGTTAATGGAAATTGAGAAAAATGAATGTTTGTTCTCAGCTTGGCTGAGTGGGTCTTAAAGAAGCAACCAAAATAGCGGACAGGTAAGAAGATGCTGTCGAGCGCAAATCTGTATCTGTTAGATACCTACCCGTTTGGTGGCGTCTACGCAACTTTTACTTCAAGCGAACAGGTAGAGTCGAGCTAACGCAAAACAACTCAGTGGAAACTCTCTGTTTGTGTGTAATATAAAGATTGTGTACGAAGAAAGATTGGTTGTCGTGACTTCAAAGTCAGGTCTGAAATTCGCAGTTTCACATATGAATGTATGTATGAAGAAATTTACCTGGGCCAGGGTGAGACAATTGAAAAGTAATCAACGTAAGACTGGTGGAGTGTTTGAATCTAAATAAATGTATTGCTTGTAAATAAGTTGAAGCGACTTGTTGCCAAAATATGGTTAATAATATTGTTTTGTATATAATTTTTCGATAGCTCATGACTTCTATGTATTTTAATGGAGCTCTGTCCTTCCTATTTGCAATTCTAAAAACTCAGTTCAGTTTCATCCGAATTTCGATCATGAAAAATGAATTCAGTATTTATTCATCACCCTATATAGGTCCCATTGTCTTCTTATATCAGAAGTTAACTCTCTTTTACCAAAGTGGTTTGCCCGATCTAACCTAAGCGAGAGTGTTTTGAATAGCATTGAAATATGATATTCTCTTCGAAAGTAACGGACTAAAAGAATCGAAGAATGCTTTACGGTAATTCTTTAGCCATACAGGTTATAGAGACATCGTAACTCTTATACCCAGCCATAATGCTAATAACAATCTCCATTGTAAGCTCAAAAATCACTGGACTGGAATGTGGTATAACCACTACGTATGACTTGATCACATGCATGAAACAGAGGCAACGAACGTACTCAGATCTTCTCGCTACATACCAATGTATCTACCTGTTCTTCTTTCGAATATCTTTCAGATACACTGCCAATACGCCCATGCCTACATATTTACATAAATACATATATATAAACTTACTTGCTAACAGGCCCGTGCGCAGAAATCTATCAAGGGGGGGGTTTTGAAATAAAAGTTTTTTTTTCAATAATATGTAAAAACACACAAACTGTTATTTTATTTTTTAAAGACGTTTGCATGTAAAAACTTCATATTTATTTCTCATTACTTAACAGATTAATTCTTTGAGGTAACGAAAAAAATTCTTCCAGAATTTTTTGCACATTTATCTCAATTTCACGGTGTATATTGACGGAGGCTAAGCCGTTGAGCCGATCTTCAGACATTGTCAATCTAATGTACGTTTTCAGACGACGCAATGTTGAAAAGGAGCGTTCATTTTTCGCTGTCGTCACGGGTAAAATGGCCATAATGCGAAGCATTTGGTGTACGTTCGGGAACGCGTCTGCATTGCAAATTTCAAGGGCTTCGAGAGAATTTTTGATGTCCTTTTCAATAATGCGTCGCACAGTGGTCTATTTCGCGAAAAAGGTGAACTTTATTCATGAGAACATCTAGAAGTATGAAATTGAGTGTTTCTTGGATTTTCAAACGTTGGAAATCCATTTCTGGGGCTGTATTGGCTCCAACTTTTAACAAAAAGTTTCCAAAAAGGGTCAAAATTTGGAAAATTTCACTTTGAGGAAAAACATTTTTCTTGTTAATAAACGAGTGTAACATATCATTTTCATAGTATTTTTGCTGGCTGAGTACGAAACCGCTGTCCAAATCCACCTATCGTGCCTCAATGTTGAGGAAAATATCATTTTTAGAATTGTTTCCTGCTGACGCAATTTTTATCAATATTATGACGTGATAGCCAAATTTTGGATCACATTCGTGGCAGCAGGCAAAAATGCTGTGGAAATGATTATTCAAATTCGTTTGACACAAATGATGTCGGACAGTATTATTAATTTGATTTGCACCCCTACCCACAAAGTTTAATCGAAACAATTGTAATTATTTTGAATAATTTTTTTTATAATAATAAATCAACTAAACAAAAATGACATGCGGAATTCTATATACATATTTGAAGTAGTGAAAAAGGCCTATCTACAGCATATAGCAAAACACATATCGAATTTACAAATATTATCATTCCCCCATGCATGAATATTTACAATTTTAGCAATTAATACCTGGCACGAAATGGTTTTGTACAGGTAAAAATATATTTTCGATAATGTTACTTTGCATATAATTTCAATACTAAGCATATACATGAATTATCATATGAACATATTTCATTGAACTGAACTCAGAAGCAAGTTGGGAAATTAGATGATACTAAAGTACAGGTGAATGGGTAAATAAATGTATGAACAGCCAAATACTTGAAACTTTGCCAATAACATAAGAAGTAAGTGTAGGGTTTAGAAACTATTGTTTTATTTATGAAATTCAACGTTGTGTTTATCTCAATCTCACAAGCTTCAACCTGGTACAAATGCTTGCTATTGTGTGCTAGTGCAAATGATAAGAAAATACTGCAGAGCACGTGGACTGGCGCAATAAGCGCGCTAAATGTTGTATTTTATGCAAGTTCGCTGAACTTTGAAAGGAGTTTACGAGCGTAGCCGCAGCTAGCCGCAGGCAAACTAAGTTTGGATAGTTACTTTGGACTTTAATGAATACAACTAGACCTATTTCGTAACAACTCTTTGTGACCCTCTTAACTTAAAAGGGACTAGAAGTTTCAAACACCGAATTCCTATACTATCTGTAGTATGAACACGATGAAAGGGGGGGAAGCTAAATCATCAATGTCTTTCATAGCTTAATAACGCTGTATTACTCAAAGGTATTTTTATCTTCATATTCTTAATTTAAAAAATAGGTTAAAAGACAGATACAATTTTTGGCTGTTTTCAGCACCTGTGCTCTTACCCTTAAACTTATGAAACCCAATTACTACCTCAAATGATGGAGGCCATATAGGATAATATTACCTCCAAGTTTCAACTTCATACTTAAAAGTTCATAATTTGAATAAAGTTCACCTTTTTCGCGAAATAGACCACTGTGCGTCGTCTCCAGAGTATGACTTCATTCACCCATGCGTAACGCGAATCATCGTGCAAAATTGAAGAGTAGGGTTCGAATAATTTTTCACATGACTCTTCATCAAATTTTTTCATTTTGTTCGGAAAAAGGCAAGCGAAATTCGATAAAATATTGCGATGATTCAGAAACCGGTCCTGTAAATGTGTCACAAACGAATCAAGGTATGGTATATAAATCGTAATTCGAAAATAATCTTCAACTGAATCAGTTTGCACGTTAGAACGTTGCGTTTGTCTTGAAGCTGTCCTTGGTTTTCGCAATTGAATGTCGTATTCTTCGCTGATTTGGCTTACAGTTTCGAAAAATTTTCTGAAGTTTTCTGTGGCGTTTTCTCCTCTTTTTGTCAGTTCTTCTTTTGCAGCATCGGCTAACTCAACAGCCTCACCAAGATCCTGATTTTCTGTTTGAAGTACTCGACTCAAGCTTGAAGTCAAAGAATGTACCGAGGACAAAATGTGCATGGATATCTGAAAGTTAATATAAATACACTTAACATTTTGAGATGTTACTCACAAAATTTTTTAACATATCAAGTAGATATGGAGAAAATGTGTCGTTACCGTAATGAAATTTCTATTTTCAAAATATCAAGTAGCAATTTCGCATGGAGGCCAGGAATGTTTCCATCAAACATGAAGTTTTCATAGTAGGAACAGAAACATTTTTCTTTCTTGTCGTTCCAATGATTAAATTTCTTGCCTTATTTAAATTTCTTGCCTTAATTAAATTTCTTGCCTTAAAACTCAAAATCAAAAAAGATATTCGAGTTTGAAATCTGAGAAATCTGATTGGTGAAAACTTCTAACTCGAATATCTTTTTTGATTTTGAGTTTTGCGAAAAGTGGCAGAGGATTTTTCGACTCAGAAAAATATGAAGAAAATTCAGGAAAATGTTGGTTCGTGGTTTTTATCCCCACTTGTCGAGGGAGCGTATTTATTGTTTAAATTTCAACCTTGAATAACTTTTTTAATTTTGAGTTATGTAAAAAGTAGTAAAGGACTTTTCGACTCGAAATTCGAAAAGGAATATCGGATTTCTTTTCGGCACGGGGATTTTGGTACACCCTGTATAGCAAATAGAGAAAAAAAAACTCTCTGCAACTGGTCACGAACTCAGGCGCCCGAGATGAAAGTCTAAAACGCTACCGTTGAGTCAAATCGTTGTCTGATAAACTAGAAAGAATTTTTCTCAGTTCAAAGTTAAAGATGACACTATTGAAGTCGATAGCAGTCAATAGTCAGCAATATGATTGAAAAGAGCTTCACAGTTCCCTTTGAGAGTTTTGAAAATTCAGGTATGCTTTATAAAGGTTTTCTTTACTTTATAAAGTTTTTGTGAAAAATTTTCACATTTCATGAAATTCATTATTAAAATTAGCTACGTTTCATAGAGATCTATAAGTTTCAAAAACTTGATTTATAAAAAACCGAAATTTTGTTATCATCTGGAAATTTTATAAGGGATTTTATAGAAACTTCATAAAACTCGAGTTACCAGGTTTGTCATTTCAACTTGTGAAAAATTTAGTACTTACATTTTCGACTTCTATCCGTGGTTTTTTGCACAAAAAGCAACGGATATCCATGTAAAAATTCACGTTCAAACAAATAAACGTTAGAAAGGACTGTCAACAACCGTTAATTAATGAACAAAGTCGAGCAAACAACAAGGAAAAAAATGCACTTTCCTCATGTCATTGTCATATAAAGATTGGCGATGATACAGCGACAATTGACGATCACCCACAATCGATAGAGGTCGATAGCGCGGAAATTGAAATGAAAAGTGTGTTATACTTTTCCAATCCAGTAAATTTATCCTCGTACAAGTGTTAAGTGAATAATTTATATAAATCATTTATTTATAACAATATCTTTAGCATTGTTTTTGAATAAAAAGTACAAAGAATTATTTTGTAGAACTGTACAGTTAATTTAAGAATCCAAAATATAACTTTTGAAAATACATGAAATTCTCGTGGAAAAAAACTTTAATGATGATAGTCATAAAGTACAAGAGAGTCCTAATGGGGGGGGTTCGAACCCCCAAAACCCCCCCCTTGCGCACGGGCCTGCTTGCTAATATAGATTGCCCAAAACGACTTTGGAACGACATTTGAATAGCATTTGAAACCAAAAGTGAAGAAAACGAAGTTGGAGCAACAAAACAATGCAGTGAGTTCCGATGGTTACTATACAATTAGATCTTAAGTAATTTGTACAATCGACTTGACTGCTAGTGGGGATCCAATTTGCCGGCTCAGATACTCCTATGGTGAGGAGAGGTGTAGAGGCGTGACGTTCCGGAAAATGTTCTGAGTTGTGTGATTTGATTGATATGCTTCTGCCGGATGAAGGTGAAGATGCTCGGCTGCGGTGCTTTGTGTCGACATTTTGACCTCTAACTTCCAGATTTGGTCGAAACATTAATTTCATTTCAGCGTTCAAAAAACAACTTTTTACATATATTGCAAAGCTGCCTCGAAAAAAATGGGGCGAAGACTGTTATTTACCTGGATACTAAGCAACTTTTTTGATTCCACAAATCATCCTACTATAATTGGTGCTCTGCAGATTTAGTATTGCTATTCAAATAAGATGGAGAATCTTATGAGCTGAATAAGATTCATACATAATTAGCTAGGTATTTCCAGACTCTGCGTGGTCTCACGTTTTATCTAAAGCTTTTGAACACGTGAATTTTTTTTCTCGCTTGTCTTCATGACATCAAATTCCGAGTGATATTCAGAGCGTTTTCAACATCTTGGTTCGATGTATTCCATTAAATTTTATACTGGAATGTTTCTACACTCTACCTCAACTTACTTTCATAATTGAAGTACTCGAAGACCAATCAAACGCCCAAGTAACAATATCTTATCCACATCCTCATGCCTCCATCTTTCTGTAACTTGCAATGGTTGCAAGCTTCAAAATAATTCTAATACACAAATTAAACAACCCCGCAGTGTTTCCAATCATCGTTCTGTTCATCTTCTTATTTGCCTTAGTAAACTTTTTGACTACATTGCATACATTGAGTAACATATATTTGCCCGACTCGTCATTGTTCAAAGGCAGTTAAAGGATAGTCTACTAGAAGTAAGCTTTAGTCCTACAACAAGGTGTTTATCAAATAGAAGTTTTGTACACTATGTTTTCTAAAGCCTGTGATTCTGCTGTCTTGATTCTCTGATCATGAGCTACTGCTCTTATGGAGTTGATAGATCTATATGTAATCTATAGATTTTCCGCATATCTATTATCCTTCGTCAGATCTTCTTATTCATCGTTCATAATTTTCAGGATTGATGCTCTCAACGGCTATGTTCTCTGCGTTTCAGTGCGCATATCTGGTCATAAACTGGTCATCAACACTCAAAAAAATTTTGGTTTAATTTTTCCCTTATAATAGTAGAAAACTGGTTTCCTACTATTAAAGATGTAAATTTACAAAAGTGCGTACAAAGTATATTCTACGTCTTAAATGTGTAATTTTTTTACGAGCAAATTGTGTAATTTTACCCTAAAAAGACGTAAATTTAGGACGAAAACGCAGGAAATTTGTGTTTCAAAGGCTACTTTTTACGACTCTTTTAGGTTAATAAGCGCAATTTATTCGTGAATGTCCATAAAAATGTTTAAAAGAACGATAATAAAAGGTGAGTTTTTTGCACTCTTGGGCAGGATAAGTTTAGGTAAATTTAGGTAACTTACCCTGCCCAAGAGTGCAAAAAACGTACCTAAAGAATGTTTTATCAAACAAATGACATCATAAAGTATTTATTGCGAACAATTTTAGGAAGTTTGCACTACTGAAGCAGGAATTTCAGCTAACCTCTAGATAAGTTTCATTTTCCATAAAATCGAAAAAATTTAATGATCCAAAAGTCAGCCCCTCAAGACAGGTAACTGCCAAATCAAGTAAGCAATATATAAATATTTTTCTTGTCAAATACAAAGACTTTTTGCAATTTCTTTAAGTTTATAATTTATTTTAATTTGATATATACACTATATACACATTATACACATTAACTTATAGTACTTATTGCTACACTTCTATTCAACTTATAGCTACACTTCTAATTAACTTATAGCTAACATACACTTTTACACTTATTACACGAAAAGACTGACACTTAACTGCTGCTATTCAAAGCAAAGATCACGAAATATCAAACTCGTTTTTAATGTTACATCAATAATAAGTCAAATTCGAGCAAATGATACAATTTTACAGCTTTGGTGTAAATGAGAGTAGCGAAGTAGTAAATTTCCACTCTTTTTGCTAAGGTTTACAAAACACTATTTATTATTCAGCTGATATGACGTAAAAGCAAAAAATACACATCAAATGTGTAAAAAAAAATGTGATTCGTTATTTTCAACAGAAAAATGAATATATTTACTTTTATCAAAGAATTAATTTTAGACCCACTTTTTAGAGTGTATCTTCAGAAGACTGATCTTCACTCCATAAATAACGCGGGTTTTTTCTATTGCGCCAAACTAAAGTTTTAAGGAAAAGATTATACGTCAGCATCAACTTGCTGTAAAAATGGAAATAGTGCCAACAAACCAGATGGAGTCTATCTCACGAATTTTATATTTTCTTGTGCAGAATATAAGATCGGTTTTACCGAAGTCTATATCCTTCATGAAATAGTCCGATGCTCGCAGAGCTGGCCAAGGATATGCGACGATCTCTTCGAAACTATGATTGCCTAGCGCACAATCTTAAGTATCTTGCTCTTCAACCGCTTTGAAATTGCATTTGTCAAGAAGCGGGCTATAACTCCTCTTTAAGGTGCATCTCTGTGAACCTTCTTTATAATTTGCACACCAACCCATTCCGCTAATAAGAGCGTTTGTTGAAGCATGCTGCTTTACCAGCTGCATATAGCAGGGTGGTTGTTGGTTGCGTGGAGACTTTCGAAAATGGCTGTTGTGTGCATATTACTAAAGGCGCCTTCAATGAATAAAAATACCCCCAAAGCGTAATCCTTGTAATAGAGTGCATTTTCTGTTTGACTAACTACCCGATAGAGAGCCGTCTCCATAGATTTCCCGTTCGTGTGGGCGTTTTGGGCTTTGAAAAGAGTTGGGGATCAAAGTCCCTCCTTGATACGGTGTTCTAACATTCTTTCGAATACTTTGACGAGAAAGGATGTCAGAATAATTGGCTTGTAGTCTTTTGAATATGCAAGGCTGCTTTTAACTGCTTTGGGTATAAATATAACCTAAGCGTTTCTTCAGGCTGAAGGTACATGACTTTTCACTAGACAGGATATTCCTGTCTTCTGAAACATCGAGGTAGAATACTAGGCTTGAAGGTGTAAATAATCCAGAGTATTTTCTGCCGGGTCACAACTTCACATATAGCTAACGAAAGTAGATTATCAACGTAAAATACCAATCACATTAGACAAATGCATATAAAAAGGTAATATCATCGGGGCACTACAGCCCGATCCGAGCCTTAGCCTCCTTAATACGTCGCCTCCAATCGTCTCGGTTCAGTGACCGCGTCCTCCAGTTCGGTGCTCCCAAAAGTGACCTGCTGTCAGCATCTATCGAGTCCTCCCATCGTTTGCGTGGCTTACCGACTGGCCTGGCTCCGCTCGCTCGCCCCTTGAGAGATCGTTTGGGGATTCGATTGTCGCTCATTCGTTCGACGTGGCCAGCCCATTGTAGTTTTTGGAGTCGTATGACGGTAGAGACTTCCGGCTCGTCATACATGGTATACAGCTCGTTGTTGTATCGGATTCGCCATCCATCTTCTTCCCGTATTGGACCGAGGATTCTTCGCAATACCCTTCTCTCAAACGTATTCAAGGCTTTTTCAGATGCCTGGGTCAGCGTCCAGGTTTCACTTCCGTAGCATAGCACAGGTCTAATAATTGTTTTATAGATGCGGAGCTTCGTATTCCTGTGTACGCATCGAGATTTTAAAGTGGGAAGTACCGAAAAGAATGTCTTATTGGCTAATTGAATCCGTCGTTTGATTTCGTCAAGCTCATTCCCATCCTTCGAGAGGTTCGTCCCTAGGTATACGAAGTTGTCTACATTTTCAAGGCTATAGTCCCCTATCGTTATTGGCGTCCTTTTCCTTGATTGGGTCATAACTTTAGTTTTCTGTTCATTAATTTGAAGACCAACTTCCTTGGCGATTTCGTCTAGAGCTACAAATACTTCCTTGGCGTCGTTGAATGAACGTGACATAATGTTGATGTCATCAGCGTAAGCTACTAGCTGTGTCGTCTTAAATAATAAAGTTCCTCTCGTGTCAATCAGCAACCAGCAAGGCTCATAACAGCTGAGTGGGTGGGGTCACAGATCACTAGGAAGGTCCATAGAGGCACGCCGCAAGGAGGAGTTCTATCCCCTCTCTTATGGAACCTGGTTGTAAATACAATTTTGGATAAACTGGAGCGCAAAGGACTCACGGTTGTGGCCTATGCCGATGACATCGCGATATTAGTCTGGGGTAGGTTTCCGCACACAGTTGGCCAACTCATCGAGTATGCTCTGGGGCTTGTTGAGGAATGGGCAAATAACGTGGGCCTTGGCATCAACTCCAATAAAACTGACCTTGTACTTTTCACAAGGAAGTACAAAATTCCTGAATTACCTCCAATCAGGTTGGGCGGCGCCAGCTTAAGCCTCAAGTCGCAAACTAAGTACTTGGGTCTTATTCTGGACAGAAAGCTCACCTGGAAGGCGAATTTGGAGGAGAGAGTAAAGCGGGCCAGCAATGCGATTTACGCCAGCAGGAGAGTGCTGGGTAAAACGTGGGGTCTAAGCCCTGCCTTAACACACTGGACCTACATGGCAATAGCCAGGCCTATCCTTGCGTACGAATGTTTGGTCTGGTGGCCAGCAGTAAATAAGACTACCTTTGCTAGCATGGCGAACAGAGTTCAGCGGCTGGCGGCTCTCTGCACTACAGGTGCCTTAGCCTCGACTCCTTCGTCTGCTTTGAATGTCCTGCTTCATCTCCCTCCGCTTGACCTCTTCGTGAAGGGCGCTGCCGCAAAAGCTGCTGTCAGGCTTAGGGAATCGGGACACTTTGAGCCACGATCCTTCGGCCACAGCAGAATTGAGCGGGGGTACGCAGGTAGCACCGACTACTTGGTCCCCACTTTGTGCTTCGAGCGCGGATATCAGGCGACCGTGGGGGATGGGCAGGAGTGGAATCAACAAATGGACGCAACAACTCTTAGCATCTACACTGACGGCTCTAAAACGGCTGCCGGAGTGGGTGCTGCAACTTCTTCCGCAGAGGCAACTATGGAAGCAGCTTTTAGGCTTCCTAACCACTGTAGTATTTTTCAGGCGGAGGTTTTTGCGATACGTAAAGCCGCAGACCTAGCATACGCCGGAAATACCACAAATGAAGAAATCAACATCTTTACAACAGTCAGGCGGCGGTTAAAGCACTGATGTCTTACACATACAAATCGAAGTGTGTACTTGACTGCATTCAGGCCCTGAATAGACTGGGCAACAACAGAAGAGTCAGGATTTTCTGGGTTCCTGGTGACAAGGGCATTGAAGGAAACGAGAGGGCGGACGCGCTGGCTAAGCACGGAGCCAGCCTTCCCCTGTCAGGCACAGTTAACATTCCTACTCCAATCCAAACAATCAAATACTCGATCGACTCCAATATGATGCAAGTTGCTACGTGCAGGTGGCGTGCAACCCAGACATGTAAGCTAACCAAAATCATGTGGGGATCGTACAATCTTGTAGCTACTAAGTACCTGCTCGAATTAACGCGGACTGACTGCAAGCGGCTGGTCGGCATCATTACTGGCCACTGTCTTGTAGCAGCTCATGCCATGAAAATGGGACTCCTAACCAGCGACATCTGTAGGAAGTGTCAAGAGCCAGGAGTCTCAGAAACAATACAGCACCTTCTGTGCCACTGCCCGGCACTGGGGAGAACCAGGCAGCGCTGCTTCGGTGAGCCTGGCTGGTGGATCTCTCACATGTGGCGGAGCAGAGGCTGAAAGACATACTTCAGTTCGCAAAAAAGTCCGGGGCCTTCGATGGCCGTTTGGACTGAACTTTCCTTCTCCGGGTCCATTTATCTGGTATCACTACGGACCAATGGGTCTATGTGTGGCCCTGTGCCAGCCAGCTAACCTAACCTCTCGTGTCAACGGGGATTTTTCTGATGACATACTCAAGCGCTAAGTTAAAGAGTACCGGAGCTACTCCATCCCCTTGTTTTAACCCCGTATTCGTCGCAAACGAGTCGGTCATATTATTATGAATCAGCACTTGCGACGTGGAGTCGGTCATTGTCATTTTAACTAGTCGTACCAACTTTGCTGGGATTCCGAACTGCAGCATGATGTTATATAATGCAGTTCGGTTGATGCTGTCGTACGCTTGTTTGAAGTCGACGAATATTTGATGGACATCAATGTTGAATTCCCAGCATTTTTCCAAAATTTGTTTGACCGTAAATATTTGGTCAGTTGTCGATCTTCCACGTCTGAAACCACCTTGATATTCACCAAGAATTTTCTCAGCGTGATGGGAAATCCTTAACTCTAAAATTTTTGTCAAGAGCTTGTATGACGTACAAAGTAGTGATATACCCCTGTAGTTTTCGCATAGCAGTTTATCTCCTTTCTTGTGAATGGGACATATAACGCTTTTTCGCCACTCATCCGGCATCGTTTCTTGTTGCCAGATGCTTGTCACCAATCCATGGATTGCCCTTAAAACGGAAATCCCGCCTGTCTTCAGGAGCTCCGCGGGGATACCATCGATGCCCGGTGCTTTGTTGGGTTTCAAGCGGTCCATGGCCTGTCGGACTTCATCCAGCGTAGGGGAGTGAGATGAGGCACTGTCAAGGTATGTGCCCATTAATGATGGTGATTCGTCGGGTGCGGGGACATTTCCATTCAGCAATTGCTGGAAATAGGACGCCCATCTTTCCTTCACCTGTTCTGAGCCACTTATGATGCTTCCATCAGCAGCCCTACATAGGCTAGTTCGTGGTTTAAAGCCTTGCTTTAAGTGTCTCACTACTTTGTACGCTTGTCGAGTGTTGTTAGCCATAAAGTTGTCATTCATGTTATTCAGCATGGTGTCAAAATGCTTTCGTTTCTTGCGTCTAATTATTCTATTTGCTACTCTCTGAAGATCGTCGTATTTTTCTTTCTTGGCTCTAGTCGGTCGTTCAATGTGGATTTTGTAGGCCGCATTCTTTTCATCCAACGTGGCTTGACATTCTTCGTCGAACCATTCATTTATGCGTTGCCCGGCTGTATATCCCACTACTTTTTCGGCTGCTGCGTTCACTGCGCTTTTGATAGTAGTCCAAACTTCGTTGATAGACGTGGTGTTAGGCGTGGAAGCTAGTTCCATTTCCAGAGCAGATCTATATTCGGCTTCCATCGTCTTATTTCGAAGCTTGTCGACATCGAACTTGCGTCTTGAGCTTGCTCTGGCTTCATGCGACAGTGATATTCGACATCGATATCGAGTCTTTACTAAGTAGTGGTCGGAGTCGCAGTTGGCTCCACGGAAGGTTCGAACATCTAAAATACTGGAGGCCCACCTTTTCTGAATCAGAATATGATCGATCTGATTAAAGGTGTGGCCGTCCGGGGATGCCCATGTCCTTTTATGGATGTCACGATGCGGGAAGCACGTGGAGCTTACGACGAGATTTCTGCTACTCGCAAAGTCAACCAGTCGTTGTCCATTGTCGTTGCATAGGTCGTGAAGACTAAATTGGTCAGTGGTTCCGCGGTGTGCTTCCTCCTTTCCAACCTTTGCGTTGAAGTCGCCCAGCAGGATTTTCACATCATTTGATGGCAGAGAATCATATAGCCTTTCCAGAAGGTTATAGAAATTATCTTTCACTGCCTCCTCCTTATCTTCAGTAGGGGCATGAACGTTAATGAGCCAAACGTTAAAAAACTTTGCACGAATGCGGATCGCACACAATCTTTCGTTGACAGGCATGAAGTCGATTATTAGCGGTTTCATTTTTTTGTCCACGACGAAGGCCACTCCAAGTTCGTGACTTCCCGATTTTGAAGATTGTGTACGATCTCATGTCCATAATCTCGGCACCAAACAGTTTCGTTTCCTGGACAGCGAGAATGTTTATTTTGTAGTGAGTGACCTGTTCCAGGAGGGCTTTGATGGCCCCCGGTCTGTACAGGGTTCGCACGTTCCAGGTTCCAATAGAGTAGTCCATATTACGTTTGCGTGGTCGTTTCCGTTGATCCAATCCAAATATCCGAGGCGAAGTATCAGGTTCCTGAATAAATGAAGTTTTACGGGAATGGGTTATTGGCCCATTGCCCAACCCCCAACCTGGAGCGCCAGTCTGGCTAATGTTCCCGATTTAAGGCGCGGGAAACTCGCCTTCACCCTCCTTCTTTGGCAACATTCATGATCTGAAATGTCATGAAGGCTCCCGGCAGCTACCCGATGTGAAATTGTAAAATCACATCTTCGGGGAGGTCGAAGGTAGGATTCAGTAGCAGAGCTGTAGATGTTGTTTCCAGCAGGCATTTCTCGGGATTTCAATTGCTTCTTCGGTAACCAAAACCCAATGACGCCCCCGTGGCCTATGCTACCATTTGACTGCCAAAAAGGTAATATACCCTAGCCTAAATTAAGTCCTTTATTCACGTAAAGTTTTTTATCTGCGGGTCGGATGTATAAGCGTTAATCTACTTTGAGCTTTTAAGCCCTAGCCAAACAATAACAAGGAAACCCTACTACAATCAGATTGAGTGATTTATGCCAAACGGCCCAATTGCAACTGCAATTACTACTCAAACTAGTACTGCAGTTAAATAATCCTATACCGCAACGTTGCCGTTTCCGATTCGTTCCCATGAAATCGCAGGGAAAACCACTGTTTTCATAATCATGAAATTGTTACTTCCGGTTTCAGACAAATTTTTGCTTCCGGTTTTCAAATCTAATTTCAAAATTTAAAATAACAGTTAACTTTCTACACCAATCAGTATTATTAATGCTTTGTAGATTTTTTTTGAATCCTAGAATCCGCCTCCAAAAAAACCTTTCATCAATTTCATCCATTTTTCAAAAGCCCATAACTCGGCAATTAAACCTCATAGAAACCAAAAATTGTGTATCCACGTTCTTATCTTCCAGAAGTACCATTATGCGCAATATGAACGAAATCCAGAGCCTCGACTTTTTTCGTTGTCCGCTTCACGTGAAATGCCCCTAATCCTAATCCACTTTGAAACCACGTTATAGACGCGCCTATATTAGTTGGAACTTACTCTAAGTCAAATTTGGTAAAAATTTGGTTGAAAAATTAGGATAGAATTGCCAACTATGGTAATTTTTGTCGCCTAAATCTTTTTTCCCTATAACTTCCGATGTACCTAGTCATGAAATCAAAACATAATTCATGTAGTAAATGGACATTGCCGTAAGCCAAACTCCGTGGGAGTTTCGTAGAAAAATCGTGAAATGGCTGTCAACTATGGTAATTTTTATATTTTTTGGCATTGTTTACTAGCCGATTTCATTAAATTTTGAAATGGGAATGATTCTGCCAATGGTAATGAACAATAAATATTTAGGTTTCGAAAGTTTGAAAAGCTTTGCTGTAACTCTAAAATTCTTTTCACCCCTATAGCTTGCAGCGCAGCCATCCAATCGAAACGAAATTCACATGGTGGGTTTAACTTTAAGCAGATTTGGAACATATTTGGCTGTGATGCTAACGCAGTGCTGCCAGCATCAGATATTTTCGTAAATATTGCACCATCAGATGTTTCCATTATATATTCACATGCAAAGCGTTTACAATAAAATTGAGCAGCCAATGTTTAAATTTTCCGAGTTTTGGAAACTTGTCGGATGGCAACCCCAAACATCGTTTTATCGCTGAATCTTCCAACAAAATCCTCGGATGAAAACGAAATTCAAAGGATAGGTTTATTTAAGCATGAACCTGTTATGGTATGCTTATGGATGCTGCGTTGGAAGAGTGTTGCCAGCACTGAATATTTTCATCATATATGTTGTAGAAGATGCTGTCATAAATGTGTTATGTGATAAACATTCTATAATTAAAATAAATAACAAGGGTTTTACTTTCCTAATTTTTCGAATTGGTTATCATGGAAACATTTCTATCCTTTGAGTTTTGATCAAAGTCGTACATGACCGGATCAAAGTCGTACATGACCTATCTGCCCTCAAAGCCCAATTCTTTGAAAATCAGTTTTCTAGCGGTTCTGATGTGCTAGAGATTTTGTTTTAAGATCCATATACATATACTCGTTTGTCACTGTCATTGTTCTAACGGGCAGCAACATGTAAATGCGCAATTACACTCTCCCCGAACGTTTCGTCGGCCGAATTGTAAAATTACTTCCCTCCATCTTTTGGCATGTGAAAAAAAACGAGGGTGAATATACGGGGTGACCATTTACACTCTCAGCTCGCCAGCATTTGCCTGTATGCAAATTCGGCAGAAGACATTTGAAATAAAAGTTATTTGTAAAGTGCGGCGATCATTTTTAAAAAGAAAAGTATTGTCTTGCCCGGCGTCTCACCGTTGCTGTTACTTTTTGCATGGATTTTTGCAGCATTTTTGGTGGCTTCACAATCATAAAGTAGAGTGACTGAAGGAGATAATGTACTAGGTATATAATTTCATACATTTATTTGTAGAAAATTCAAATATACGGCCATAGATGTTTGCTGAAATCTTACTAAATTTATCGCCAATATTAATTTAAATTCTCACACTCCCGCTTAAATTCTATATAACTAAGAAATTGCTTCGTCCAGTGCTCCCACGTCTACCTGATTTCGTGGACAGTTCGAAATTAACATGATTTGAATTATAGTGCCAACTATAAATTCATTCTTAATTTAAAATGAGAAAAGCAAACTCATCAGATCAGTTAGATGTAAACACTGAGAATAATCCGTTACGCAATAAAGCTTTCGGAAAATTTGCCAAAGTTGATGTCTTTATTTAAAATGTTGTATTCTTGGTGGCACCAATCAAATCACATTAGTGGCGCTGATAGCAGCGTTTGTTTACAAGCGCTTCGAAGATACTGTAAGGTGGCTTGGTATTCTAAATGGCGGTGATATAACTAAGAATGACCTAGCACTGTATCAACTGGATTAAATTAGTAGCGTTTTACTGTTATTCGCCGTAAGATTAATAAAAAAACAGCGATAAGAATTTATAGCGGGTATAGCTGAGATTTTGTTTTGCTGATCTTTCAGAAAAGCAAGTCAATAACTTAATATACCTACCATAGGTACACGATGAAATTGAGTATAACTCACTGACAGCAAAATTCTGCACAAAAAAAAAACATTTTGGTGATATCACATTAGGTATATGTAATTCTAATACCCCATATCTATATATGGAAAATCTATTAGCACAAGCTCAAACACATGTGGATTTATTTAAATAGATTATGTTGGAACCATTCCCTGAAGTGACTGTTGAATTTCATTATTTCAAAACTTTAATGTTAGGAAGCGAGTAGAATCTTTCGTGCACGGATATCAAATTAAAAATTTCAAATGAATTTTGCACGAAAGTGCTAACGAATTTATTGAAAATCAAAATCAAGCAAATTAACTAGCTATGTAAGTATATACGACGCTCGGTCTATAGATACTAAATATTGAGGCTTATAAAGTCCATGCAAACTTTTTTACCTAGAACATCAATCAGCAACTTTATACAAATATTTATTGTAATTTTAATGTTCTCCTCGATTTCACAACCAAGCAATGGTAATATCACGTCATCTTGTTTTTTCAACACAAAAAAAAACATGTATCTGGTCTCATGATAAGTGCTGCCGATATTTCCTATTTATCGAATTTTCGACACAAAAAATTTCTCTGTGCTCCATTGTTCGAAAACACTTTTTCTCTTTGAATTCAACGTATAGAGTTTTTACATACATATGTACTTTGTCTTACTTAAAAGTGAATCGTCTGCAATCTATAGCTAGAATTTCCAACGAATGCAGGGCGATAAAGGTCCATTGGAAAACCAGTCTACCGATATTAAAACAATCTTGAAAACATACTTCTGCAGAACGATTTATCACGCCGATTCTCAAAGAATTTGTTTGTAGTTTAATCACGCATTTCAGCGACAACACTGCTCACGGTTCTCATGGAATCTGACTTTTTTTTTCTAAAGAGACGAACACATATAAGACGCTCAACGCTTCAGATCTTATTCTTAGTCCGAATTCGTCTTGTGTTGCGTAAATTAAAGCATCTCGAGGCTTAAGTATCGCGCGTTTTTTCAAAGATTATCAACTGCGGGATCGTCATTGTAATTCGAAGAAGTTGCGTTTCGATATTGACTAAATTTAATTTGATTCGGTTCGATTCAGTAAATTGATTAAAATGTGGCCATTTAATACATGTTGTTTATGTTGTAAACTGGAAACGGGTGCATATACGCTTGCAATCTTGGGGCTCATCTCAAATTTAATTAGCATAATTGTATGCAGTTTGTTCTTGAGTGATGCAATAGATAACTCACTGCAGATCAATAGTAAGTGTTTGAATAGCAATCTGGTGGTAAATATAAATCCAAATAAGCTCGCACAATAAATTGCTCAGCAATTTTTTAAACGAAAGGAGTAAATGAGTGACTTCGGTGTGATTGAGTTCAATAGTTAGGAATTTGAAGCTCTGATGTTGGCAGCGGAAAAAAAAGGAGAGTGTAACTTTGAAAATTATAGCTATTTCGTTGCGTAAATTTAAGATAGTGAGATCCTAAATAGTGATTAATAGTTATCTAGACGTTGATTAATGGTGACTTCCTCCTCTCCCCCCATATAATGATCACTACATGGTTTAGTGTCAATTTTGGTTCGAATTTTCACACGAGTTCAGTCATTTCTAGCTGTTTCAGTCATTTCTACTTGAAGAAAATTTGCACTCGTGTAAAAGCTGGTACTGAGTTAATTGTGAAACTAAATATGGAAATGTCTCCATTATCTGGTCATTTTTTCGAGCGAATATTTTGGCTATGGAGAAAAGCAGAGACACTGTTCATTCTTGACGGATAAAATATTGTTGTGTTTAACCGTTAACACACCTTCCGTGGATTCGATATTCTTCACATTCGTGAAATAAAACAGTTTTCTTTATCAACACTAATTACACTTTTATTTACACAAGTAATTATAATCACTAAATCGTTTACACTTATTTCTGACACCAATTGTTGTGTTTTACCGTTAACACACCTTCCGTGGATTCGATATTCTTCACATTCGTGAAATAAAACAGTTTTCTTTATCAACACTAATTACACTTTTATTTACACAAGTAATTATAATCACTAAATCGTTTACACTTTACGATCGCACTATTATAATTTCGCGTTACAATTTAACACTTTTTCGGTTGTAATTAATCGCGCCCGAATACTTAATTCACTGTTTCGCTTTTCACAGTAACAGCCTTTTCACTGTATACGCTGTCTACTAACTCTGTACAATCTATCGCATTGTACCAAATTCTCACTTCGAACTGGCGTGTACAAACTTTCGCTTCTAACTGATTGCCAGCTCCTCTCACGGCGTTATTTATAGTCGTGTTGCGTGTGTGGTTCTCGAAGCCTCCTGATCTGGTTTCTGGAAAACTATTGTGAATGTCCGTTACCATGTGAGATCTGAGTCATGGTTTTGGGTTCTAGAATGTTCCGCTTTTGCTGTCTAGAGGGCTCTATGGGCTATTTAAAGATCTATTCTGTTGTGATGGGAAATGGGAAATGGGACTGTGTCCTAGGTTCTCGAAGTTTCTCAAACTGGCTTCTTGAGGATTATTTTACATTTTATCCCATAGATTGTTTTCGTTGTTTGAATAAATGTATAAAATACATGTATGAGATGTATGTCGAATATTTCCTCGCCGTTTCTAGCTTTTTCTGGCGCCACCAAAACGTCATACGGTTCGTTTGGCGTGCATGCAACAATATCAAGAATTTCAATTTTCAATCGATTTTCTTTTTGGAAAGATATTTGCACTATTCAATTTTCAAATTCAAACACCAAATGTCACTTTTCAGCTCGAAAGAATAAACTACACATACTAAATTGGCGCGAAATGATTGGAGACATGTGTCAATATCATCTGCATTTCAAAAGCGAAAGCTACTTCTAAGCAATTTTTCACGCTAAGAACTGAGTACAACTGTTCAAGTTAAATTTTCGCCGAAACATTTCACGTGAAATTTTGTACGAAAATTTGATGTTAAATCGAAAAGAGTACAATGCTTAAAATATAAGCTCCTTGCCTGACTTCGTTCATTAGAACCGTGATTTCTTTTAAATCATTCGAAGGGCCATATGTGTTTGTTCAACAACATATTCAACATCTTTCTATGATTAAAGATATTTGCATTCACAACTTTTCATAGGGCCAGCAAAGGCAAGCGAAACTTTCGGATAACTATATATGTACATCGCTGAATTTTGTGTAGTCAAGTAGGAATGGGAAGTGCACTAGCTGTTGTATTTCATTTTTGACAAACTGAAGACACTGCAATCGGATCTCGTTTCACGAATCTCGAATGAGCTATGAGCTTTTGAATTTCCTTTGCTTCACATACTAGGGTAAAAGCTCAGTAAGATTCACGAAACGAAATTCGGTTGCAGTCCGTAGCCTCGTATGCAAACCGGACCGACTCGGACTGACTTGGCTTGGAACGAATTGAAATGAAACTTCAAAGTAGGTTTTTGATGCGACTTGATTAACCGAATAAAATTCAGCTAGTTCAACTCAAGTGAAGTATATCGCATCGGAACTTCACATATATGAATAGAACTCAAGTGGGCTTCGAATTTTTCAATCCTCAATCACTCGATCCGGGTCTTTTAACGCCAAAGTCAATCCAATCCGGTAAAATTTCCTGATTGGATCGACTTATCCCAAATCAATCCGGTGCGCGTATACAACATGGTTTGACTAATCCTAATCCACTTTGAAACCACATTTTACACTGGGTTTGTGTCCAGTAAGGATGGACAAAACCTCATTAACTGAAGAACTGGATCCAGTCGTTTCATTCCTTTTCTGGAACCAGTTACGATATCTTTCCCAGTTCCAGTTCAATTGGAATACCATGTTTATTAAATGACTAGGTATTTATACATGCTGAAATTTGCATTGCTAATTTTATTGTGGCTATGACGCTCTCAACATAAAATTAAACACTAAAACACATATTGCAAATGATCAGATAGCAAAAAAAAAAAAAAAAACTCTAGCGCACCTGAACCGCTAGAAACACTAATGTTCGAAGAACAGTAGAAGAATCGAGCAGGTTTTGAGTGCATATTCCACCACATGTGCTGCTTATTACGGCCAAACTGTTTCAAATGCCACGTGTTACTTTCGTCTCAAGAATGCATTATAACTCATATGGTGGAAGGTTTCAGATATTACCACTGGCATGAATTTCAACGTTTATGAGAGCAAAACACGGGTTAATTATATTCGTTATCAGTTGCTTATTTCACATAATTTTGAAAGCAGCATCTCATATAACATCAATGAAGAAAATGCTCAGTGCCTGCAGCACTGTAACTGAAGTTGGTGTTTGGGGCTGCGATCATAGGCGGGCCGTGGCCTAAAATTTGGCAGGGGCCAGGGACTGAAAGATTCAAGACATGTGATGATTTTGTTTTTGTTTGTACACGTACTGTTCATACAACTTATATAATTTACTAATACATTATATATTTGTTGATTTATTCTTTTTTATTTGCTAATGCATAATGTATTATCAAATAAACTTCTTGTATGTGAATACGTAAGAGCTACTACCACATGCATATAATGTGAATGCTAGGTATGAACTACACATGAATCATCAATGACCGCTAAGAAAGAAAGCTTGTATGAATTATACAGGAATAGAATGGAAATAATTAGAAATGTCAGAATATTTTTTCGTTTAGAAGCTAAATATATTGCAAATTATACTTGAAGAAGAGGATAGCTCAGTTTCGAAATATCTTTGAAAAAATTGGAATATATTAAGCTTAGAAGGAAGAAATTGATCTCTTGCTTCAAACATTTGTTACCTAGAAAACCTAGAAAAACCGAAAATAATTTGGCAAGATGAAAAGTGTTGTAACTAACTCTTTTCGAGCCATTTGGTTTGAAGGAATATCTTTGTAGCCCTAACTGCGTGTCCGGGGCTAGATGAAACAGCAAAACCTTTGAAACTAGTGTTTTTGCTGTTTTCCGTTTTCGCGATCCTCTGGTAAATGTGAGATTCAGACAGTTGTTTTCTGCGAATGATTTAATTTTTCTCCAAACTACATACAAGTCTTCTCGCTCACTTAGTAGTGTTCCATTGACAAGATTTATCCCATCCCGAAGAGTTGCATTTTTAGTTTGGAAACATGTGCTTAACATGTTCATTATAGAAAGAACATAGTGAAACATGAAAAGATTTACTACAAATTTAGGATTACTGATTGTATGAAAGATCTCCAATGAATAAACTGAGTCGTTGTATTGTCCCACATTCATTTCTTCCTCTAAAGCATCTTTCATAGTCCCATAGCTTTCGATCACATATTTGCAATTGTGAAATCTCATTGACTATCGAGTTGAGCTTAAACTTCTCATTCCACGCCTTGTGTTTAGACCAACTGCCTCTTCAAGCTGCTTCAACAATTCGTGTTGTGATGGCTTCGAAAAGTGTAGGTAAAGGAATTCGATGGCATTGAAAAAGGATGTACACGTTTCGATTGTGAAAAATGTGTCAATCACAACCAGGATAATTTTATGAGCTAGACAGTGTACAAATGTGGCTGCGGGGTCATCTTAATTTAGGTTTGTACACATCTTAATTTAGGTTTGTACACCACCTTTTTGTCCTGACATGACACTAGCACCATCATAAGACTGTCCAACAACAGGCAATTCGGGAAGTCCCTAGCTGTCTAACAGGCTCAAAATTATATCTGCTAAATACGAGGCATTTCTAGCTCCTGAATAGTCTACAAAGCTTGAGAACCTTTCTTCGACTGCTAGCTCTTTAGCAAATCCGACAACCACGGAGAGTTGTTCCTTCTGTGGACCCTTGTTGCGTCTGCCAAAATGGATATCAATCCGCAATCTTTTATTTCAGCTGTATTGTCCTCGCGAACGAATTCAGCAATTATTTTCATCAATTCATTTTGTGTTTTGTCACTACAGTAGTTCGCAACCTTGTTATTAAAATTATTTTCAAAAGTTGAATCATGCTTCGCGAATAATGCACAAAATTCCAAAAAAAAAACCACGGTTATCACTGGCACCACTTTCATCAAGTCCTCCGAAAGCACGTCTTTGGCGGCTGAGACACGTCGTAAAGTCGATAACCTTCTCCAAATAATTTCGGTTCATCTTGACAATATTCCAAGACTGTTCAAGCACCATATCATTTACTGTCTTCCAAGTACTATTAGAGTTTTTTCATTGTACATGAATTTTACTATCCGGATAATTTATCCGGATCGCGAAGTTTGGTCGAGCTGAAATTTTGGTGTATTTTTGGCGACAATGGAAACTCTATGGAAAATTTCGCATTGTGATAACTTCACACCGAGTCATCAGATCATCACAAAATTTACAAGACTCATCAATGGGCATAAAAAATAAGTTTCTGTTGTTTTTAAATAATGTCTGGGCAACCTTGTAGCTACCATAAGTACGTAAACACAAATCTTTCATACGGCTGTTAGAAATGCAAATGGTTGATGAATTTGATACTATATTTATACAGTCAGATCTAAACTTGTAAAGTTCCCAATCGCACAAAAATCGCACCGAATTATTTATATTTTTAGCACCTGGAACTTGCATCCACGGTATCTCGCGATCGGATAAAATTCATAGGATATACTGGTTTTGAGTAGATACAGGTCTGACAAAAGTTTAATCAACGTGATAAGAGCCATGTGGCGGCTGTGTCACTATGAAAAAACGCTCGGTGAAATTGAAGTGCTATGTCTTTTAACTTCAGATGCAGTTATCAACTTATAATAAAATTCACGCACATTTAACCTGATTGTAAACCAAGTAGGTCATAGATAATGTAAAAGTGGTAGGGATGCCATTTTTATTCCTATTTTATACCTTGTTGCCTACTATTTTAATACTTAGACTATGTTTTGTGAAAAAACATAATTGCATAAAACGCCAGTTTATAAAAGTGTTCTTACCTAAATACCTGTAGTAGGAATGAACAGATAATCTTAATAAAAAAAGGATGATTGGCAAGGTGCTTTTCGTTTTTTTCTTAACGTTTAACTTGTCGAAATAAAATATTGCCGTCCATTTCTCGAAATAAGTCACATAACATCGTAATTAATACCGCAAATAACACAGTCTTTATGTTATAAGTAGTGTGTATGCTTTGGTATAGGCTTACAGTACTACACTACTCACCTCTTGCTGTAACCACAAAAACCTAAGAGGCGAAAATTTAAGTGTCTGCTGTTGGAAATATTTATTTTTCTGGGAGGGGCCAACCTAGGGTCTGGGGGGGTCCCGGCCCCCCCTGGCCCCCCCTACGGCGCGCCTATGGCTGCGATCCGAAAAATTTGCAGAACTTTGCGAATTGTAACATCGGTTATTTATTTTCATTGTAAATGTTTCCGGTATGTATACTAACTGTAAGCATTTATTGATACAAAAGTAGCACAACCGACTCGTGCTGGCAACCTTTCGCCAGTATCAAAGCCAAAAATATATCAAATCTGCTTCACGTTGTTTAATTACATTCGAAGTTATAGGAGTATAAAGAAATTTAAAGTTACCTGCAGCGAGTTTTTTCAAATGATCGAAGGCTTAATATTTGCTGTTTATTGTCACTACAATATCATTACCATTTGAAAATTCTACGATAAAACCGCTCAATAAAGATATTGCAATTAAACACAAAACCAACAATAGCTGGCAACCCTATTGTGGCTTTTCAACCAAATTTGGCCTGAATAATGTTTATGACAGGTTTCATTAATTGTATGAAATTCGTATTGATTTCATGACTGCACTGGAAGTTATAGTGCAAAAAGTTTCATTTTCCTGAGCGAATTTTCAAAACCAAAGACACAAAAATTACCATAGCTGGCAGCACCAATCAAATTTTTCAACCAAATTTCCACCAAACAGAGATTAGAGTTAGGTTTAGCTACTGTGCCAATTTCATGAAAATCTGGTAACTTATTCACATTTCATAGGGCAAGAAGCAGTTTTTTTTCTTTGTAATTTTTCAAGATGGCACCACTGGCACAGACTTGCGCACAATTCAAAATCACTTCTATCAAATCTGGTCTTACTTAAGTCCAATGCATTCTGCAAATTTTAGCTGTATCTGATTATTGGTTCGTGAGTTTCCGTGAATAGAAGTTTTTGATGCTAAAAATATAGGTTAACTGGGAGAGGGTTACCGTTCTTGTCCGACATGAAATTTCCAAAGTTTTATTTTGAACGTGTAGATATAACATAAGATTTATATACAGATTGATTTTATTGTAAGAAACGGACATTTTTTTGAATATTCGATGGTTTGAATGTTTTCACTTCCAAATTTTTATTTTTTCAAGTTTAAAACACCAAAATTATCATAGCTGGCAGCTCCAACCGAAGTTTTCAACCAAATTTCTACCAAATGTGGTCTAAAATAAGGTCCAGCTACTGTATGAATTTCGTTAAAATCAAACAATTAAATCATAATTTATAGGGCTAAAAGCAAATATCTGTTTTAGTGATTTTTCAAGATGGCACCACTGGCACAGAATCACCTGCATTTCAAAATCACTTCTATCAGACCTGTTCCTATTTAAGACTAATACATTCTGCAAATTTCAATTAATTCTGCTCATCGGATCGTGAGTTTCCGTGAACAGAAGCTTTTGATGCTAAAAATATAGGTAAATTGGGCAAGCGTTACCAAGCGTGCCCGTTATACCATATCAAATTTTTTTCTTTGTCTATCTATATAAACAAAGCACAAGATTTACATATGAGTGGCTTTTTTTTGAAGAAGCGGCATTTTTTCAAGAGAGACGATGATTTGGAGGTTTTCACTTTCAGTGCCTGCTCTAACTACAGGGTTGCCAGCACGCTCATTAAAAGCTACACAAATCTACAACTAAATAATACCAATATGTCCTGAAAATTTCGTAATGATTGAATAGCTCTGTCAAAAGTTATCGAAATTTAAAAATTTTTAAATTTTCCCGTCCTCTTTTTAGGCACCCAGCGCACACATAGGGTTAAAAAATTCCAAAGCATTATCCGATTCATATGTAAAACACGTTCGAAATTTATTTCGTTAACTTTATTTTTGCGAAAATTATTTGTGCACGAAATAATAGGTATATTAAAAATATCACTTAAATGGCCGCCGGCGCCAAAAGGTTAACAATAACTGACATTTAAAGAGACGTGGACCTATTCTGCATATACACCATTGTATCCTGAAAGTTTCAGCTCAATCGGATGGCGCGTTCCCGAGATTATCTCACTGAAATTTTTTGATGATATATATATATATATATAAAGAAATATGAATTTTTGGCCGAATCGATTTTAATACTAATGTTCTTCGAACATTAGTAAAAATTCTTATTTTGAGTTGAGTTTATTTAAGTGTATGATATACATTTAGTTACAATCGTAATTTATTTGCGATCAGACAGTGTCTTTACACTATTTTGTTTTTGTATATACTCAGTACTTTGATGCGTATTCGATGTGCTTTAGTTCATCTAGGGAAAATCAGCACGGTGAAAACCCTAAAATTGTTATTTTAATTTACATAATAACAATTCAAAAATAAGAGCATTTTAGCTTTTTTTCGGTCGAGAGTCTCGTTCGGCGCTCATTTATTATGAATTCTGTTTTGGAGAATAGATGCTCACATGGCATTGAAGTAGCGACTACACTCAACATTTCTTTCGCAAGAACATGAAGATCGGGGAATCGGTGACCACTTTACTAGGTTCTCATTTCGATCCAATAGGTATGTAAATATGTATTTAAAATGTAAATATGTATTTATTTCAAGCTCATTAAGTTTCTAAAGACAATGTCTTAAAATCTCACCATATGCCATCCTCTCACCCGCAGCCCCAAACATCGAATTCAATTCCACAATTTATTTCTGTGAACATTTTGAAAGTAACGGTTTTATATTTCATTTACAACTGAGGTTTCGTTTTTTCTGTGCTTGCTTCTTCAACCAGTTTAACAATGATTATTTTTTTTCTGTTTCAACAAGAGTTTGATCCATAAATGGTATATTTTTAAATCTGGTCTCTAAAAGAGTACACTTTGAAAGTATTAAAGTTTTGCTCCTTACAACCAAATGGTTCGGGCCGATTAATTTCAGAGAGTAGCGACTAATTTATTGTTTTTATGGACGTACGCAGCTCTGAATAGCTAACATCTACAAGAATTTCATTGTACTCATCGCAAATTCCATTTCTCAATGCAATCAAATGAAGATGCTGAAGGATAGAGGTTAGATCCTAAAATCGTTGTCAAATGCTCAAAATGGTTCTGGAATAGCGCATAGATCTCGTGCATTTTTCAATTCTTCACTGGTTAATATTGGAAGTTTTTTTACTAATGTTCGAAGAACAATAGTATTAAACTCGTTTCGCCGAAAATTCATATTTCTTTATATATATATATATATATATATATATATATATATATATATATATATATATATATATATATATATATATATATATATATATATATATATATATATATATCTATATATATATATATATATATATATATATATATATATATATATATATATATATATATATATATATATATCAGCAAAATGATTAAGGGAGATAATCTCTGGAGTGGCCGATTCGATTGAGCTGAAATTTTCGGAGAACGTAGATGTATATAGTAGGTAGGTCCACAACTTTCTCAAATTCAGATATTCTAAACGTTTTGGCGGCGGCGAGCGTTTTAGTGAATTTTGAGGTACTCCTATATTTCCAAGCAGTGTAAAGTTTTGTTAAAGAAAAGTATTAGGAATGAAAACTAATTATGTTCTAAGCTCGTTTATGGTAAAAAATTGGAAATTGTGAGCCGTGTGTGGGTGCAGGGTCCCTAAAAGTAGGCAAGGATTTTTTTTTCAAATTTTGATTTGTCATTACTTCTAAGAAAAACAATGGATCATCGTGAAATTTGCAGAGCGTATTAATGTTGACTAAAATTTAGCACATGTGGATTTTTAAGATAGTGCGGGTAACCCTGTAGTGACGGCAGGCTCCTGAATAAAAAACCTTCAAATCATTGACCTTCCTGAAAAATTTTTGATTTTTGACAAAAAAATCAGATCGCTGATAAATTTCAACCTTTGTCCATCATGTCAAATTAAAATTTTCAAAATTCCGATTTGCACAAGAACGGCAACCCATCACCAAATTACCTCTATTTTTAGCACTCGAAAGTTCTGTTCACGAGAACTGACGACCGGATTATCCGATCATAGTGAAATTTACAGGACATGTTGGTATTAGCTAGGACCAGGTCTGATAGAAGTAATTTTGAAATGCGGGCAACCTTGTGCCAGTGGTACCATCTTGAAAAATCACTGAGAAAAAAAAACCGGTTTTTGGCTTATAACTTCCGATTCAGCCATCAGATTTTGACAAGATTCATCCAATACTTGGATCTTATTTTATGTAACATTTGATGAAAATTTGGCTGAAAAATTAGAATAGAGTTGCCAGCTATGGTGATTTTTGTCTCCTAAATCTTGCAAATTTGCTCAGCAAAATAAAGCTTTTTTCCCTATAACTTCCGGTCCAGTGTAAAAATCAGAACGAAGTTCATGCAGTAAATGGACTTTATTGTGAACCAGATGTCAGAAATTTCGTACCAAAATCATGAAAGGGCTGCCAGCTATGACCATTTTTGTAATTTTGCTTAATTTCTTTACTGAGCGATTATGTCATTAGATTTCCAAATCGAAATGATCCTGCAATAAAAATTAACAACAAATATTAACGCTTTAAAAATTTGATAAGTTTTGAGGATAGTAACCCTAAAATTCTTTTCACCCGTATAACTTCCAGCGCAGTGATTCAATCGAAACGAAATTTACTGGTTGGGTTTAACTTAACGTGAAGCAGAATTGGTATGTATTATGCTTTGCTGTTGAAACAGGCTAACCAGCATTAGCCATTTCCGTAAATATTACACCAACAGATGCTTCAAACATCGTTCTCATATGCAAAGCATTTGCAATAAAAATAAGGAATTCTTTTTTAAATTTTTCGAGTTTTGAACATTTTTCGGATGGCAGCCTCAAACAACGTTTAACCGCTGAAACCTTCGATGAAATCCTGCGAAGAGAACGAAATTCAAAGGATACGTTGATTTGAATATGATCTTGTTATGGTAAACTTATTGCTGCTTCGTTCGGAAAGTGCTGCCAGCACTGAATTATATGTGTTATAGTTGAGTTTTGTTGGTTTGGATAAGGAATGTTTGATATGATTTAAAAAAGCAGTGTCTTTCCACACTTTTTTGTCACTCAAAGACAATTTTTTCGAAAATTAGTTTTCTAGCGGTTCAGGTGCGCTAGAGTTTTTTTCAATTACTGCCAGTGCTGCTTTATTTGAATCTTCAAGATCCACAAACTTTTGGAGCATCTAGTAGCCATTGATGCTATTACATTCAATGGTGTTTTAATGCATTCCTTTATTTGATTGTCGGCGAACTTCTTAAATGACTTTGGGCTTTTCCGAAAATGTACAGCAATTTTCCCCGTCACTCAACAATTTTATTGATTTTCGAAGAAAATTGTTATTAACACCGTTGTGCCCAAGTTTTCTTCTTCTTTCTTCATTTATATGTATGTCAGCAAAAAGATTAAGGGAGATTATCTCTGGAGTATTCGTGATCCGATTGAGATGAAATTTTCAGAGGACAAAAATGTACATAAAGACTAGTGCAGTGACTAATTCATATTAAAATATTTTTTAAACCTTTGGTGGCGGTGGGCATTTTGGTGAATTTTGGCCAGGATTTTTTTTCCAAATTTCGGTTTGTCATAGCTTCTGGCAGAAACATTGGATCATCGTGAAATTTGAGGAGCGTTTTGATGTTAGCTATAGCTATACACACTTTTTAGACTGTGCAAAAAGTCCGTCAAATCATCGACCCTCCTGAAAAATTTTTGCTTTTTAAAAAGATTTTAAAATGATTGATACATTTTTACCTTTGTCCACCATGTCAAATTGAAATTTTCAATATTACGCGTTGCATAAGAACGGCATAAGAACAAAATTACCCCTATTTTCAGCACTTGAGACTTCTGTTCCGATCAATATGCAATTTATTGACCAAGTTGGTATTAACTAGAACTAGCACTGATAGATGTGATTTTGAAATGCGAGCAACACTGTGGTAGACATCTTGTCGCCTTGAAAAATCACTGAGAAAAATATTAGGTCTGCTCGCGTACTACGATTAATTGCAATTAATTGCAATGAAGCCGTTTTTGTACTCCGTTTTACTGAAAACTGCGAATTTCCCCTCTTTCAGTAAATTTCAGTAGGGTCTGAGCTACTGAAAAATACTGAAAACAGTCAAACGGTTTTTGGCGTAATGTTATTATGAATGACGAATATTTTTGTGGCGATAATTTATCACCGCTTAGGATGACTTTATAATCACTATTGTTCTCCCAAAAACCTACAACTGACACTTTTGTTTGTCAATTTTCAGGAAATGCAATGAGAGCGTTTTCGTACTTTTCATGAATTTCCCCCACCACATGATTCAGGAAAATTCAGTAAAATTCAGTAACTGAAAGTACGCAAACAGACCTATTGCTTTTTGGCCCATAGCTTCCGATTCAGCCAACAGATTTTTACGCAACTCACATAGTAGCTGGACCTTACTCTAAGCCAAATTTGATAGTTCGATTTGGTTGAAAAATTGCGATAGAGCTGCCAGCTAGGGCAATTTTTGTACCCTAAATCTTTTAAATATGCTCAGCAAAATGAAGCTTTTTCCTCCATAACATCCGATGCAGTCATGAAATCAAAACAAATTTATGTATTAAATGAACCTTATGGTAAGCCGAATTCTATAAAAAATTTCCTTCAAAAATGAAAACGGGCTGCTAGCTAGGGTAATTTTTGTTATCTCTTTATATTTCATTGCGAAGTGATATTGTCATTGAATTTTCTAACGGGAATGATCCTGTAATGACAATTAGCAACAAATATTTAGGTTTCGAATATTGGAAACGTTTTGCGGGTGGTCTTTACATATAATACACTCCTATAACTTCCAGCGCAGTCATTTAATCGAAATGAAGTTTATAGGGTAATTTTAACTTAATGTAAAGTAGATTCACAGGGTTGCCAGCATCATAAATTTTTGTAAACAGTTGCTTCTGTTATATATTCATATGCAAACAATAAAAATAAGCAGCCAATGCCTAAATTAGAATTTTATTGGAAAATCTGCTAGCATTTTCCATATCCACAAATCAAATAACAATGAGCGCAAGAAATTGTCTTAAAGTTTGAAAGTGTTATAAATCAACGAACTCGATCACTTTCGTTCCACCCCCACCTTCTAAGAACTAGAGTTGGACTGACTCGTGTAAATGTAAAATGTATGGGCACATGTTTAAAACTGTATCTAGGTGTCGCTTTTTGTCCGTAGTTGAAGATGGCATGAGAACACAGAGAACACTTAAGACTGTAATTCTTCTTCTTCTTCGTCGATACTTAAGCTTCCACATCGACTGTAATAGAATCGAAAGGAGTAGGGGAGACCGAGGAAGGTTGTGACAATTTTTACGTTAACTAACATAAGTCATCTAATATTACTGGTACGTCTATGAGCTCTTTTATGGAAGAAAGCTAATTTAATACACTATTTAAATTAAATATAAAAAGAAACAAAAAAAGTAAGATTCATGAGAAAATTGACATTAAATGAAGTAGTCCTCAATGTCACAACCCTCCTAGTACCAAGGTAAGTTGTGACAGGGTTCGAGGTAAGTTGTGACAGGGCTCGAGGTAACTTATTTTTGATGGGCGAGTCAGTAAGAACAGCGGATTTGATCTTACTTCTATTTGGTTGGTTGCCTTTTCTTGGAGGTACTTTTGGCAGTGGCCTGAGCACTTCCGGTGAAAATAAATTAGATTTAATGTGGTTTAGATTAAGAGATTTAGTTGTGGACGCAATTGGTTCCAAGTTTGTTGGTGGTGGATTATAAGCTTGGGATGTGGGGCAACAGATTCTATTTCTGGAGGCTGCGCATTAAAGATTAGAGATCTGGAGACAACGGAGTCAGCGTTTACGTGCTATGGATGCTAAGATGTGGAAGCAACTGGTGCAAAGCTATCGTATAGAGGGCTGCGGTTCCTGAATGCAGAGGCAACAGGATCTATGTTTTCGGATCCGATAACATCATTCAACAGTATGTATAGACTGGGAGAACTGTTCTTATGCATCAACAATTATGTTTGGAGTAACTGTTCTTCCTTGTTGATCTGCAGTCAATTCTCGGTCTGACATTGGATCGGTCCAAACTCGATCAGTAAATTGTTCAGGCCAAGTTCTTGTAGTTGCAAAACCAACGCTAATGTTCCTTGCCGTGATCGTTACGTCAAATGCAGTTTTTTTGCATTATGAATAGCCTTTTTCAGAGGACCTTAAATAGCACGATCCATTGGTTGTAGTTTGTTACTGCAGCAAGGAGGAAACGTGAGTAAGATTATGCCATTTTCTCTGAAAAACTCGATATTTTTCAAAGCCACGTGTGACGAATGGTTTTCTAGTAGGAACAAACCTTTTTGTTCTTTTGACGGTCTGACATGGTTTTTGAAGTGTTCCAGAAACGTATGAAAATCATTCTCTTGCATCCACTCTGAGCCGTTAGCTGTTAAGTTAGCTAAAGTTAGCTAAATATCTTTTTTCCGGAAACTTTATGTATGTTGAAGACACATGCATAACTGGAGAAAAATATCGCCACATTTGTTTGATTGAAGCTCGTTGCCCAAGCCATACTTGTTGCTTGAGCCAATCTTAGTAATAAATTTGGATCTCACTCCATAAATAACTTAAGCCATATCTCTCCAGCCATTTTTTTCTCTTCCCAAGACGCCGGAAAGTTCTTATTATGCTTATGTGCTAATCTGTACGCCAAGTTTTTCGTTTCTTTAGTAGTAAAGCCATAATCTACAGACACACAAGTCAACAAATACTCGCATAGCATATTTTCTTCATCTTTGGTGAAGGCTGTTGGAAAAGCATACCCAATAGATGGTGGTTTTTTCGTTTCATTAGCTTTTTTCTTCTTAATATATCTTTGGCATTATTTTTAAGATTGTTTCTACCTAATGTAACCTCCTCACAAACTAATTCATATATTTCGATACTAGACATAGGTCTATTATTTTTTCTTGTATATTTATTTGGCATTCTCAAACAATATATAAAAATTAAAGTAGGTGGGTAAAGCATGCAGACCCCCACCACAAAGCATGTTGCCGAAAATAGATTCGCTCCCAAATTAGGAGAGTTATGACAAGCTGTCACAACTCTCCTAGGAGCAAAAAAAACATGCGTCCATCAGAATAATGGCTCATAACCTAACAAATATGAAGCAAACCAGAAAAGCTATATCAAGGTATGAAACTAGAATAGACACTGCATATCAGTAAAAATATCACAACAGCACTAGCAATACGTATATAAAATAATAGAACACTGAATTATTGACCAAAAACTTACTTTTGGCAGTTTTTTTACAACGATGTCGTATTGACACTACCACTTGCAGTGCCGGCCTGCGCGAAATAACATGTAATAACTCGTCAAAAAGTGTTGCTAGCTCCCTAGCTGTAATAGGCTCCGAGAAATCGAGTATGTCACAACTCTCCTCTGTCACAACCCACCTCGGTCTCCCCTATGCTCCTTCTCTCTGTTGGCAGGTTTTCAGGTGTGGGCTGAGCTTATATTTTCAAGAACAACCTTGCACCCTTTGATCCCTCTGAATATCAGAATCATCTGCACCTCTCGTATATCTGTTCAGGCTTTTTTAGTTGTAACGAGATAATGCGATACTCTCTAATTTAATTCCCTGCCTTATAAGTCACACAGTTTCAAAATCTACTTGCTATAATAAACTATGCTCCCGTATGCATTTCTTTGTTTGTTTTTTTACTTATTTTACCCCTTAATTCATATTTTATAAATATATACAGCGGCGGACATATTATTAGAAACAAACAAATACCAATTTGTCAATTAATACTTCAATATAATTCATTCCCTATAGGTTAGTTTTTCACCAGATTCAATAACAATTGAGCGAGGTAGAGGGTTAGCCGATGTTACCTGTAAAAGCACGACAGGACACTAAAGTGCTGGAAAACACAAGATTTTGAGCGCACACGTAATTAGAAACACATAAAAATTATTTTAATATTAATTTATTTCAGCAAATATTTTACCACATAACAACAATAAATTGCAAAAATTAGCAGTAACCTCCCCGTAAGGTAGTTTCAGAATCTCTTGTAAGCGATTCGGCATTGTCGTTATAAGTCTCCTGCAGCTCTCCACATGAATGGATGCCCATGCTTCTTTCGCCGGTTCGAACCGTTGGTCAGTTTTTGTGAAATTTCTTAATGGTTGCCAGGACGCTTGTCTCACAAATGCTTAATTGGATTTAAGTCCGGAATCGTTGAAGGCCAGTCTAAAACTGTAACACTGTTATTTTCTAGAAGCGTTCTTTGTATCTTCCCGTATGTTTAGGATCGTTATCTTATTGGAACTTCCACATAATAGGCAGATTCTCCTCAGCCGATAGCAACGCGATATTTTCTAAGATGTCGACGTACTTTTCCTTGGATGATATTCCTTGTACAATCAGTATCACAAGAGCGTGTGCGCTGGGAAAGAAAAGCAGATGTATATATCCAGTCGGTTTTTATCATGTTAACTTCTATATTCAAAATGCTAATGCGCCTTATACTAATAAAATGCCCAGTCGCCACCGGTTTTCGGTAAAACTTGACACCGATTGGGCATATTTTCGACCAGATTTTCAGCCAGTGTTGCTAGTGAACATTTCCAGATACCGCAAATTTGATAAAACATCTACTTTAAATTTACTATACGATTTCGACGAAACTTTAGCTAGCCAGCTCATTGCTGTGATGTCACTTTCCTGTTTTCATTCGGTGCATAGTCAGCTGCGATGTTTTGGACCGTTATACTCTTGATGAATCCATGCGCTCGGATCGGGTCCAAACAATTTACGGGCAAACATTTTTGGCTGATCTCTTTCCTCCTTTCTGAGTTCAGAAATCCAGTAAACAGAAAACGATACCAGATCCTTGTTTACTGAAGCACACCCAAACGTGCACCTTCACAGAATGTTTAACGGTGTGCTGGATATATGGTGTTCTTCGAATTGGCCATGCTTGTTTGTAAGTATTCCATGCCCACAAAGGAGATTCATCCTTAAAAATGACACTTGAAAAATCACGTTCGCTATTCTTTCTGGACTACTGTACTCGTTTTTCATTGTATCTTTTGCTCAAAATAGGTTTAAGAGCAGTATTGCACTTATTGTCATCGATTTATTGTCTCAGTCTTAAGTCTCTAACAGGTATATCGTCCACCGTTTTTGCCTCTTTATACCAATCAATCCACTTGCTATCGAACTGGTTGGACTTTCTATGGTATCACGCTGCAGCAGTTATTAATATTTTTTGCTTTTTAGTCTGAGCCATATGGCGTCAACACTTCTTAGGTAGTGAAAACCGGTTTTTATTTACAGCACACACGCTCTTGTGATAATATTTGTTTATGGTGTATTGGTCCAATATCAAACCACAAGAAATATTTCCAAACATTGATGGAGCCACCTCCGTCCTTAACAAACATTGAAGTGTAGCCAGGGTCGAACTCCTTACCTCTTGTTTACCTTACAAATCTCCTGTCATCAGGGCCAATGCGATTTATTTACACAATGCATCTCTCCAAGTGGTGAATTTTCATTCATTTTTCCAAATTAAATGTTCCCAAGCGAAGTTTTCTTGCGACTAGCTACCGTTACCAGGAGTTTCTTTTCGGACATCCTGCCACGATCGTTCCAAAAGACTTACTCTGACTCTTCTCAGCAAAATGTCGCTAGATTTCGCGAAAAGTTGTTGATGAATTTCGACAGCTAATCTTTTTGGACTCCGTTTAGATGTGCAGCCAATTTGTTTATCCATACCACAGCGTAACAACCAACGTACCAACTTATTCCATTTTCCCAAAAATACACATTGACCTTGAAATTGCGCCTCCATTTACGCATTGCATTATCTGCCAAAGCAGCCTGTGATTATGTTGGTATATTTTGCGAGAGGGAGTCGTATGTGCGCAGCGAAAAATGTAGCCTGAGTATGTAGTTGTCGAATCGTATATTGCATCTCTTTCTGTTCCATGCGATTTCTTCCAACATTCCAGGCTGACCAACAATACAATCTCAGGTTAGATCACTGGATTTTTTGTCCGTATACATATACGGAGTTGGTACGGTGGTAAGGAACTAACTTCTTACGCTGTGTCCATACCACAGCGTAATGAGTAGTTCCTAATCAGCGTACCAACTCCGTATATGTATACGGCCCAAAAATCCAGTGATCTAACCTGAGACTGTATTGTTGGTCAGCCTGGAAAGTTGGAAAAAATCGCATGGAGCAGAAAGAGATGCAATATACAATTCGATAACAACATACTCAAGTTAGATTTTTCGCTGCTCACATACGGCCCACTCTCGCAAAATATACCAACATAATCTCAGGCTGCTTTGACAGATAATGCATTGCGTAAATGGAGGCGCAATTTCAAGGTCAAAGTGTTTTTTTGGGAAAGTGGAATAAGTTGGTACGCTGGTTGTTATTACGCTGTGTCCGTACTATGAATTGTCTTTCGGACACTTTTAGCCCGGAGAATATCTTGGACTATCTACGGCTTTCCACATGTTTCAGTGCTCCGTAAACAACTTTTATGGAATTATTGACATTAAAAAAAAAAATTTTAAAATGTGAAAATTCTATTTAAACTACAACGAATACAACTGGCTTCTTCAAATTAATCATAAGAGATTTGCATGCCATCCTATTTGTAGTTACATACAGTTATCCTAATTACGTGTTCGTTTGAAGTCTTAGATTTTCCAGGACTTAATTACCCTGTCGTGCTTCTAGTGGTGGCAACGGCTAATCTTTTACCTCCCAAGTAAAAAACTAACTTAAAGGGAATGAGATACACAGACTTGAATGATTTTTATGAACATGCTGGCAACTCTGTAGCTATAGGAAGCAAGAGAAGAAAAATCCTTCAAATCATCGACCCTCTAGAAAGATTTTAGCTTATTACAAAAAAAATCAATTAATAAATAAATTTTATTATTTGTCTACTCAGCCACATTAAAATTTGTGATATCAGGTATCGCACAAGAATGGTAATTCTTCCATTTATATATATTTATGTATATATTTACATACATATATACACATAGTCACAAAATTGAAGGCACAAGCAATAAATGTGAAAACTCTTAATCGTATATAAACTAATGTCGCTTTATTATCACAAATTTTTTTATATTTTATTAAATTGAAGACTAAAAATACAAAAATGAAAAAAAAAATTTCTTAAATTCAATTTTTTAAAGAATTAAGTAACAAAAGAAAAAATTAACAAAAAAATTCAAGGCACAAAATTAAAGGCACAAACTTCAAGATCACTAGAAAAATATAAAATAATTTATTATTAGTGGTTAGTTGGATATCCGTTGGCTTTGATTACTGCTGCTAGTCTTCTAGGCATACTTTCCGCTAATTTTTTTGTTATGGTTGGGCTAATATTTTGCCATTTCCTTGCTATTATTGACTTCAGCTCGGATTTATTCGCAATTGAAAATTTTCGGATTTGTTGCTCAAGTACTGACCACAAATGTTCAATTGGATTAAGGTCTGGGGACTGAGGTGGAGTTTTTAATTGTTTGGCGTATTATAAAGCAACCAAATCTTTACAATATGTGCGGTGTGCTTTGGATCATTATCTTGTTGAAACCAAAACACATCCGATAGTCCAAATTTAATAGCACTTGATTTTAAATTCCTTTTTCAGGATATCGAGGTATTTAAATTTGTCCATAGTGGTCTCAATAAATTCCATGTTGCCGACTCCTCCTGCAGACATGCAGCCCCAAACCATCACATTACCTCCTCCATGTTTTACGGTCCCGCACAAATTTTCTTTCTTTAGCTCGGTATTTGCTTTCCTCCAAACTATTTGTCTGCCATCAGAGCCAAATAGGTTGAACTTACTTTCATCACTGAATATTATGTTTTTCCAGAAATTTGGACCCTCATTTACGAAAGTTTTCGCAAACTCTAACTGTTTTTTTCTATTTGCTTTTGAAATAAATGGCGGTTTACGGGCTATTCTTCCATTTAAACCATGGTTTCGCAATGTTCTTCTAATAGTTTCCTTGGATATTGGTTTTTGGATCATATGAGAAACTTCAGCCCTCAAATTATTAATCGGCTTCTTTGGACATATTTCTATTTCCCATCGAATGTATTCCTCGTCTTTAACTGACAGTAACTTTTTTCGTCCGCGTCCCGTTTTATTAATATAAGTTCCGTCATTTTTCCATTTGTTTTCTACAGTTCTTACTGAAGAAAATGATCTCCCAACTATCTTTCCTACTTCTCGATATGTTTTACCTTCACAAATAAGCTTAATAATAATTTTTCTTTCTGCAACTGTGGTTTCTTTTCTCCGTTTATCCATTTCAGCTTTTATTTTATTTATTTTATTTATTTATAAATGCTTATTTTTTTTTGGAAAAACAACACACTTAATTCAACTAGTCACTACCGTTCACCTAAAACTCAATATTTGTAAAGAATGAAAAGTAATTACATCATCAAATTCTACGAAATATCTTGTTAGATGCATGTGTGCCTTCAATTTTGTGTAGCTCGCAAGTGGTACAGTTGACATCAAAATAGCAAACTTTATGATAGATTCGACTTTTTTGTAATAATTTGGTGTACATTTATAAAGAAGATTACGCACTAATAGAATAAAATGCCACTTCGATAAATTTACTACAATTGTAGTAACATTGAATAATATTTTGGCATTTATATAGATTGTGCCTTCAATTTTGTGACCATGTGTATATACACATATATATTTATACATATATGTTTAGACATATTCTACCTATAACACCGGTCGACACGGTTTTTGGGTCTGGCTTTTGCATATGAAATTTTGGTTTCTCTTACGTTACTAATAGCGGAAAAACAATTTTTTTGATCAAAGTTTTTTTGTTGTAGAAACTAAAGCAATTTTTTGAATTTTCAAGAAAAACGACTGATTTTCAGTTTTTTTCATAATATTATGTATTTTAAATTACAGTCTGAAAAATTATTGCTTAGCTTTAGTCTTTTTTAATTCAAAAATTATGATAAATAATAGCAAACAAATGTAAAATACTACAATAACTAGTTCAAAAATAAATATTTTTAGTGATTTTTTAATGTTTCTATGAACCTTCTCGTATAAATGTAATCTCTCATCATATTCTCGTTGTACTATCCATGGTAACGTCAATCGAAGCTCATTACATCTGGGTGAAAACATTCTCCTTGCTCCTCGGAGTAGGCATCCATTTTTTCTTTAAACTGGTTCAGGTGAGAATGTAAGTTTATGGGATATTCTGCAGCCCATAAATTTAAAGCTTTGAAGCATAGTTTCAATTAATTCTTCATAATTTTCAGCTCTGTTGCTTCCAAGAAATTCATTCATTACTGCTTTAAGACTCTCCCAGACTTGTTTTTCATGAGCATTGAGCATCAATCTTTTTATTTGTGATCCGACGAAAATACCCCCATTAACTTTAGCTTCGGATAATTTGGGAAAGAATTCGTTTTAGGTATTCAAAAGCTTCAGACTTTTGATCTAGAGCCTTAATAAATTGCTTCATTAGGCCTAATTTTATATGTTACGGTGGCATAAATCTATTCTTAGGCTCTATAATTGGTTCCCACTAAACGTTATGTTTTCCTATCAGAAACTCGTTTCGATCAGGCCATATGCGCTGTTGGGAATGAACTAAATCTGCTCTACTCTCCCATAAGCAAAACTGACAAGGGTATTTAGTATACCCACCTTGCATTCCCATTGGAAAACCAACCATCTTAAAATCTCCTATGACTGGCGTATTCTGTGTATTTTAATTTTTATAGTTCCATTTTCACACTATAAAAATTTTACTTAGGCATCACATTATTGTTATCACTTTTCTCGGTCCCAACGTGATTATACACTGCGTTTCATATTTATAACCCACCTAAAAGTTTTCAATTGTTTTCATGTAAAATAGTTGTTCAACACAAATCTAATACTGATAAAAATGAGATACTGTGTGCAATGATTTTTTTTTGAATGACTTCTCATTGGCGTTATTTTTTACTGCATTTCTTGGAAATTCGTCACTTTTGTGCGTTTCATATTTATAACCCACTTTGTAATTAGCCGAATTACTAGTCGAGTTATTCAATACTTTCAACAGTTGTTCACAAGTGTGTGTGGTAATAAGTTTATCATTTAAAATGCCTCGAGGTACGTCATTAAATGAAGTTGAAAAGAGTGAAATCTTGGCGTACAAAGAAGTTGGTTTGAACATCAGTGAAATTTCAAGAAAAGTTGCACGCAGTCGCCGTGTAATTAACAACTTTTATAAAAAACCTGAATTATATGGGAAAACAAAGCGAACGGGAAGAGAAAGGAAACTTTCTCCGCGGGAGGAGAGGAAGATTATACGTTCAGCCAGTAATTCAACAATAAGCTGTAATAAAATGGCAACTCTTGTACAAACAAAGGTGTCAAAAACAACGATTTGGAGAACGCTACAACGTGATAATAAGATCAAAAGAGCTGAAATGAAGAGTGCTCCACGACTATTAGATCGCCATAAGAAAGCTCGGTTAGAATTCGCAGAAAAAAAATATGGTTACAAATTGGTCATCTGTAAGAAATACTGGTTTTTTTATTCCCCCTCTGTTTAATTCCGAAAATTTTATTTCCAGATTATTTTTTCGAATGAAAAAAATGGAATTAAGATGGGTCTGATGGATTAAATTCTTACTGGCGCGATTTGAGAAAGGAACCCCGGTATTTCTCGAAGCGGAATTTTGGTGGCGGTTCCATGATGTTGTGGGGTGCATTTTCTGCATCCGGATGCTTGGACGTAAAATTTACTTCATCGCGTATGAGGAATAGAGACTACATACAAGGACTTGAGGGCAGTTTATTGTCATTCCTGGCAGCACCGCCTGAAAAAAACTGGACTTTCCAGCAGAATAATGCCAAGATTCATACCAGTCGTGAAACAATGAGATGGATGGAAACAAATTCTATTCAGCGTGTTCGCCTGACCTGAACCCCATTGAAAACATTTGGGGGATTCTCGTCAGATGGGTATATGTTGAAAATCGGCAATATGAATCACTGGTGGAATTGAAAGCGGTGATTCTTGATGAATGGCGGAAAATCGAACCTGCATTATTAGAAAAATTGATCAATTCCATGAAAAAACGGATTTTTGATTTGATAAAATCAAAAGAAGATTCTATTAATTACTAAGCTTTTGTTGATTTTGAAACTAATTTTAATAAACATTTTGTTTTGTTGGAAACTTTATCTGGGTTATAAATATGAAACGCCAAAAAATACCGAATTTTCCAGGACTGCAGTAAAAAATAGCCCTAACGGGAAATGACTCTCAGAAATGTAATTCTACACAGATTCTCTATCAGTTTACCATAAAGTTTGGGGTGAACAATTATTTCAGTCCAAAATAATTGAAAATTGTCAGGTGGGTTATAAATATGAAACGGATTGTATTAAGCGGAGCCTTCAGTAATATGCAATTTGTTACCAGGTTGATCAAAGTGCTACCATTTGCTGCTCATGAAATCAAATAAAATCTTCGAATCTTACTTATCGACGTAAAGAAGACAAAAGCAAACTTTCAAAGCTAAAAATGGAAATGTTTGTGTTTTTCGATGCCTAGAATCAGAATTTAAGCATTAGAAGATAAACAAAAAAAAAAAAATATTTTGTTTGTCGACCTGTGTAATTTATGCTCATGAGAACCCAAATTCCGATAATCAGATACAATGAAAATTGATAGTATGTATTGGTCTTAAATTAGACGAATAATGGTAGAAGTTTAAGGATATAGCTGACAACTCTCTTAAACATCCGCTAACATCCGCTACAGAGTTGCCAGCTGTATCTTGAAACTTCTATCATTATTTTCTATCATTTGAAAATATTTAAGTTTTCGCTGGTGACAACCCTAAAAATCTTTCCACACCCGCAATTTCCAACGCGGGCATCAAATCGAAACGCAATTTAAAGGTGGGTTTGACTCAGGCTATTATTTTCGCATACACAGATGCTACCATTTAATTTTCAGGTGATAAACGTGTACAATGAAAATAATTAAGCAATGCTTAAAACCTACTATACTTATTACTGCCGGTCAGGTCATCTGGTAAAATCAAAAATCAATTGTTAAGCCAAGTACGCAGCTCGGGTAATATGCCAGTTTTCATAAATATTTTACTAGAAGTAAAATTAGCTAATGATTTTACCAAATCAGTACGGAACCTCGATGTAAAACTTACGACTAATGCTAGATTGTAATTAGATGGTGCTATATAAATTTTCCATTATTATACCAGGTTTTTTAATGTCCGATGCAGTAAAATGGGAGTAAAAGTTTGAGATTTAGCTAGAATGAAACGGTCGCCGTCAGTTTTTGTGTAAACCCAACTAGCAATTTTGGTGTGCTGCTACGTTGCTGCCACTAAAAAGAGGTTTTCATAGTGGCAGCAACCTGCCAAAGATACGTTTTTGCCACGTAAGAAAATCGTTTATGTAACCCAAATGGGGAATGTATTTGTATGACTATGACGAAAAGTTAAAACAATGTCAAAGTTTTATTTTGAAATTTTAAGTTGAATTCTTAAGAGAATATAATGAGGATGATATTCCAAATGTCATAGCCAAAAAGTCCTACAAACTCAAATTCATCGTAGATATTCACATTATAGGACCGGAAATTGCAATGCGCCTGAGCAACGTGTTAAAATTAAAAAAAGGATTTTGGCGAATGAAAAAAAGAATTCATGTAACATTTTTTTATGTTTTTCTGTTTTTTTTTGTTAATCAATACCGTCTGTACGTCTCTGCACTAAATTTAGGTTATTTTCCCATAAGAGTACATTTTGTGTCTATCCATAAAATAAATTTTCCTTGGACCCTCATATTTCAGCCATAAAAAAAGGCCGAGTGCTGATCTGCCACTACAAACTCATTGTTACTTCATAATTTTACTTCATTGTTCCAATTACCTGCACTAGATTTCCAATCACGTAACAATTGCAACTATATGGTATCTATAACCACACAACATAGCTTTATAGTCCCAAAGATCCACTATGATGTCTACTTTGACTCTTTATTAACCCAACTGCTACTGTAAAGTGGCAATTGGAAATTTTTGCACAGTTTTCCTTCCGTTGTCGAACGAAGTGTTAGCGTAGTGTAAATTTATTGTAGTGCGATTAATGTCATTTAAAGTAGTGACAATGCCTTCTAAAAGTACGGGCCGTCATGCTACGTAATCGTTGTATCTTTGCCGTCATTTTTGCTGGTAATTTTGACATTTGCATCTGGCAGTGCCGATATACACGGAGATTTCACGTGCGGATTCTTAGCTATAAATAAAACGTTAGTTTTTGTGCGTGGACGCGTTATAATAATAGTATTTAGTCATAACTTGCATTTTGTATTAATTAATTGTATCGATAGTAAATCGACACGAAACATCACATAACCTAACACCAACTGATAAACATTTCGTAGCGAATTTTCCCAATTATACCGTACGCACCGCATTAATTTTTATTTTAGCTGTTCACTAGCACTGTTATGCAGACATCACTTCATTTTCACTTCAATTAACATTTTCCCGCGGACGTCCCATAAGGCTGCGTGTGTTTTTCGCGACACTTTGACAGCTTTGTGTGACGTCATTATTCTGCATTACGGCTCGTACTTCTAGAAGGCATTGGTAGTAACCACTCGGGAGCGTGGGAAAAATTTTTTTACTGCCATTCCTTGTGCGTGCAAATCTAATGGAAGATATGACAAGAGGATACCACAGTAAGAAAAGAACGTTTCTAATACTTTCTAGTAGAAAACGCCACTCACTATTTTAGTAACGAAAACTTTATAGGCTCTTTTAGCACACATAATTGTATTGGATAAACGATATTGGGAACGTTTCTGCCACCAAAACGAAAACCATAAATTTGATAACTTTATGGTGGCCGAATGTAGTAGCAAAAACCTAGCAAGCAAATAAATAAAAGTACTTTAAAGTGAACGGAATCTTCACAAGTTTTTAAAACGTTTTCGCTACTATTTCTATATTATAACTGGAGTTTGAAATTTTGGATGCTTATGGTTCCGATGTGATCGTTGCCACCACTTTGTGAATGGGTGCATTGAGCAGCTTTTCACATTGTCGTGGCAAAATAAGTGGGAAAAGCGTATCAATAACTGCGATCTAGTGGCAGTTCAATATTATCTAGTATTCGACACCAAAAGTGCTAGTTGGGAACCTCATAGTTTTAAGCACTATGTTTTCTTGTATCGTGAAAATATTCAACTCAAATTTTACTTTTGTGGAAAAAAAAACCACATTTGACAAGGTATTTATTTACTGCCATGACATTAATTTTAGCACATAGATTCACCGATGCGGAGAATTCCATTCGATTTCTATGTTCCGATGTTTTTATGGCTTCAACCTTGACGAGAAGAAGTTGTGATAGACTTCTGGCTGCAATACTCTTTGTGTGTTTAGAAAAAATATATTTATCACAAATAAAAATCGATTTATATTTGTCTATAGCTGTTTCGCAATTAGATCGATCTATTATTATAGTCATTAAATAACTAAATGAAGAATTTCAGCAAATTTTTTCTTTTTTCAGCAAATTTTTTCATATTTCTAAATTGTTGTCTCTATTATAATATGTACAATTGTAGTTATCCATGTTTCACAAATAGTTTCTAAAATATATTCTATTACTTACAGAAAACGTCTTCATCTTCGGAGTAGTATGGGCACTTTTATCACTTTTGACGTGCATCATGTTAATAATGGGAACAAAACGAAAGGAAAAACGCCTACTGATTCCGTTTTTGGTCCTGAGCATGATTTCATTAGTTCTGCAAGCAATCTCACAAATCATGATTATTGTTAAGCTTGGTGAAGCTCATAAGCCGGTTGCAACACAAATAATTTCCGTCATAATTGGTAAGACAAATTTGCAATTAAAAAAAAACTAATAAAATCAATTGTTTATATCTGAAATAGGTATGGCTATCGGAATCTACATTTGGCTTTGTATGCTTTCGTTGTACGTTAAAATTAAGAAAGGACCAAATCAAAGTGTGGGCTACATGAAGTGATACAAACAACATATCTTGATTGCGAAAACACAAAATCATCGAATGAATCATTTATTTCGTATATGAATCTGAAGTATCAGCCACAAAACAAAGTACATATCCAAATAGAAACTAGCATAAACCACAGGTGCATTTTTTTAAAAACATATTTTGAATACTTTTTGTAACATTTCAGTTGTTTGATAATATTATTTTTAATAAAACGAAAAAAATATAATCGTTAGTTTTACTTTTTGTTTTGTAATGATTGAAATGAATCACTTAAAATCACTCGTCTCTTCAAAAATAAATGTAGCTCTGAAGTCTGGGCTCGTGAGAGTGGATGATTAAACATATTTTGAAAATAGCAGGTTGGCGTTTGTATGTATCCACATTCTAGTAAAGGTGCCTTTTTTGCACACCCGGGCAGGTCAAATTTCGTTAAGTATATTGAATACAACAAAAAAATCCTGCACAATTCGCGTCACTGAAGCAGAATTTGAGCTTACATGTAGAGTGTGCTGATAACAGTAAGAGTGTTCTAAACGGTTCGTACCACTACTGCTGATTATTGTGAAAGCGGCAGTTTGAATTAAATGAATTGGCATAGCACTCCCTAATTGTCGATTATTTTACATCAAATTTTGTAATGTGCAGTAAATTTTGTAATGTTTTTGAGTGTTTCAGTGCACATTACATTGTAGATTATTTCATATGCAAGTTGCATGTCTGATTTCGATTAAAAACTTGATCAGATTTCATTCAGGTTTTTTTCTATGAGTCATTCTAATTTAACAACCAACCTAAGCGAAAGGTCAGCGAATGCAAAAGCATTTTCGAACAACGCAAATTTTCGGCCCGGGATAATTTTTTGCAACCCTATGTTAATCTGTTTTGCATACGTGCAAAAAAAAACACGGCGTATAATGAAATTTATTGTAAACGAATAAAATGAGGTAATCATAGATGGCAGCTGGCAACATCTACAGGAATGACCGAAACTAACTTTTCGCTGATCAGACCACGGGCGGCTAGGTAGTAAGGGTGACACTTTCCTATACTTTTAGCATTACGCGAGTAAGGGACAGGAGATCAAAAGTGTCACGGTTTTGTTGCCGCCCACTCGCGTGCTTTAGGTATGGATAGTGTCACAAGTTTGAGTTAAGCTTGTTTTTCATTTTTTTACCGCCGTGTATGTATGAAGAATCAGGCTAGCTACAGGTGTGAGGGAGCAAACCTGACTGCCATTCTGCATCTTCGATGTAGGAGCCAATGATAAGTTAGCATGGATGCATCATTCTGCATCTTCGATGTATGAGCTTGTTTGGTTGGGTGTGTTTTTGTGTTTTATTTTTTTTTCGCCACCGAATAGGACAGGTTCTTAATACAAAAATCGAGTTTTTGTAGACAACATTTTTTTTGACCTTGATATCTGGTGTATGGTGCATTGGATATTGGTGTTTGGAGCGTTGGCCTCATGATCTTAGAACTCGTAGTATTGGTGCTTGTTTCCGTGCTCTTTGGTTTTTGGATGCCCCGTTGGTTAATGCGATTGTTTGATTTTGTAAAAAACTGCATAATTTAAACTTGTGAGAAATGCTGATCAGGTTCGCTTCATAGTAAAAAAACTTGTCTCGTAGTAGTACTACGATGAATTTAGTTTGCATAATTTTTGAAATCGATATAAATGAGTAATGAATGAACTAGCGTGCTGAACCAGTTGCTTAGTCATTTTTGTAAAACCGATAACAGACATGAAGATATTTATATCTTCGATGAATGTTTGAATACATTTGAATACAATGCATTCATGAAAGCGAAAGTGGAATGTAAACAAACTGAAAACAAGTTGAAATGTGGATAAGAATAGAATTTCAATTTCATTGAATTGGGGCGGCAATGCTAATGAACTCTGGTCTAATTTCGAAATGAAAAGCGGTTTGTATGTACAAGCAGACTAAGATATTTTTATTGTGATGTGAATATATACATAAAAAATACAAAGTTTTTATATTGATATAAAAATTACAAAGTTTTTATATTGAAATAAAAATTACAAAGTTTTTATTTTTTATGGAATCTTATTTTGAGGAATCCACCCCGTGAGTCATCCACGACATCAAATATAAGGAATTGATCCGTTGCCTGGTTCAGCTCTTCCACCTGACGCTGAGTTTTTATTTTGTCTGAAAATCGAGGGGGCAGGAAGCAAAAAATCCCTCCATCCAAATGTACCGCCAGTCGAAGACCGTACTTTGTCTTCAGCATGCGGAAGAATTTTACATGGTGCTCCTTCCCGATCTCTAAGGAGCTAACTGAAGTCATTTTATCTCCATCTCCACCAACTGCTGAATTTAGAAGCTCAAACGCACTCTAGAAAAATAGAAAACAATGTAAATTATTCATGTCTTTTTTAAACATACAGTAAGTTGCAGTACTGATATACTTACCATATTGTCTTGATAGACTTTCGAAGAAGACTCTGATGTTGATACGGAGGACTGCGGTCTTATATACTAAATGGTTGTGAAATACCAGAACTAAAGTTTAAGAATTCAAAGTTGTTAAAAAGTATTGAGCTGTATACATTTTTTATACAGAATACATACCAGCTACCAGAACTCAAATTCAAGCCTATTTATCAATTAATACAAAGTTTACAAAAATGTAGAGGGTATGATAAGTCAAATCCTGTTTATAAAAATCAGATAATATGTTGAATTACTTTTTGTTGAGATTGACATTCTCCACTTAAAAACAGGTAAAATACGACAAAGTTGTTAAAACTAGAATCTGTATACATATTTCATGTCAAGTCAAATCCATTTCATACACAAATCAGATGACATGTTGTTGTAGAGATCGCTTATCTTCACTTAAAAATAGGAATATGCAGTTTCATACATTATGCAGATCAACCATCAGAATACAAAGTTGCAGTATACATGTTTCATCGCAGATCAGATTCAACTCAGAAAAAAAAAAAAAAAAAAAAAAAAGATGATATGATGAAATCCTTCTTGTCGGGATTACCAAAGTTCATTTTAAATCTAGAATCTGTATACATATTTCATGACAAATCAGTTATATCTCATACAAAAATCAGACGAAATGTTGTTGTAGAGACCAATAAGCTGTTCTTAAAACAGGAAAATGCAACTATGCAGGTATGCAATTTTTGTATAATATGATGCAATACCATTTTGATGATTGTAGTTTGTTGCATAAGATGTATAGAAGTGAAAGGTGGTCTGGTCAGAAGAATAGCTGTAATGGCCTTGCGAATGGGTATAAAAGACCTGGTTGAGAATGGTAGAACCATCAGATTTTTGAAATCAAAGACTTGAATAGAGGAACGTCTTCTACATCAGGAAAAATCGACTGGTGAGTAAGGTCGGACGAAGAATACAAGAATAAATTTTTTAAAAATTATTTTTCGGCTCTTTCAGATAAACGTGGACGAAATCCTACTACAGCGTTCGTTTAGCAGATATTTTTGTCCCAAGGAGAATTTAGAGAAGTCTGAGAAGAAGACGACGTGGAGGACAAATCTGAGGTTTCAGCTGTGCTATTCACATTGACAACACAGTGTTTTGCAAAATATAAGGTCGGGGAAATTAAAAGACGCCAGAGAAGACGCTGTGGCAGAGAAAAATATTCATTGAGACAACAGGTACCAGGAGCTTCAGAAAAGCGAAGGATAGCTCTTCGAGACATTGCCTGGCAGGCAAATATAAATTTATACATAAAAAAAAAAAAAAAAAAAAAAAAAAAAAAAATCTTGTGTTGCAATCTATAAACTATCTTGGTATATATATATATATATATATATATATATATATATATATATATATATATATATATATATATGTATATATATTTATATATATAGTAGTATTATAGTGTAGATATTTTTAGTAAATATTATATAGAATTATTTTAGTAGGTAAAGAAATGGATGTAAAGCAAATTGTCTGCACTTTAGATAGTGCTTTAAGTTTAGATTTTATGTTATTTCGAACTAATCTTAAGAGTTTGTTAAAAATTATAAAAGAGAGAAAAGTTATGTTCTCCAGGGAGGAGAAAAATTTTCTTCTACAAAATTTCGTAAAATATTATAATCAGTGTGATTCTCTTGAGGTATTGAAAGAATGTATTGATTTCTTCAATACTGAAAATGCGGGCGGTATCCAATCTTGTGAAGTATTAAGTGAAATAGAAGTTCGGAACGCTAACATAGCAAGCACAAGTGTGAATCAAGCTCTTTCAACACGCAAAGTGGTTCAGTCTGGTGCTGGAGTGGAAAGTGGGTATGAAGTGTTGGCTAGGGATAGAAAATTCTTTAAGAAATTTAACGTTGAGGGGAACAAAATTGTATTCCGAATCAAAGGTCTCGGTGCTGAAAATGAAAATCCTCTCTTGGGAATAGAGAAAATTTTTGATGATATTATTAAAGATATAGTGTCGAAATCTGGAAGGGGATCTAAAATCAGCTTTACTATTTCACTCCCAAACGCGCCTGACATAAAACCTATCTGGTCTAGCTTGAGATCGATTGAAGAGGTGAATGGAAGGTATATTCTTGATTTGATTTCAAACGTTAATCAATCCAATACTGCGTTTCTTTCGGATGAAATAATGCAGTTGAACGCCGAAGTCGTTAATATTCTTTCTGGGGGTGGAAGAATTAATAATATAACTACAGACGAATGCGAGATTCTAAAAAGGCGAACATGTGTTGTAGATGTAGGGTTGGACGGTGATGTGAAATGTCTTCCTCGTTCTATTTGCTATGCAGTTGAGATGTATTCACATTCGTTTCAGACGCGGTACCATTCTTCAGTCCTGAAAAACTTAGAATGCAGGACCAAGTGGTTATGTGAAAATGCCGGAGTTGTCGTTAAAGAGGAAGGCTGTAATCTAGCAGATCTTTATAAATTTCAAGAATTTCTAAGCGATTTTCAGATAGTTGTGTTCAATGATTTGAAAAATTCAGATTCGGTCATTTTCAAGGTTTCTGTCAGAAATGATTTTCCGAAGAAAATTTACTTGTACTACTCCAAACGACTTAAACATTTCTACGTGATAAAATCATTGAAAGCCTTTTTCAATAAACACTATGATTGTATTTATTGTGATAAGACGTACAATCATATTCCTCATAAATGTGAGATGAAATGCTCTTATTGCCACTCTTACCCACCTTGTAAATATGTTGCCGAGATGGTTTACTGTGAAAACTGTAATCGCTCTTTTAGAGGTGAGGGTTGCCGTACTAGTCACCTTACAAATAAGATTGGGGACAGAAGTATATGCGATGCATTCAAAGTATGTACGTTATGTACAAAATTCCTGAATTTCACAAGAAGGGATAAAAATACACATGAATGTGATGAATACCACTGCCAGATTTGTTCAAAAGTTGTTCCTGCAGATCACTGCTGTTACATCAAAACATATAGGGGAAGGAAAAGGGATAATTTCTTACTAATTTTTTTCGATTGTGAGAGTACTCAGAATACAACTTTCGATAATAGTGAATCTTTCAGACACGTAGTGAATTTAATTGTTGCCCAGCAAGTTTGCGAAAATTGCTATACTGACCCTGATATGAAGCGTGAATGCAGTGTTTGTGGGAAAAGAGAGCATATCTTCGAATATAATACCGAAATTGATGTTATGAAAATTTTTGTGGATTATTGTTTAATGCAGAGATCTTTTGCCACGAACGTGTACTGTATAGCACATAATTTTCAAGGGTATGATGGACAGTTTGTCATCTCCGAGCTTTTTACGAGAAAGCTAAATGTAGAGCCTATTATGAATGGTTCAAAGATAATGAAATTAAAATGTGGACAAGTGACGTTCATAGACTCTTTAAATTTTCTAGCATTCCCACTCTCGAAATTTCCATCCGTATTTGGATTAAAGGAGTATGCAAAGGGATATTACCCATACCTCTTCAATACGATAGAGAATATCGATTATGTTGGAAAATATCCTCCACCAGAAATGTATGGACATAATACAATGAAGATTAAAGAGAGGGAAGAATTTTTAAAATGGTATGACGTTGTATCAGAGGGTGTGTTTAATAACAGAGAAGCAATGTTAACGTATTGCAGAAATGATGTGGATATATTACGCTTGGGTTGTACCCAATTTATGCGTGAATTTTTACGTATTACTCAGGTCAACCCTTTTACAGAGTCTATAACCATTGCGTCCGCCTGCATGCTCACCTTTAAGAAAAATTTCTTACAAGAAAACACTTTGGGCGTAATGCCTCCTAACGGCTACTACAAAGGTAAAAATCAATCACTTATTGGAGCAAAGTGGATTGCGTGGCAGGGATCTCAAGTGACTGGCCGAATTGCATCTGCTAACAACGGTGGTGAGGTGAGGCTAAGAAGAAGCGGATTGTTAGTTGACGGGTTTGATTCGGAAACAGATACGGTCTATGAATTTTACGGGTGTTTCCATCATGGGTGTCCAGATTGTTTCAAAATAAAAGAGACGTCTAGTAATAACCTAGTTCAGACGTCATCTCGGAAATATGAGAGTACTCTAAGAAAAATTGAAATGATCAAGCGAAGTGGATACAACTTAGAATACACTTGGGAATGCAAGTTCCGTAAGTTCCTGAAGGAAAACCCTGTAGTGGATCAAGAGTTAATTAAGGCTGTATCGAATATACTACTACCACTTAATCCTCGAGATGCGGTGTTTGGAGGACGTACCGAAGTTTTCAAACTGTACCATGAAGTGGAAAAGAACCAAGTCATACGATATCTTGATTTTACTAGTTTGTACCCATACATTAACAAGTACTCTCCATATCCTATAGGACATCCAAAAGTGCACCGTGGAAACGATGTTCCCCCATGTTCAGAAATACTCTTGATGCACGGATTCATCACTTGTTCTATCATTCCGCCAACTAGTTTATACCTACCTGTACTACCATTCAGAACAAATTCAAAACTGTATTTTACACTCTGTCGAAAATGTGCCGAGTTAAATCGAATATCTGACTGTATTCATACAGATGAGGAGCGTCAGATCACCGGTACATGGATAATACCCGAAGTGTCTTTAGCTGTTGAAAAAGGGTATAAAATTAGACACATTTATGAAGTTTGGGAATACAACCATACTCAGTATGATCCTGCAACCAAGAGTGGAGGATTGTTTTCTGAATATGTAAATACATTGTTAAAAATAAAACAGGAGTCTAGTGGTTGGAGTGCTAATTGTACAGGTGAGAAAGAGAAAGATGCCTTTATCAAATCTTACAAAGAAAGAGAAGACATCTGTTTAGAGAAAGAATTGATTGAGAAAAATCCTGGTAGGCGTAATACCGCAAAAATTTGTTTAAACTCGTTTTGGGGCAAGTTCGCGCAAAGAGAAGACAAAACGCGCACCAAAGTTCTTACAAGTTATAAAGAATTTTCTGATTTTATTCATTCCCCTGGGATAGAGATCTGCTCACTTTACACTATCAATGAAGAAACAATGTGGGTGACATGGAAATATCTTGAAAAAGAATTGAATACGCTTCCTCATGTAAATATACCCATTGCTGCATATACAACAGCATTTGCCAGACTTAAACTTTACGCAGCTTTGGAGAAGGTAGGAGAAAGAATTCTTTATTGTGATACGGATAGTTTAATCTTTGTTGATGATAAGTTCAGTCCAATCCCCTTCGAGATTTCTGACTTTTTGGGTGACTTAACTAACGAAATTGAAAGTTTTGGCCCTGAGGCATATATTTCGGAATATGTTAGTACGGGACCAAAAACTTACGGTCTCAAAGTAGAAGCTGAGCGCATTATCGACCATATAATTAAATGTAAAGGAATAACATTAAACTTTGAAAATTCTAAAATTGTTAATTTCGAAAGACTTAAATCCCTAGTAATCGGTCCTTATGAGGAAGAACCAATTTGTGTTTTGAATGAGCGAAAAATTAAACGAAAACGACCGGGAGTGGTTATTTCTGCCCCCGAGAGGAAACATTTACAATTTACCTTTGATAAAAGAGTAGTAACGAAAGAAAATTTTTCTCTTCCTTACGGCTATAAAAAACCTAAGCTAAGTTAACATCTAAATATCTAGAATAATTATCCATTGTTTATTTAGGAAACTGGCCATACATCACGAAATAAACTGTATATAAATGCCTATTAAAATGAAAAATGTTTCTTATTTAATCACTAATCATCTTACTGAAAGCATGTCCGAGTTCATTTTTGACATCCAATTTGTTTCTGGAAATCAGGGGTACTATTTTGCGAAAGAGTTGGCCATACTTCCGTACGATTCGACTGTACCTACAATTTACTACTTCAGACCCCCCTATCCTTACCAGGAGTTGAGCGGAAAGGCACGGAGGCAAAACGAGTTCGAAGCAAAGAACGTCAACGGATTGCGATGGGATGACGGTGAGGTTAGCTACAACAATCTTCCAAACATTCTAATGCCATTCAGTAAATCTACGATCTATGTAAAAGGTGATGTAAAAGTCAAATTTCTAAAGAGGTATCTACCTTCCGCAAACATAGTTCATCTGGATATACCGAAACTACGAGATCTCAAGAATTTCAAGACCATCTGTAAAATGCATGACGCACTTCCGGGGACACGATGTGCTGCGCAAAATTGTATAAATCTTTACATGTATTTTCTAATGAATACTAAATATTATTGATATAAAAACTTGTTTTGTCTTATTACGTCAATTTATTTCATTACATTGAAAATAAGGTTACAGCTACACAGTATTGGAATTTCATAAAAAAGCCTAGAATAATTAATATGCATATAAGATGTACGAGGTGGTATAAAAAAGTCCTCATTTTTCAGCTTCAATAGATCCTTCTCCCTGCATCTATTACAGTACTGCTCGTAATACTCCTTCACATATTCCGAGGCCAGGTTGTTGTGGTGCATGACAATGTTAAAAAATTCCAACATGTCGAACAGCTTGAATAGCTCCAGATGTTTGAGTGTTATGTTGCCACCGCCTACAGGTATCTGATACCGTTTTAAAAGACCCATTTGATTTTCCGGAAATTCTTCACCCGCTGAAGTCTTCAGATCGTTGAGATAATTGTAGAGTGAAATCCATTGGCTGTAGTCAATTGCTAGTGGAAAACGTCCATGGTAGTGGAAGATTGCCTTCGTCTGAAATGTCTGCGGGTCAAATCCGAGAGTGACCCTACGGTTATGGCATCCATCCAGGTAGTAAGTGTAGTTCAGCAAAGCGTCTTCATTGCACGGAACTTGTGATTTGGGAATCGTTTTTGTTCTTGACTTCTTCTCCTTGCAGTTTGATATGATGTTCTCAAAGTTGTTAGAAGGTTCGACTTGGGATGATTTCACAACTTTTTTCTTCTTCTGAACAAGTTTCTTCTTAGAAGTTTGTGTTTGCTTATTAGCGGACTTTTCAGCAACTGACGACATCCTTTGAAATTGTAAAAGACACAACTATGGTTTCGATGGTTTGATCACGCTGCTTTTATATCTCCGACCTCCTGTCTGCAGGTCTGATTGAAGTACTCCCCACCATTTTGCAAAGAGGTCTTTAAATAAATTTTCCGGAATAGATCAACTATTTCACCATCATTGAAATTATAATCTGTAGAGGAGAACCGGTTCAGAAATGTTTTGAAGCTCCTGCCACTGCAACGAAAATAAAGAAAAACACCGCAATACTGTCCGCATGTGGTTGAAAACGCACTCTGTAGCCTCTGCCTATTATTTACGAAAACTTCACCATTGTGTCGAAGAAATCTTTTGAAGTACTTGTTAGTAGGATATTTACCGAAAGAGTCAAAGTACTCGATAGGTCCTTTTCTAGGAATGTAAAAGGCCACCCAATGCGTGCCACTTTTATGAGCTGGATCTGTATTCGCAATAATACAAGCAGGTTTCTTCATTTGACGGGGTAAGCGATCGCACGGGAAAACACCCTTGAAAAATCTTCTAGTAACATGATTTCGCTTTAGTGAGCTATCAAGTTCGATCGTGTTCATTCCTGTTCTTTAGAGGTGATTGCTTCAAGGTTGATGATCCTAGTACGAGGCGTAACGTAGCTCTGAAGGAATTCCTTTGTTGGCTCCCCATGTACGAAAATAGTTGAAAACTTTGCAAGGGTTTTTATAAGATCCTCATCCAGACGCTTAAGTTCAAGGTTTCCAGACACACCAGTATGATCTGTAGTGCTAGCTGCTGATGTAGGATATTTGTAAACGATCTCCTTTGTATACACTTTATCTGGTGAAATAAAGCCTGCAAACGCAATTTTTTTAAAGAAGGTAAAGTGCCCTTCAGAAAAATACTCGGTATTTACTAGACAATTAGTCATGGTACTGTAGTTATCTCTAGCCAATGCTCAGATAAATAATAAATATCGAAGTGTTGAACCTCTTTATATACCTTTTTATAGACTCGAGTAAACGTTTCGATTTTTATCGATTTCAATATTCGTATCATACTCTGCATATACAATGCATGTCACACTATTTTTTAATGCCTCTTTGAACCTTCCCTCGATTCTCACAACACCTTGATTCAATAAACTGCCACAAGTTGATTCGTATGAATTATCTGCTGTTAAGTCAAATGCTAGCAAAAAGCAACCATTGTCGAAGAATTGTTTGGATATCTGATGACCTTTATCGAAATAATTGATACCAGTACCCTTGAAAAGGCTCAAGTACCCCCGGGTGCTGAGTGGTTTTTCTTTTGAATAATCGAATTCTATAGGTTGATTTGGTACTTGTACGCCATTAACTGACAAATTAAATCTCGTAATGTTATTGTGTTTGAAGTTATATGGATTTTTAGTACGTTTTCCGGTGTAGGCGTCGTTGTCTACCATCCCGAAAATGAGCAAGTTCGGTAATTGACCAACCACGATATTGTCCAGCGATAGTGTGAATGTATTTGTTGGTAACGTGTATGTTTTCACTTCGACGCGTTTGTACGGGTATACTGCATTTGAACGTTGCAGTACTGTTTCATGTGCCAGGAGAATATTGGGATTGACGCTTACATGATTCATGTACATTGTTGCTTCCAGTATTTTAATTCGAGGCGAGAATTTATCATCTTTTGAGTACAGGTAAAATTCAGGTTTCTCTAAGGATAATATGACGCGCAAATCCACACCATTAATCAATAATTTTTCTTGGTTAAATATGTCGCTATGAATCTTTCCCATTAATTCGACGACATTACTTTTCTCTAATAGCGCTGATCTACTAAGATAACCTTTATTCTCAGACTTTGGACCAGCGCCTTCAATCATTTCCATTTCATTCTGGTCAAGATACCATCCAACCGATTCGAGATGGGTTGTTGCTGCATCTTTCCCGTAATTCAATAGATTTTCAATGTATGCCCTGTACTGGTAGTTGTTGTCTGTTTGAGCTATATTCTTCCCATTCAACTGAACTGTACATTGCCTAAAAAGCGAATGCATCAAATTATTTGCGACGCCGATTGGATCAGCCACGACTTCCTTACCATCAGCACCCTTAATGACTTCAGTCCCTGTGAATAACATCTCTTTACCATCCTTTATTTTAACCATCTGCACTTTGAGCCGTAGATATATGCTGGATAAATCACGATACGTGTCACCATGGCCGAGAGAGATAAATTCCAGTACAGATGAGTTATCCAATGAAGCTATCGGCTTGTATGCAACTTCTTCGGTTTTTAAAATGTTGCTTTGAATCGGTGATGTGGAGAAAATGTCCAATTCGGATTTCATGCATTCTTTGTAGGAGGACATGTTTATTACTTATCAAATATGTCCAAGAAACGCTTCTTGATAGCTTTTCGTTTACTTTTCACCCTTTTAATCTTTTTACGTGACGCTCTTTTTACACTTTTTTTCAAATTACCAGCTTTACGTCGCTTAGGAGAAGACTTGAATTGAATTGTTGTGAACGGGTTAGCTCTTTTTATAGCCATTCGATTACCTGCTCCATCCATCTTATCAAAAAGTTTGTTTATACCTTTCTGAGCTAACTCCTGTGCTGCAGTTTGTCCGTGTTCTCTTAAGAGTTCTTTAAGAGGTTTGTTCCCAACCTCCTGTATAATAGCCTTACCGGTTTTGACCGCTTGTCGTTTTATAGCTTTTACACCTGACGCAGCCAAAGGTTTTAGATAACGTAATAAACCACTGAAAAAACTTCCTATACCTCTACCGCGCTGATAGATAATTGGGGCTCGATAGAGGTCTCCAATATCTGATAAATTTCCACCACTCTGGACCAAATAATAGCGTGTGTAGTACGAGTTCATGTCGTTAACATCGGTATTGAATATTAACACTATAACCCTTTCATCAATGTATGTGAATATTTATACTTTTTTCTTACCGACGTTTGAAGTGAAGCATTATATATGTGGGAGTAAAACTTGGTTCAAAATCTACTGGTTCACCTTGGTGATCTGTGACTTTAATAGAAATGCTTTCTATAAAGGTTTTTTCTACCGGACAGTACTCCACATGTTTGAATCGGAAAACACTATCACAGTCCTGTAATGGGATCGTTCGAAGATTTCTTACCAATTTATCAGCTATTATTCTAGGTTTGATAATGTCTGTGTAAACGTGTAATAAATCATTTTTTCCGCAATTTTCTCTGGTTGTGAATGGCGTTGCTCGACGGATTCTAGTATCAAGCTCATGGACGCTTTTTTCCAATCGACTTAGACTGTCAAGAAGTATTGACTTATCAAAAGATTCCTTAATTGATGAGTCAATCAACTCTGGATTTCGTTTCTCAATAGGTGTTTTTAAAAATGCGTCAATGAATAAACTGGCAATATTTTCAGTTTTAGACACTTCAATCGGTACTGGTGTGGTACCCGTTGTTCCATCAGGCTTTTTGTATGGAATGGTTCGAATTGTTTCTGATTCAGTTTTCATCCATTCATCAGGTAATATATCGGTGCCGGATTCTTTGGCAGCAACACTTATGGAATGACGAATTGATTGCCCAATTTTGTAAAATAATTGTTTTCGTAGTTGGTATACTGTTACATCGGAAGTGCCAATTTTCCCTCGTAATTCTTCATCTGGAAACTCTATTCCACTCAGCAAGAGTGCCACAAAATCCGTGATGTTAATTGGAGATGGTACTGGCAACTCCACATTAATTTTCACACCATAATCTTTTAAACTGAACGTGTGAGAGGTAAGTTTAACCCCAAATTCTTTGTCCCTTCCTCGTTTTAAACTATGTGCAGGATAAATATATTCATCAATCATTCGTAATAGTTCGGAATGTTTTCTCTTTATCCTCGGAATCTGACCAATTATGTAATCAAAAAAGTCTCGAAATGAGTCAAAATTGTTCTTTATTTTCAAATAAACTCTCTCGGCAACTTTCTCACCTTGATATATGTGAATGCAAAACTCTCCTGTTTCCTTAGAACCACTTATATCAGGGATAACTTTTTTATCGCGATCATCTTCAATACGTTTGCAAATTAACTCCTTGATTTCTGTCAAGTAGTAGTTGTAGTAATCAGGTCTGATTGCGGTGAAAAATGATGATAGAAATGTAGAAAAGTTAATATCATTTTTTTCATAGCATAGTTTACGTAAATCGCCAGCACTCCACCTAAAACGAACATTAAGTTTTTTTAATGGCAGGACTTTTACAATTATATCTGGAGATTCGGGTTTAGGAAGTTCCACTTCGGCGGTACGTCGGCTTTTTTTCATCACACTAGTTTCTTCTTCTTCGATACTGCGTATTGGACGCTTCAAAACTCTGCTGAGTGGCACAGGCTCGCCTTTTTTTTGTTTTGGTAGCATTATCTCAGTCATTCCAACACGCCAACCACTTTCAAGCTTACAAGAGGCAGGAAGTATGTTCTCAAAAGATGATAATGTGTTTTCAGGGTAAATGCTCAGAGAGCTATTGCTTAAAAGGCATACGTAGAATTCATCATCTGTTACTGTTACAGGCATATCAAATTCTTTCCCAAGCCAGGTCTGGTACACTTGAACTGCGCACTTTTTTTTCTTTTAGTCTCTCACTCTGTCGAACTGGATGTTTTCTGACGGGTTGATCAGACGTGTATTGATTAGGATCGAACCGAGAGGGCCTTAATATAGAGTAACTAGGCAGCTCTTGCATTTCCACATCCGCGATACTTTCAGAATCTTCTTCACCTTCTTTCTCCATTTTAAAGACATTCGAACCCTCATCATCAAGATTGTCTATCTCACCTAGAACGTCTTCGACTTCATCAGGACTCATATCAACAGGTATTGTGTATTGTGTTATTCCGTCATCACCAGTTATTATTCTATAATCTTTGTCAGTTGAAGTTTTCCTAAATTTGGATGGTGGCTTCAGACTTTTCGCTATTCCACTTGCCGATAGACGACGCTTAGCAGCAGCCGATAATACACTCCTTGGAGGTGTGATTTCACCTAATGATTCAAACAACTTTTCCACTCGCACAGGTGTAGTTTGCGTAGGTTTCTCATCTCTAAAAACATATTTAGTTTGTGTCGTGTTGTCTCGCAAGCTTTTCTGTTTCTTGCGTACATACTCGCTCGATGAAGGCATTTGAGTTTTTCTTTCTAGAAATCCTTTACTTCTACGACGTGTGTTTAAAAATTTTATAAGTTCGTTTCGATAATGATACCATTTGTCTTTATCGCTGAATTTTTCACTTTTCAATATCTTATTCATTGCCTTATCGAACAAGCTCTGGTTATTAGAACTTTCAATAGTGTCTTTCAAATTTGCATATACTTCAGGAGACAGAAGTAGCATTTTATTCAGATTACTGTTCCTATACATATTTCTCAATTAGTGAACCAATCACCCCTGAAAGTACACTGCCCAGTAATACAGGTAGAAATCCGCCTTGTTGAATTAGTACTTTACGTTGTCGCGGAACTGACCGTTTAGCATCTACTAGCTTGCGCATACACTTTTTATATTTACAGAGACGGTTATATATCTTTCCACGAGGTCTGTGGTTGCCATTCAACGTATTCAATGTGATTTCACAAAGTGTTTTAATTACCTCTGGATCGGCATTCTTAAGTATAGCATTTCTCAAACCCGGTCGAGCATGTCTGAGCACGTACAACATATGCTTGTTGTCCTTTAATCGCTTCATTCGTGACACCATTCTCTTGCTTTAAACTATCCTTCGAGCAATAACACGTTGCAAAGTTTTTGTTAAATAAATCAGTACGGAAACGTAATATATCATTCGTATTCTGAGTCAGGTCTATTAATAAATAGCTGTGTGGTGCCTGAGTGATTTCTTTATATATTCTCACAAGCTCCTTGCTATTTTCAGGATAAATCTGTTTAGCAAGATGATGAAATTGACTTTTATCACGCGGATTCTTGAAGCATATCAGATATTTACAGTTCAATGATATGTCACGGCAAAATTTTCCCTGATGAAATACATTTTGTGTTACCAATATCACCGAAAAATTCCTATGATGTGATCCTTTAGTGAACAGTTCGCAAACTTGTCTTGAAAACGCGTTTAACATCATATCGTCCAAAACAATAAGTGTCGGCTCATTTGCATTATTCACAAACTCTTCTGGAATCGTACTTAAGAATTCGATATTTTTAAAACCTACTTTTGTTGGAACAGCTTGAGTTTCAGCATTACACCAAATAACCTTCTTCACCCGAGGCTGTATCATAGAGTCATTTCTAAGAAGTGTCTCTATAAAACTCGTCTTACCACATCCAGATGGACCGGCAACCATCATTGTGAAGGGGTGAATAAAGTGCGTCATTTTTGCAAATTTTCACAGATTTTAACATAAAAACAAGTAAACGGCCTATATTTATACATTTAATCGTTATGAGTAGAAGGCAAATTGTCAACGAGTTACACAGACCTGCTCGTAAAAATTTTAAACGACGTCGGGTCACTATCAGAGGTATTGATGATTTATGGCAGGCGGATTTGGTTGATATGAGTGCATACTCATCAGAGAATCGAGGCTACAAATTTCTTCTTACAATAATTGACACTTTTTCCAAGTACGCTTGGGCATTACCAGTCAAAAATAAAAGTGCTAATGAAGTGACGCAGGCAATGGAAACAATTCTCGAACAAAGACGTATTCCCAGAAATCTACAAACAGATGACGGAAAGGAATTTTTCAATAAAAGATTTCAACATATTATGAAAAAGTATGAAATTAACCACTATTCAACATATAGTGCTTTGAAAGCATCGATTGCTGAGCGCTTCAATCGAACTCTAAAAGGGATAATGTGGAAAGAATTCAGCATGAATGGAAATTATCATTGGGTTAGTTTACTCCAAAAATTAATTGACCGTTACAATCGGACAAAACATCGGGTTATTAAGATGCGCCCAATAGATGTCAACACCACAAATGAGGTGAATTTACTTTCAAACTTATACAGAAAAGTTAAAGTAACATCAAAACCCAAATTTAAAGCTGGAGATCATGTACGTATAAGTAAGCATAAACACATATTTGAAAAAGGCTACACACCAAACTGGTCTACAGAAATATTTACGATAAAAGAAGTAAAAAAAACACAACCACGAACATATTCACTTGAGGACTATCAAGGAAATTTAATTCAAGGGGGGTTCTATGAGCCAGAGTTGGCTTCAGTAAAACATCCCGACACATATCTTGTTGAGAAAATTATAAGAAGAAAGGGGAATGAAGTTTTTGTAAAATGGCTTGGCTTTCCATCTCAGCACAATACATGGATCAGTATAAAAGACGTGCTGTAACCTCTGAAGATTTTAGTGAAAATGTTAGATTTAAAGCGTGAATACGACCGCCTCAAAACTTTTACGAAGTTAAAGATCGATGAAAGGAAGGCTCTGAAGCTTGCACAAAGTGGATTTTTCTACACTAATGTTAAAGATCACGTTAAATGCTACTTTTGTTCCCTAACAATGAGTGCTTTAAATACACCAACAGATCCTGTCGATTGTGAACATCTACGATTGTCACCAGATTGTTTCTATGCCAACGGTAAAGACGTCTGCGGACCCTATAATAAACCTATTACTTCACAAAATTATTCAAAAACAGAATACTATATTTTAAGCATATTAAAATGTGTTGGATTGGGAATAATTCTCGGAGGAGTCATATGTGAAGCTGTTTCTTTTTACAATTATTTTTCCATGTAAAAAATAAACATATGCAAAAAATTTTATTTCATACCACAATTTAAACATCTTAATCTGCTTTTTTTTAAAGAGCAAAACAAAAATGAAATGTAAGAAATAACAATATCAATATTATCAAATGTAAATAAATATCAATATATTCACATCACAATAAAAATATCTTAGTCTGCTTGTACATACAAACCGCTTTTCATTTCGAAATTAGACCAGAGTTCATTAGCATTGCCGCCCCAATTCAATGAAATTGAAATTCTATTCTTATCCACATTTCAACTTGTTTTCAGTTTGTTTACATTCCACTTTCGCTTTCATGAATGCATTGTATTCAAATGTATTCAAACATTCATCGAAGATATAAATATCTTCATGTCTGTTATCGGTTTTACAAAAATGACTAAGCAACTGGTTCAGCACGCTAGTTCATTCATTACTCATTTATATCGATTTCAAAAATTATGCAAACTAAATTCATCGTAGTACTACTACGAGACAAGTTTTTTTACTATGAAGCGAACCTGATCAGCATTTCTCACAAGTTTAAATTATGCAGTTTTTTAGAAAATCAAACAATCGCATTAACCAACGGGGCATCCAAAAACCAAAGAGCACGGAAACAAGCACCAATACTACGAGTTCTAAGATCATGAGGCCAACGCTCCAAACACCAATATCCAATGCACCATACACCAGATATCAAGGTCAAAAAAAATGTTGTCTACAAAAACTCGATTTTTGTATTAAGAACCTGTCCTATTCGGTGGCGAAAAAAAAATAAAACACAAAAACACACCCAACCAAACAAGCTCATACATCGAAGATGCAGAATGATGCATCCATGCTAACTTATCATTGGCTCCTACATCGAAGATGCAGAATGGCAGTCAGGTTTGCTCCCTCACACCTGTAGCTAGCCTGATTCTTCATACATACACGGCGGTAAAAAAATGAAAAACAAGCTTAACTCAAACTTGTGACACTATCCATACCTAAAGCACGCGAGTGGGCGGCAACAAAACCGTGACACTTTTGATCTCCTGTCCCTTACTCGCGTAATGCTAAAAGTATAGGAAAGTGTCACCCTTACTACTGTCGATGTACGCAAAGGAAGCAGTGCTTCCCTTTGCTAAACCACAAAATTGATTAAATAATCAATACGTAACAATCAAAGTATTTACAATCAATAATTAACAATCAATGGAATAACATTTATTTTCTTCCAAAAGGCAAAATTCCATCGCTACTATGAATCTAATGGTTTTATCTTATAACAGTCCCACTACAGAGCTTCCACGTTAAATTTACAGCGATACAACGAAAACTCAAACGTTTTACTACAAACTACAAGCACTGCATACCATTCAATTCGAAATATACAGTTCATTGAGATATACTATACACAACACTGAAGTGATCTTGCTTCAATGCTTAAACTCGTCGTTTTCGCATATATCTAAATGATGCCCACAAAAATTTTACAATCAATGTACTCAAATAGTATCGCGGACGCTGGCTCAGTTCACAGCGTCTTGGTGGATAGAAAAATTCAAAAAACCCTTGCCACGTCCACCCGCTGAACGACCCGAAAACCTTTGTTAATGAATGAACTTAATACGCTGCAATAGTATCCGCGTCTCCTGTTTGCCCTCATGATTTATCTGTAGATTCTCTTCTGCTCCTCTTCTTACGAGCCGTTCCCCTTAGAAATTGATGCATTTTCTGCTTTGCTCACATGTACGATGCAAGCAATTGTGATGTTCATGTGGGGAATAGAATAGTAGAAGTTACATTTTTCGTGTGCAGTTTTCCCCAGATCGGTTTTTTGTGTCTGCTTTGGGTTTGCTTTCGCAAAAGACGTAGTTTTTCGGCTCTGGTGCTTTGGTGAAATTACCACTTGCTTGCTTTGGACGCCTATGTTGACGCTGAAAATTCAACCGCGTCGCTGTAATGGGCCGTTCAGACAAGCGTCCATGCGTCCAGGCGTCCATGCGATCTAGCGTGTTTTGTTTACACGAGTCAATTTGATTTTGTTTATATAGGCGGGTCTAAAGCGAAGGAGGTGGAGTATACTGATTCATGTACAATAGATCTTAAAATGATTTCTTTCGCTCAGTGGCATGTGTGGATGATTCGTTGGTGATCATTTAAATATATGTTTTGTGGATGATTGTTTTCTTATATAATGATGTGGATAATATATATTTTGCATCCTTACGTGCATGACTATTACGAAAAAAAATTGAATGCATCTGAATATCTAGACACAAACATATATATGTAGGTATATATAGTCAATGGATTAGTATATACAATTTTCTGTCACCAATATATTTGTACGGAGCAAAAACAACATCATTATAAGCGTGCAAAATCCATCCACTTATCGCCTTAGCTCCGCCTTCAAAAAACTGGATTTGAGTTGACTTGACTCGTGTAATCTAAAAACGCTTGGACGCTTGGACGCATGGACGCTTGTCTAAATGGCCCATTATGGTTGTTCTCCATCACGATCTACGTTACGAGTTGTCTTACGAGTTGTTCCCCTTCTAATTCGATGCCTTTTATGCTTTGTTCGCATGGTGTATGTACGGTGCAAGTGATTTTGATGTTGATATGGAAAATATGTAGGAGTTAAATTGTTTCGAGTACAATTTTCTCCAGATCGGTTTTTTTGGATCTGTTTTGGGTTTACTTTCGGTTCAGGTGCTTTGGGCTAAATGACCACTTGATTGCTTTCGCCTGTTATTTCTATGTTAAATTTGAAGTATTAAATCTGAAGTATTTTATTATTTTTATTTATTTGAAGCATTTATAATTTATATTAGGTGAGCTTTTTTATGTCTTCTTCGCAAAAAAGGTGCGGTATAACAGGTGCGACTTTTGACTTGAATTATTTTGTATTGTCATTATTGATACCAGGGGCGGATTTACCACCAGGCCCAGTAGGCCCGGGCCTAGGGCGGCAAATTTCGGGGGCGGCAAATTTTCGATTTTCTTTTTGGGCGGCAGTTTTTTTTTCTGTCGTATATGTACATATATCTGAGTCGAATGAGCCTAACACCTCAAGCCAACCGAATTCTCTAAAAAATCAATGCACGCGAAAATTCACCTCTAATGATTTTTTTCGGACATTAAAAAGTTTGACTTGTAATAAATATCGAAATACGATCACGGTAAAGGACCAAAGAAACTCAAAAATACCTAATAAGTACCTAGAAAGTATCTGAAAATACCTAAAACAAAAAGCTTAAAAAGACCTAAAAAGATCCTAAAAAGAACCCAAATAATACCTCTTCAATTTAGGAAAAGCTTATCAGAGGTAAATATTTGCGTGCATTGATTTTTCAGAGAATTTTTTATTTATTTTTATGGTACAGGGTATAACAACTGCATGCGAATCTCTATATTTTTGACGTGTTTTTAAATTGTACTTCATTGCTGAAATTAATTTCTGTAAAAAAAAATTCTACAAAATGAAATCTAGAACATAGGTCAAAATATTTCGGGTTCATCTTTAACTAATAACATATCGAACATTATTTTACAATAGTCGAGTTCATAGTTGATCTCCAGTCAAGTGCGAAAGAAAACTTCGAACGGAATAGTAAACATACTTATAAAATTTTTAGCGAAGACGTTGGAATTATATGCGATCCAAAGGTGTAATACGGTTTTGGACTGTTAAAAATTGGTATTTTTGGATTCTTTTTTTTTTTTTAGGTACTTTTAGGTTCTTTACCGTGTTTGTATTTTAATAATTAATTGTGTGGCAAGGGCGCAATAATAGGGAATTTTTACGAACGAACCAGTGCCGGTTTTGATCTGATATTCCTTTTTTTGTAAGCTCGGGCGCAACGAAAAACAGCGAAGAATTCTAGGGAATCGAAAAAAACCCGCATTGTTACATATAATATAATTCACGAAAAGGGCGGCAAATATTTCTGAGGCCTAGGGCGGCGAAATGGCCAAATCCGCCCCTGATTGATACAGTCGGTTATATAAAAGGATTGTTTTTAAAGTAAATTATAACATAAAGCACGTTAAAGTCAGAGCGTATTGAATAGATTATGTTTGGACAAGTTAATATTTACGCGTTTAATATGGATTTTAATGTGCAAAACCAAAATTGATGTGATTTTGCCATAGAATATTTACTGTGGTAGTCTTTTTCATTGAGGATCTTATTGAGTCTTAGCAACCAAGACCACTAATTTCGCTCAGTCAACTGTTTGCAAAACGTAACTATATTAGGCAATTTTATTGCAAATTATTTGTGGAATTTATTTTTATTATGGCATTGGCTATTTAATTTAATTTGCTAAAAGATGCATTATATTCTCTACTTTGAGATAAAAAACTTTCACCATTTATTTAGCCTGTAACATGCTTTCAATTAAACTTTTTATTTTATAATTCAAAGAAAAGTTATAAAAAATTAGTAATTTTTTTTGCTTGCAAATACTATACATAATTTGAGCCATTGTGAGATTTTTGATCTTAGTGAGTAGGAATATCACTGAAATAAGCTGTTGACAATCAATCATTAGCTTTTAATGCAAATATGGTCAGCATTGAAATACCTAGTTAATTTTTTACACGATATTTCGAAAAAATCGCATGTATAGTTTACTACGCGCTTCTTAAGTATGCTTATCTATATTATATACTTATATATTTTGCTTGTGCTTCCCTTAGTCTCAAAACCACCAGCCCCCACTGGATCAGACTCGAAATGATGTTGCTTTAACCGCTATTAACAACTCGTAATCGAGTTAACTAGTTGAAAACATCTCATCTAAATCTTGTTGATTTCAAAATAATTCACATCTCGTAGCACAAAGATCTCATTTACTTTGGTGTAGTGTACATCGCTTCCGCTTCCGCATTGTCTCCGATATTATAAAAGTATATAATTTATAAGGCTGAGTTAGAGAATCAACAATACTGTTAACAACAGTATTAGTTCGAAAAGGAGAAAAAATGCACTTTCGTCGTTTGAATTTCATCGTCATAACAATACCGCAGATAAGTAATGGTAACAAAGGTACTATTACTTATCTGTTTAAATAAAAGTCCTTTATTTCCTACCTAATTCCTACCTGAAACTTGGCTACTTCTCAAACACCCGGAAAAACGCTGTCATCATGCCCATTGGCCAACCGGACAAAAGTCCTATTCTTCCTGACAGCTATCGTCCAAATAGCCTCTCGCCTTTTCTAGGCAAATACCTGGAAAAAATCATTTTATTTTGAATGCAACTGCACGTGCCAGGCAGTTGGTTGGCAATTCGGTTTCAGGCCCACACTTTCTGCTAACCATCAGTTACTTCGTGTAGTTAACCACATTAAAGATGGCTTGAAAATAAACAATCTACGATTTTAATCTCACTGGGTATCCAAAAAACCTTTGATTTAGTATGGCATAATAGGCTTATTTTCAAACTGATTAATGTCTTTCCAACTTATTAAAATAATCCAATCACTTTTATCATACAGGTCTTTTGCAGTTCAAGTGCGTTCAGCATCTAGCAGGCATAGCATTCCTCAGCCAAACTTTATTGAACATAATACCTCTGACTTGAATCCTTATCCTAGTTGCAACATTGCAATGTTCCAACACTTAAAACTGGTCAAACAACACTTAAAACTTGTCATTTCGCAACAACAATTAAAACTGGTCATTTCGCAACAACAATTAAAACTGGGTAACTTTTCCAACATGTAAAAAATAAAGATATACCTTGAAAAAACGCAAGCTGTTTTCTTCACAAAAAAAAAACGATATTCTCGTCACCTTCCGGTTATCAAAAAAAAAAACCCTAGCGCATCAGAACCGCTAGAAATACTAATGTTCGAAGAACAGTAGAGGATTTGTGCAGATTTTGAGTGTATTGTTATATATTGTCTTATATATTGTTGTTATTGTCTTAAATATTATATATTGTAGGTATTGTCATATATATTGTTATATATTGTATATTCGCGATGTGAATACTTAATGCAAGCATTTATTGGTACGAAAATAACAAAAACACCTCGTGCTAGCAGTCCTTTGCTAGCACCGAAGCCAAAAATAAGTCATATCTGCCTCACGTTGAAGTCAACCTGCTCTGCGAATTTCATATTGATCCGATCACTGCATAGGAAGTTATAGGGATAAAAAGAAATTTAGGGTTACCATTCGCAAGAGCTTTCAAACTTTCTAGATCTTAGTATTTGGTGTGTATTTTCACTACAGACCACTACGATCTGAAAATTTTATGGTAAAATTGCTTACTAAAGCTACAGGTATGTCAAAAAATACAAAAACAATCATAGCTGGCAACCCTATCATTGTTTTTCAAACTAGATTTCTACTGAATATTGTCTACAATAATTTAAATTTGCCATATAAATTTCGTTATGATACCATGACTGTACTGGAGGCTATAGGGCAAAGAGCTTCATTCAAATGAAATAGCATTATACAAACAACTTGGTGCAGTTGCACCAACTTTTAACGATTCTAAAAGCATATAGATATATAACTTAGATGCTTTGTTTTTATATAATCTTTTAGTGCTTTTATATAATTAAAGTCGTTTGCCATAAATAATGCTTACCATAGAAGGGGGATGACGCAGATGAATAAGCTAATAAACTTGGTTATAGATTCATGTAACAAAGAATAAAATTTCCAAAACTCGGAACATTTAAATATCGGTTGCTTATTTTATTGTAAATGGTTTGCTTATGAATAGAAAATGGAAGCATCTGTTGGTGCGATATTTACGAAATTGTCCGGTGCTGGCAATCATGTGCTAGCACCATAGCTGCTTCACGTTGTGTTAAACCCAGCCTATGAATTTCGTTTCGATTGAATGGCTGCGCTGTAAGTTGTAGGAGTGAATAAAATTTTAGGGTTACCATCGTCTAAACTTTTTAAATTTTTGAAACGTAAATATTTGTTGTTAATTGTCATTGCAAGATCATTCCCTTTTGGAAATTTTATGACAACATCGCTCGATAAAGCAATGTCAATAAATTACGAAATTCATCATAGTTGGCAACTCTTTCACGATTTTTCACCGAAATTCCTACAGCATTAGAAATGCAACAAGGTCCACGTATCACATGAATTTCTTTTTGATTTCGTCACTGCATCGGAAGTTAAAGGGAAAAAACCTTTATTTTCCTGAGCAAATTTACAATATTTAAGAGACAAAAATTGCCGTAGCTGGCGTCCCTATACTAATTTCTATGACATCTATCTTAGAGTAAGGTTCACCTACTGCGTGAATTTTGTTAAAATCTGGTGGCTAAATCGGAAGCTATAGGCCAAAAACCAGTTTTTTTTTCTCAGCAATTTTTCCACATGGCACCACTGCCACAGTGTAGCTCGTTTTTCAAAATCACTTCTATCAGACCTGGTCCTAGCAAATTCCAACATGTCCTGTAAATTTCATATTGATCGCATTATCCGATCGTCAGTTCTCGAACACAGAAGTTTTGAGTGCTGAAAATAGAGGTAATTTAATCACGGGTTGCCGTTCTTGTTTACCGCGGAATTTTGAAATATTTTATTTGACTTGGTGGACAAAAGTCAAAATTTATCAATAGTTTGAATTTATTTTCAAAAATCAAAAATTTTTCAGGAAGTTCGATGATTTGAAGGATTTTTGTTCAGGAGCCTGCTGTAGCTACAGAGTTGTCCGCACAGTCTTAAAAGTCCATGTGTCTAAAATTTTAGTTTATGTCAATACGCTCTGAAAATTTCACGATGATTCATTGTGTTACTTAGAAGCTATGACAAATCGAAATTTGAAAAAAAATCCTTGCCTACTTTTAGGCACTCAGCGCCTACACAAGGCTCAAAATTTCCACTTCTTTATCATAAGCGAGCTATTAACATAATAAGCCTTCATTTCTAGTACTTTTTTTTTTTAACAAAAATGTACACTGCTTGGAAATATAGGAGCACCTGAAAATTCACTTAAATACCCGCCGCCGCCAAAAGGTTTAAGATAACTGAGTTCTAGTTCCTACTTGTTATATACATCTATGTTCTCCAAAAATTTCAGCTCAATCGAATTGGCCACTCCAGAGATTATCTCCCTTAACCATTTTGCTGATATATATATATATATATATATATATATATATATATATATATATATATATATATATATATATATATATATATATATATATATATATATATATATATATGACGAATTTTCGGCGAAGCGATTTTAATACTAATGTTCTTCGAACATAACCTAGAGTCTACATTGGCCATGAGCTCTGCCATATGCGATGGCAACGAATGTCAGTTTATGGCATGTCATCTGGTGCCTGGGCAACGGCATGTCATGCCATATCATTTTGAAAATGTCGCTCAGCAGTGAACATGTGCGCGCTATCCGGTGTTTGAAAGCACTGCAAAGGTTAGAGGAAGCGGAATGTGAGGAAAGGCGTAAATTGAGGCGAACATATAATTTTATAAGCAATCTTTTTACTAATGTTCGAAGAACATTAGTATTAAACTCGTTTCGCCGAAAATTCATGTTTCTTTATATATATATATATATATCAGCAAAATGATTAAGGGAGATAATCTCTGGAGTGGCCAATTCGATTGAGCTGAAACTTTTGGAGAACGTAGATGTATATAGGAGGTAGGTCCACAATTTTCTCAAATTCAGATATCCTAAACCTTTTGGCGGCGGCGAGTGTTTTAGTGACTTTTGAGGGACTCCTATAATTCCAAGCAGTGTAAATTTTTGTTGAAAAAAAGTATTGGGAATGAAAATTAATTATGTTCTAAGCTTGTCCATGATAAAAAACTGAAATTTTTGAGCCGTGCGTGGGTGCTAAGTGCCTAAAAGTAGGCAAGGATTTTTTTTCAAATTTTGATTTGTCATTACTTGTGATCAAAACATTAGATCATCGTGAAAATTGCAGAGCGTATTGATGATAACTAGAACTTAGCATATATGGGTTTTCAAGGTTGCACGGGTAACCCTGTAGCTACGGCAGGCTCCTGAAAAAAAAATCCTTCAAATCACTGAGCCTCCTCAAAAATTTTTGATTTTTGGCAAAAGTCTCAAATCATTGATAAATTTTGACCTTTGTCCATCACGTCAAATTGAAATTTTGAAAATTCCGATTTGCACAAGAACGGCAACCCATCACCAAATTACCTCTATTTTCAGCACTCGAAAGTTCTGTTCACGAGAACTGACGACCGGATTATTCGATCATGATGAAATTCACAGGACGTATTGGTATTAGCTAGGACCAGATCTGATAGAAGTGATTTTGAAATGCGGGTAACCCTGTGGCAGTGGTACCATCTTGAAAAATCACTGAGAAAAAAACAGCTTTTTGGCCTATAACTTCCGATTCAGCCATCAGATTTTAACAAAACTCACACAGTACTTGAATCTTACTCTATGTAACATTTGATAAAAATTTGGTTCAAAAATTGGAATAGAGCTGCCAGCTATGGTGATTTTTGTCTCATAAATCTTGCAAATTTGCTCAGCAAAATAAAGCTTTTTCCCTATAGCTTCCGGTCCAGTACAGAAATCTAAACGAAGTTCATGCAGTAAATGGACCTTAATGTGAAGTAAATGTCGTAGGAATTTCGTACAAAAATCATGAAAGAGCTGCCAGCTATGACCATTTTTGTAATTTTGTGGAATTTCTTTACTGAGCGATTATGTCATTAGATTTGCAAATGGGAATAATCCTGCAATGAAAATTAACAACAAATATTAATGTTTTAAAAATTTGAAAAGTTTTGAGGGTGGCAACCCTAAAATTCTTTTCACCCGTAAAGCTTCCAGCGCAGTGATTCAATCGCAACGAAATTTACTGGTTGGGTTTAACTTAACATGAAGCAGATTTGGTATCTATTTTGCTCTGCTGCTGACACAGGGTAACCAGTATTAGTCATTTTCGTAAATATTCCACCAACAGATGCTTGAAATTACGTACTCATATGCAAAGCATTTGCGATAAAAATAAGAAACCAATTTTTAAATTTTCCGAGTTTTGAACATTTTTCGGATGGCAGCCTCAAACAACGTTTAACCGCTGAAACTTTTGATGAAATCCTCCGATGAGAACGAAATTCAAAGGATAAGTTGATTTGAGTATGAGCTTGTTATGGTAAACTTATTGCTGCTTCATTGGAAAAGTGTTGCCAGCACTGAACATTTTCATCATTTGTGTTATAGTTGAGTTTTGTTGCATGAGATAAGGAATGGTTGATATGATTCTACAAAAAAGTGTATTACGTCTTTCCAAATTTCTTGGTCACTCAAAGACAATGTCTTCGAAAATTAGTTTTCTAGCGGTTCAGGTGCGCTAGAGTTTTTTTGTATTCGTTTAGGATTCGTAACACTATTTCCCTCGACATCGCCATTTTGAAAATGAAAAACTGTCAGAATATGGCCATGCTCAGGGCCATGCAAATGTCTTGCCATATGGCTTGACATTTATGGCATGCCATCAAATATGTCATGCCATTTACCGTCTACATTTTCCATTTCCATGGCAAGTCGAATGTCATGCCATCTCCCATGGCCAATGTGGACGAGGCGTTAGTAAAAAGTGGGTTTTTGCTCAGAAACCGGTCGGTTTTGACATTTGCTTATGTTCACAGACTCATGTTTGGTTGAGGCTAATGGCAAAGTTTATAGAATAATAAGTGGGTGAACTCTTTCAATTTTCCAGAAAAAACACTTTGACCTTGAAATTGCGCCTCCATTTACGTAATGCATTATCTGTCAAAGCAACCTGAAGGTGTTCTGGTATTTATGTGAGCAACGACAAATCTAGCCTGAGTATGTAGTTGTCGAATCTTATCTTACACCTCTTTCTGTTCCATGCGATTTCTTCCAATTTTCCAGGCTGATCAACAATACAATCTCAGGCCAGTTCACTGTATTTTTGGTCAGTATACATATACGGAGTCCACACGCTAGTTAGGAACTAACTTCTTACGCTGTGCTAATGGCTCATCGTAAGAAGTTACTTCCTAACCAGCGTCACAGCATAAGAAGATAGTTCCTAATCAGCATACCAGCTCATTCCATTTTCCCAAAAAAACACATTTACGTAATTCATTATCGCTATGTGAGCAGCCAAAAATCTAGCCTGAGTATGTAGTTGCCGAATCGTATATTGCATCTCTTTCTGTTCCATGCGATTTCTTCGAGCTTTCCAGGCTGACCAACAATACAATCTCAGGTTAGATCACTGGATTTTTAGACCGTGTACATATACGAAGTTGGTACGCTGGTTAGGAAGTAACTTCTTACAAAAATCAATGCTTAGGTCGGATGTGTTTACAGCAATATAGTCCACGACCTATTTTAGGTCCGGTGGCTTGAAATCGTGTACTGACCTATCGCTTGGGTCGGGTACTGAGTGTTTACACCAGGTGGACTAAATAATTTAGGTAGAATTTGGTGTATAGTCTGCGGACTAAGCGTGAGCTATATACGCTACCATTACCCCACAAATTGTGAAAAATAGATAGCAGTACCCGATTTTGAAAATTGAATCAATTCAAAAAATACCCCGCCAGCGGCAATGCTACAATAAGAAAATGTTCTTTCATTCCCACTAGGCAAGATACATATACTTTGCAAAAACACCTTTTTAACTATTGGCGTTGTTTTATGCAACATTAATTTTCTTAAAACCTAGTCTGTGTATTAAAATGGTCGGCAATAATCGACGCGGAATATTATTTCCGATACCGTTTTATCCACTAACGACAATGTTGGCTGTTGGCAGCGAACGTTCGCTGCGTTTATTATTTCTTGATGGGAAGTCACCACTCGTTGGTCGATTGTCAGGGCCGAGAATATACTTCTCTCACTTTCGCATATGATAAAGTGAACTTATTTGGTTTTGGCTCTTTTTAGGCATGCATTCACATTTTGTATCAGGGCCGAGAATATGCTTTTCTTACTTTTGCATATAGAAAAGTGTACTTTTTTTGTGCGGTCTCTTTTCAGGCACCAGCTGATCCGTAAACACTCAACATCATACCCTTCTCGCCCATAGGAAAATATCGCAGTTTCCGTGCTATCTATTAGTCTATATGCTCTGGCTGAGGTAACGTGGATCTCGTATGATGGTGTTCAAAGAATCGTTGGGAGCGAATCACATATGAAAAAGGTCTCTGGACGTTGGGTGTCGAGAATGTTAACCGACGAGCAAAAGGAGAAACGAGTTAACATTTCGAGGATGAATCTTGAAAAGTTCCAGGCAGGTCTGGAGAATTTTTTGTCAAGTTTCGTGACCATGGACGAGCCCTGGATCTACCGTTTTGATCCAGAACCAAACTGCAATCGATGAGCTGGAAGCGACCTTCTTCACCGACGTTGAAGAAATTCAAAGTATCGAACTCGTCAGGAAAGGTTATGGCATCAGTTTTTTGGGACACTGAAGAAATTAATATGGTGGAATATTTGGAAAAGGGAGCACTATATTAGGCTCTAACTACGCAGACCAAATGAGAAGATTGCGGGAGGCTATTAATGAAAAAGACGCGACAATTGTTTCATCAAGACAATGCACCGGCTCACAAGGCTGCAATTCAAAAAACAGGATTTAAATTGCTTGAACATCCCCTCTATTCGCTAGATCTAGCTCTCAATGAGCTCTACTTCTTTCCTCGGCTCAAGGTACTCGTTCGGAGCAAGAAATTTGAAGATGATAGCGAATTGATGGTCGCTGTTGAGGCGTTTTTGGAGTGTAGAAACAAATAATTTTTTCTAAGGATATCTTGGGTTTGGAAAAATATGGACTAAATGTAACTTGTTAGGAGACTATGTCGAAAAATAAATATTTTTTTTTAGGTTTAATAGCCTTGGTTTATATAGATTATTATTACTACACCCTAAAGTAGTGCAAATAAATGAAAGTAATTTTTTCTGGTAAATTGTGAGGAGTAGAACTTATTATTTAAATTGTATTTTTGTTTTGAATTACTGGTTAGTTTTAAAAAAAAAAATTTTTATTATCATTTAAACTTGTGAGTTACTTTAATTTCATTAAATGTATGATGAACATATATGTATATGTACATTAGCCCAGTCATTTTAGCAATCAACCTCGGAATGAGAGATAATAAGCTGAATTTTTGTGTATACCTTCATTTTAGGGTCCTCAAAGTTGCCTCAAAAGTCTCATAAAATCTCGTGTCTGCGTCGAAAGTTATTCAAGGTCAAAGGTGAGAAAAACAGTTTTTTGCGATTATCTTGGTTTCTATTGCTCCAATGATTTAAACACTTAGGATCGAAATTGTAGAGCATACAATTTGCGACACATTTTGTTTGAAGCATTTTTTCATGCGCTCACCCGTTTTTCCGATAGAGGGCGGTAAGCGTGGAGCACTCAAGCATATGTACTGTGATGCAAGGTCAACCATGAAACCTTCAGTTTTGAATTATTTGTATTATTTATCAGTAAATACATTGTATTTAATAACATTTTACATATGTTTAATTAATTTTAATATATATGTTTTACATATTTTTAATCTATCAATCTTTAATAATTTAAATGACAAAAGTATTACTTTTCTTCTTCTTCATCGTCATCTTCTGGACTTTCGGGAATTTCTGTATCATTGGCATAATCTTCGTTGCCTTGAATTGGTGTTTTCAGACCTTCTTGAATTTCAGGGTCATATGCACTCTCTTGCTCACAGTCACTTTGCAATGAAACAGCAATGAGGCAAGCTTGTCCATTACACTGGCCACAAGCTAAAGTGCATTGCAGCCCTGATTTGAACTGAGTATATGGGGCATTTCACGTGAAGCGGACAACGAAAAAAAATCGAGGTTCTGGATTTCGTTCATATTGTGCATAATGGTACTTCTAGAAGATATGAATGTGGATGCACAAGTTTTTGTTTCTATGAGGTTTAGTTGCCGAGTTATGGGCTTCTGAATAATTGACGAAATTGATAAAAGGCTTTTTTGGAAGCGGATTCTGAGATTCAAAACAAACTCTAAAAAACATTGAACATATTGATTGGTATAGAAAATTAGCTGTTCTTTTTAATGTTGAAATTAGATTTGAAAAATAAATTTTTTTTCCTGTGTGGAACCGGAAGTAGACACTTAAACTCGTGATTTGAATAATTTGTACCAGGTTAATTTTGTTTATTTTTATAACAAAATAAAACTTAAAGTATGCTTATTTTATCATAAAAGTTTTAGAATGGGAATTATTCAGAAGCCCATAACTCGGCAACTAAACCTCATAGAAACAAAAACTTGTGCATGCACATTCATATCTTCTAGAAGTACCAGTATGCACAATATAAACGAAATCCAGAACCTCGATTTTTTTCGTTGTCCGCTTCACGTGAAATGCCCCATATCGAAGACGATCGATATTATCCTCAGATTTTGGAGCATTGTATATCGCTAGTAAGATCCGATTGTATTATCGTATAATTGTTATTATAGGAAACCGTCTTCTCAGTTATACTAATACTTAATTCCACATTTTAAAGATAAAATACATAATTATTTTACTACTTAAAATCTACTTTCAATAAATTTACATATATATGTACAAATAGTATTTCATTTAATTAGTTTTTAATCACACAAGGATGGTAAATATAATTAAATGAAAATATTAAAAATAGGTAATGCTATTAAATACAATGTATTTACTGATAAATAATACAAATAATTCAAAACTGAAGGTAGTATTCACAGGTACTCACGGTTAACCTTGCATTACAGTACATATGGCTGAGTGCTGCGCGCTTACCGCCCTCTATCGGGAAAACAGTTAAGCACATGAAAAAACGCTTCAAATAAAATGTGTCGCAAATTTTATGCTCTACAATTTCGATCCTAAGTGTTAAAATCATTGGAGCAATAGAAACCAAGATAATCGCAAAAAACCGTTTTTTCGCACCTTTGACCTTGAATAACTTTCGACGCAGACACAAGATTTTATGAGACTTTTGAGGCAACTTTGCGGACCCCAAAATGAAGGTATATACAAAAATGCAGCTTATTATCTCCCATTCCGAGGTTGACTCCTTTTTTATGCTAAAATGACTGGGCCACATTTAATTTTTGAAAATTTGTATCACATGTAAAAAAACCACCTCGCCAACTATCATTACTTGTGTATGTCAATGTGACATCGTGCCACTATTTCAAAAATATGTAGCTACAATTTCAAAACGAATCATTCAAATTTTTACCCCCAGTCGCTTTTATCAAGTTATCAATCCGCCGTATTGTGATTTCAAGAATTTTTGTTTCTGTACTAGTTAAACTAAATTCGGCAATTCGATTGAAATGTGGCCATTCAAGACATGTTGTTTGTGTTGCAAACTCGAAACAGGTGCATATGTGGTGGCATTCCTGGGAATATACTCAAGCGTAACATTGATCATCTTCGCAAGTTTGAATTTAAGTGGAGAAATAAAAGCGGTGCAATTTACTAGTAAGTGTTGAAATATGAATCAATGGGTAAATCATCTAAAAAAAACCCATTGAATATTGTTTGACCTTTTTTCTGCGAACGGGCAAAATGAACCAATTCGGTGTGATTTAGTTAATAACAAAAAAATTTAAACACGGATGTACATAGGTAGCGAGCTAGTGAAGCAGTATGTGACTTGTAAAAAAATGGAACTACGTTGCTCCGTAGATTCAATCAGTGTGTTTCTAAATTAACGTATGGGAAGAAGTAAGCAAACTTCTTAATTAAGCCATGAACAACTCTCAAGGTACATTTTGTTGTGCACGACTCTTTTAAGAATCTTATCAAAACAAGGTAAACGGTATATGATGCGATAGTGGGATTTACAAGAATTATATCCTACTTTATTATCAAAGAATACTTTTGCAGATTTCCCTAACGATGGAAAAGTAGCGGTGGACAATTTATGTTAAAATATCAATGGCAGAAAAACTGGGAGTACTGTGATTTCGTAAAAGACATTAAGAGTCAGTGCTTGTACTAGGATGCTCATCAAGGATTTGACTTTCAATGGGTTGGAACAAAAAGAACACAAAGTTCAAGTAGGTGAAAAATAAGTAACCAAGGCATTGAAAGATTCTGTTAGGAATAGCAACAACAGAAGCTATAAACAAATAGCATGCAATTTTCTTGTGAAGAGGAAGATATTTTAAGGGAATGAATATTCGAGTGGAACTAAAAGCTCGTTGAATGACGGAATGTGCCATCTCTCCATCAGCACCACAAACCACTGTTCGATGAATACTCTTGAAGAAGTGTTATTAATATAAATCAGACTTTCATTACTGACGACTGTTTCTTGCTTATTATTTGTAGCTTCCTTTCGACAAAAAAAAAAGACTTTGAATATGAACTAGATCTCAAAATTATTATCTCTCGCAGACCAGGAAAACAAGACTTTCTCTACCAAATAAATCCAAGCGGACTTTCCTTCGTAATGGATTTTCGAAATTATATTCCTCATTTCACTATAAACAAATTTCTGTTGAAAAACCTCCACTTGGATTAATTTGGCAGATTGACCATTTTTTGTCTAGGTTTCCTGGTCTAATTCTTTTCCATCAAACGCAATTCTACTCAGCCAAATTAAATCAAAATCTCCATATGTGCATCTCATGTCCGTCGGCATTTTTAATATTAGAAAAATCAACGACAATAAATTTTTTTCCAAATGAAGTCTCACTTTTTATCAACCAAACAAATTAATAGTGTCTCCTAAACCATGTAGAAATTTCGATATGGGTGCTAAGTTTTAAGTTCTTTAGGTTGAGAGAAAACGTCGTAATCGAACAATTTAAATTGACTGCTTCGATTTTCATAAATATGTTTAGTTTTACTGAATTAGCACCTTTACATAACTACGGATCCATATTTTGAACCGTTTTGAGCGCCTGTGTATGTATCTATTAGTAACTGTTTATTCATATTGCAAGCCAGATGGCTAAATAATAATAAAATCGTAGTCTTCTTCCTATTTAACAACTGCTAATAAAAGTATTTTTCATTAATTTAACAGAGGTGGATTTCGTTTTTGTAATAATAACGGGAATTATGCAGCTTTTTACGCTTATCTTGTTAATAATTGGAACATCACGCAGAGATAAACGCTATTTGCTTCCATATTTGTGGCTCGCCTTAATTTTAACAGTTATTTATACAATCACACAAATCGTGGACATAGAGATTACGAAAAAGGATGGAAAACCGATTACAGCGAAAACTGTTTACTTTGTGTTCGGTAGGAATAAATTGAACTTATGAAAAAAAAAACACAATGATATTAAATAATTATTTCTCAAATAGTTATAGTTATCCAAATCTACGTATTACTTTGTATATTTTCACTGTACCTTAAATTTAAGAAGGAATCAAGTCAAAATGGTAGCCCATCAAATGATACAAACATCAAAACTTAATTCCATCATCGAATACAGGATTTAACACATATCTTAATCTGAAAAGTCAAGCGCAAGAAGAACTAGAGTGAATGCTCTTAATGTCTCCAAAAGTCGACCACATAAAACTTTGCTGTCTCATAATAAGCATCAGATTCGTCGAAATGAAATTTAAAGTGCAATATATACTGTACACGAATAACCGCAGGCATTGAGTTTAGATACCTTATTTACGAGTTTGATATGTGCTATGAGACAAGAAAGAGTTAAAAAAAGAGTTGCAGCTGGTCGCACTTTAGGAGCAAGATGGCCGACTTTTGTAACAATAACTCTACATCGAAAGCAAGAAGCTAGTATTATTTACATATGAAAATTATAAAATTTTTAAGTTCTTTTGTTTGTAATATTCTTATTGTTTAAAATAAATAATTCAAGCAAAAACGAAGAGATAACAAAATATTTGATTACATTTATTCATCATTGAAAATCTTTTTAAACCAAGTCCTATGGTGTGCTAAACGGAAGATTTTAAAGCACCTCCTAGACAGTCAATATTATTGATCAATATGCTGCATTGATCAATACGTACTGAAGGGTACGTATTGATCAATGATCAATTGATCGTTTAGGAGAGCTTCAAACATATTGATAGCATATTGAAGCATATTGATGGACATTTATGTTCAAGTGTTGTTTAATATTAAGTTCACTTGCTCATGTTTAAATATTAATAAATATGCAATGTTCAATGTTCTACATTAAGTTTGCGGACTTCACTGCAGCTTCCCACATACCACCTCGAGCACCTCATTTCGGTGGTTTGTGGGAAGCTGCAGTGAAGTCCGCAAAACATTTATTACAAAGATCGCTCGCTAATGCTTCTCTTACCTACGAAGAACTAGAGACGTTAGTCATCGAGATTGAGGCCATTCTGAACTCTAGGCCTTTGACATGTTTGCCATCTGATCCAAATGATCCTGCTGCTCTTACTCCAGGACATTTTCTTATAGGAGAACCGCTAACTACGTCAATAAATCCCAATGCCACTCCATTAAAAACAACAGCACTTAAGCGATGGAACATTGTGGCAGATATAAAGGATGAATTTTGGAAACGGTGGTCAAGAGAATATTTAAATGAGTTGCAACACCGATACAAATGGAAGGTCGAGTGTAAGAATGTCCAACCTGGTACGGTAGTCATTATCCATGATGACAACACTCCACCTCAAAGGTGGCCCTTGGGAAGGATAATACAAACGCTCAAGGGTAAAGACGGTTTCGTTCGAGTAGCAGAGGTTAAAACAGCAGGAAACATTTTGAAGAGGCCCATACATAAAATTGCACCTCTTCCTATTGAAATCCAGGACGAGTATGGAGGATTATGTGATGATGATAAACGCCCAAGCAAGGCTATTGCGGCTGAAGATCGTTCTAACAGAATTCGGAAGGCCATGTCACCGGAACGGTCAGAAGCACCTCCAAAGAAGAGCTCGCGCCATTCATTAAGTTCTATTGTTGTCACGCTACTTTGTCTTACGTGCACAATTTTTCCATCGACAGCCCAAAAAACCGAAAAGGCGGAAGTGACACAGTTTTCAAAACAAGTTGGATTGTATTTTGAAAATGTAGGAGAAATTAACTTTGAAACAACAGAATGGAGACTTATAATCTATTATGATTTGAAGCCATATTGGCTGGAATATAATGCATTGATCAACGGAACAAAGACCCTGGAGCACTTGTGCCAACAACTATCCCAAAGCATCTATGGGGAAATGGTCCATCAATTTAAACATACAATTGAGGAGCTTGACTTGGAGAATGCTTTACTTTCAAAAAGGCAAAAAAGAGGGGCCTTCAATATCGTCGGAAAGGTTGCAAATTCATTATTTGGAGTTTTAGACTCGTCATATGCAAAGCATATGAAAGGCACCATATCCAAAGTCATTGAAAACGAGGACTACCTCTTGCAGCTAGTTAAAAACCAAACATCGGTCATTGATTCTACTATGAATATAATGAAAAGAGGCCAGCAAGAAAGTGAGGTGAAATTCAAAGAGTTCAGTAAACAAGTCGACGAGATACTTAATCGAATAAGAGATAATGGAGAGGAAGTTTATCGCATAAAAATATACCAAGTTATGACTTCCTTATCGATTCAAATGACTATGATCGCATCTAATTTACGTAAAACTCAATCCGCGATAATTGCCACTTTAACAGATACACATCATGGAACTATTAATCCGATGTTATTTTCGCCTCAGCAGCTTCAACAGGAAATAGCGACAATTAAGCTCCATTTACCAGAATCCACCCGATTACCGATGACAAAAGATAATCTCATTCAGTTATATGAAATTATGACGGTAAAAAGCGGATTTCTAGAAGATCAACTCATTTTCGAAATAAAGTTACCTCTTATGGATGAACATAAATTCGACGTTCTGAAAATGGTGCCAATTCCTACAGTCATCAACAATTCTATTTTGGCAATCAATCCATGTTCGACTTATCTCGCCGTTAATTTGCACCGTGATCAGTACCTACCTCTGACTCAAGACGAGCTTGCGAAATGCGTAGCAATAAAAGAGTACGCATACTTATGTAAACGTGCAAGTCCTGTTTATCACAAGGGATCTCAAATCTGTTCATGTGAAGTAGAGCTATTCAATAATGAGACCCGAAGAAGCTGTGTCCTCACCAGAGTTAACGAACAATGGATACAATTACAATCCAGAAACCAGTGGCTGTATGCAACAAAAGCCCCTACTCGAATAAACTTAATTTGCGGGAAGGAGGTGTCTCAGTTGATTTTAGACGGATCAGGTCTCATAACACTTCGAGCAGATTGTATCATCAAGCAGGAAACATATACTATTCAAGGACAGCGGACTTATACTAGTAATGTTTCTAATTCTTATTCAGGCTTCGCTAAGTTAGACGATATTATGGAACCGAAGCAGCTAAAAATGTTGATTACAAATGCAACTGTCTATAATTCGCATGTAGACGAAGTTCTCGAGCTCCAAAACATCATTAAAACACAACGACTTGCTGAATTGCCGAACAAATTTATGAACCATCGAATTCATCATCTAACGATTGGGTATGCAGCACTATCATTGGGTATCGTTCTGACAGGATGTCTTATATGGAGAAATAGTTCCAGACTCTTTAAGTGTAGGAAGAAGCCAACACCAAGTCCACGACTGCGAAACAGTCCAAATTTCATGGTTGACGTTTAAGGATTGAATTCTCATTCAACGCGGGGAGTATGTTTAATATTAAGTTCACTTGCTCATGTTTAAATATTAATAAATATGCAATGTTCAATGTTCTACATTAAGTTTGCTTACATATGATTGATTATTAATAAATATGTCCAATGTTAAATCATAAATAGGTTACAAAGAATAAGTTCGGTTTTGTTTACATAACTTATGTACGTAAAGTAATTCAAGTTGTCATCAATTGTTGCGTTTTAATAAGTTTGCAAATGTTATGATTAAGTCATGCTCACGAGTTATTATTGTTGAAATAGTGTGCTACTTACCTGCATTTCTTGTAACTATGTATAAAATTCGTGTCAGTGAGTTAAGCCCGGTCCAGACGCTAGGTTTTGCACAACGTTTTATCTGCGCAGTCAAAACGTTGCAAAAATAAAGAGCGTCCAGATGATGCAAATCTATATTTATTTTAGCGCAGTTTTAGTGGCGTCACCATGGAGGAAGTACTACTTTGGTCAATTTTTGCATTTTGTCTCGTGAAGAAAAAGAAACAAATGGAACATCTCAAAAGAACCCGGCGTTCACAGTGGTTGAGGAAATGGCTTCTAAAAAGACAGCACTTTTCTCACATTAAATTACTGCGTGAATTAAGTGATGAACCTAATGAGTGGCGGAACTACTTGAGAATGTACAAATACACATACATTCATTTATTGGAATTAGTGAAACCATATATGACAAAAGAAAATACTTGTATGGGAACAGCAATATCACCACATGAAAGGCTAACAGATCGATGAGATTTATTAACTTTTTTAACTCTTTTCGGTAAACACTCCTCAAAGAGTTAATTTTCTCTGTTTGCGGTAGCATCAATTTCCTTGAATTTCTCTACCAAAATCTCATACGCTTGTTTCTTTTTGTCCCTGTCACTATATTCTTTGGATTTTATACGCCAGATCCATAGAAAACTTTCGTACAAGGCAATAAACTCAGTCAGAAATTCCCGTGAACATTGCCGAAGGTTTGCGATTTGCTAAAAATGAATAAAAAACGTAGCTAATCGTCCACACGTAACGACTTGTCGGCACAATCAACGGATAACTATGCCTAACCACCTCAGTTATCGCTGCAACTGTACCGTCTCCGTGCAGTTCTCAAAATTGCACAGTTTTCCTATCCACACGCAACGTTTTATCTGCAACGTTTAAGACTGTGCAGATAAAACGTTGTACAAAACGTAGCGTCTGGACCGGGCATAATGCTTACATTGTAGAAATTAAGATTCTCATTGTACTATAAATTAGACTATGCTAAGGAAAATAAATCACTTTTCAATCGATCTTTTGTGTATTCACTTGAGGTGTTTGATAAGTAGCATCACGGTTTAAGTGCCGTTGTTGCAACAAATAGATCAACAACAGATTTTTGATAACTTGTTACGGTTCAAGTGCCGTCAATATTTTATCCTAATCAGTTGGTTGTTCCTTAAAGCAGATTTCTTCTGTTTTAAAACTAGCTAGTGTATCGGTAAAAGTGCCGAGGACATTAAACTCTTCGTGTATCCCGGTTAATGTGCCGACGGATACAGCTAAGGTGGTAACTTACGTTACATCTTAACAAGTGTTTTGATGGAAGCTATATTGACCTAGTTTATGCGAGAGCCCAATGTAATCCCGATTCGGGACTATCCCAAATATCGCGTCGTATAAACGGGCAAAATTGGAATTGGGATTTTATGAAATTCGAATCGCGTATAACCATAGAAACTTGTTTTGCGGAGTAGGTTACACTCACATTGAAAGTGTATTGTATAAATGTGACAAGATAGGAAGTTTAGGTTACATTGAACATTTCAGTTAATGTACGAAGAAGGCAATGACTGAGACATTTAGCGATAGCTGAAGATATTGAAATGCTTCATTCAGCGTTCCACAATGTTGTGGAAAATACAGCAGGCGGTATTAATTTGTGGCACTTATTTATGATTAACGTCTTGTTTTGCGAAAATAAACGAAACGACATTAGTTTTATCCAAATGCATAAAACAAGCGCCGGCACATATTTCCTATGTGTAATGTGTAAATTTGCTCAAAACAAGACCCGTCATGTTGAAGAATCACTTTTATTGACACATTTCATATGCACACTCACACATAGTCATCGGGCGTACACCCAACTGTTCGGGTTTAAGCTGAAATCCGAATTTGAACGTTTATACGACGTTCTGACTGGTATAATCCCAAATCGGGATTACATTGGGATCTCGAATAAACTAGGTCATAGATGCTCTTATTGACGTTGATGCGTCATATTGATCAATATTGGCATCACTCTTCTCTGAGATATCGAAGTATAACCACTTACGTGATGGCTGACGCAAGCTAAATGCCACAGTGCAACCATGATTTTATTTTCCTTTTGATAATGCTTTATCGTGATTCGTCAGAGCTATGACAATCAAACTAAAAAGCAGATAGCTTTGTACAGAAAGGTTGTTGGATTATTACATTTTAAATTGGACTTAGCAGTAAAAAACTACAGAAGATGTTCAACGCATTGCGGATGAACTTTAACAAAGCCTTCAGGGCTTATTGAAAAAGCGAAGGAGTCTGGAGCATCAACTGATGATATCCCCACACCAAAGTCGTGGTACTACGAGAAAATGCTCTTTATAAAGGACCAACTAGAAATAGGACAAACTGATAGCTCAGAAGTAAGTAAAACTTATTTACGTTTGATTACATGTTCAAACCAGACTTGTCATGCAAACTCTAAATTAATCTGTTGTGTAGTAATAGTTTAGTGAGATGTGAAACTTGAAATTTTAGAAAAATATTTATTTTTTTAGTAAAAAGAACTACACCAACTAACACTGATGTATTTTTTATTCAAGTTTGAACAAGTGAAATTTAACTTAATTCATTAGCATATCATTTATGAATTATATTACACTATTTCAATTAATAATGACTTCTCGGCAAATAAAACTGTTTTAGGATATTTTTAATTTTGAACTGATTTTAAAATTGATCTCTGTTAATAGTGTTATCAATGCCGACAATTATTTGGCCATGACAATGAAAAAAAAATCATCCATTGTATTTTTCGCTTCCGCACCTGAGTTATCTCTAATGGGCCATTTAGATAAGCGTCCATGCGTCCACGCGTCCATGCGTTTTTAGATTAAACGAGTCAAGTCAACTCAAATCCAGTTTTTTGAAGGCGGGGCTAAGGCGAAAGTGGTCGGATACGGTGATTGATATACCATTGACTTAATTGTTTTACTTTCGCTCTTTGTCATTTCGAGATGATAAGTGGATGGATGGATTGATAAGAGAATGGTTATTACACGCTTGCAACGATGGTTTTTTTTTATTATCATATTATTTGAATTATAATAATTAATATTTGAAAACATCGGCGAGATCAATTTTAAAACATTACTAATTCCCATTCCTCAATTTTTCCCCATTTTTGTTCTTCCTTCCAAACAAATAAATTGGTAGCAGACAATTGTATATAATTATCCATATGACTATATATACCTTCATATAAAATTGTTTGTGTCTAGATATTCGTAGGCATTCTAATTTTTTCGTAATAGTCCTGCACGTAAGGATCCACATCATCATATAATAAAATAATCATCCACAAAATATATATTTAAATGATCATCAACGAATCATCCACACATGCCGCTGAATCAGTATAAAATCTATTGTACATGAATCAGCATACTCCACCTTCTTCGCTTTAGGTCCGCCTATATAAACAAAATCAAATTGACTCATGTAAGCAAAACACGCTAGATCGCATGGACGCGTGGACGCATGGACGCTTGTCTGAATGGCCCATAACCGTTCTTGAAGCTGCAAAGTAGGTTGGTTTTCATTTTTCCATGAAACTTCTTCAGTAATGCCATTGGTTATGTTCTCATAGTTGACATTACCTCTTCGTATATAGTAGTCGATGTTCCTTTTTGACCAGTAGTTGTGCAAATGACAACAACACATTACAATTTGATGAGCCTTTTCAGATTGGAATTTAATTTGTTTTTGGAATATGTGAAATCTTTTTATCAAAATCCAAAAGCGTTTTAGACAAGCCTTCGTGATCGAAATAGTCTATAGTTAAAAATACGTTTTTCGTCGGTTAAGGGCTTCATAAATTTTAGATGTAGTTGAAAGGCTTCATTTCCTACAAGTGCATGCAAGTACAGCTTTTCAGTGTCAAGCAATTTTCTCGGATCAGGAAGGTTTAGTTGGTTCTCTAACAGTATTCTCCAGAATATTGTGTTTTTCATAACTCCACCATCTGATACTCATCCGTTTGCCCCAACGTGAATCATCATGAACTAATATTGAGCATTGACAATGGACCTGAGCACAATACCAAAAGCATCTTTAAAATTGCAACAGTATGATCCCGAGCTATAAGGTTTTTCTATCAGTATATGTTTTTGTTTTAAATACTTCACCCTTTTTCATTAAGATATCTTTAGCTAACAATTTTTTGTTCAGACCTATCAAGTCAAACAGTAGAGGTAGAAGAGTCCCTACAAACTGTCCGATGACGCAAAGAAAAAAAAAGTCAGCCGCTAGAAAACTAATTTTCGAAGAAATTATCTTTGAGGGATTTAAAAATGTGTAAAGACGGTATACACTATAAAGAAGTGTATACCGTCTTTACACATTTTACACATATCATATACACCATTTCTTACTCAAAGGAACAAATATCATTTTAACACAAATTATGAAAATGTTCAGTGCTGGCAGCATTTGTCCAACACAGCGGCAATAAATCAACCGTAACACGTTCGTGCTTAAACAACCTATCCTTTGAATTTCGTTTTCAACCAAGGATATCATCGAAAGTTTCAGTAATTAAACTATGTCTGGGGTTGCCATCCGAAAAATTTCCAAAACTCGGAAAATTTAAATATCGGTTGCTTATTTTATTGAAAATGCTTTGCTTATGAATACAAAATGGAAACATCTGTTGGTGCAATATTTACGAAATTGTCTGGTGCTGGCAATCATGTGCTAGCACCATAGCTACTTCACGTTGTATTATACCTACCTTATGCATTTCGTTTCGATTGAGTGGCTGCGCTGTAAGTTATAGGAATGAATATAATTTTAGTGTAACCACCGTCCAAACTTTTTAAATTTTTGAAACGTAAATATTTGTTGTTAATTGTCATTGCAGGATCATTCCCATTTGGAAATTTTATGACAACATCGCTCGATAATGAAATGTTAATAAATTACGAAATTCATCATAGCTGGTAGCCCTTTCATGATTTGTAAACGAAATTCCTACAGAATTAGAAATGCAACAAGATCCACTTATCACATGAATTTCGTTTTGATTTCGCTACTGCATCGGAAGTTATAGGGGAAAAACCTTTATTTTCCTGAGCAAATTTACAATATCTAGGAGACAAAAATTGCCATAGCTGGCGACCCTATACTAAATTTTCAACCAAATATCTGTGAAATCTATCTTAGAGAAAGGTTCACCTACTGCGGGAATTTCGTTAAAATCTGGTGGCTAAATCGGAAGCTATAGGCCAAAAACCAGTTTTTTTTCTCAGCTATTTTTCGAAATGGCACCACTGCCACAGTGTTGCCCGTATTTCAAAATCACTTCTATCAGATCTGGTCCCAGCTAATTCCAACATGTCCTGTAAATTTCATATTGATCACAATATCCGATCGTCAGTTCTCGTGAACAGAAGTTTTGAGTGCTGAAAATAGAGGTAATTTGATCACGGGTTGCCGTTTTTGTTTACCGCGGAATTTTGAAAATTTTTATTGGTCAAAAATCAAAATTTATCAATAATTTGAATTTATTTTCAAAAGTCAAAAATTTTTCAGGAAGGTCGATGATTTGAAGGATTTTTTGAAAGTCCATGTGTGTCAAATTCTAGTCCACATCAATACGTTTCGAAAATTTTACGGTGATTTGTTGTTTTTCTTAGAAGCTATGACAAATCAAAATTTAAAAAAAAATCCTTGCCTACTTTTAGGCACTCAGCGCCTACATAAGGCTCAAAATTCCCAATTCTTTATAGTAAACCAACTAAAAATATAATAAGTTTTCATTGCCAATACTTTTTTTTAACAAAAATATAGGAGTACCTGAAAATTAACTAAAATGCCCGCCGCCGCCAAAAGGTTTAAGATATCTAAATTCTAGCTAGTCATGGACCTACTTGTTATATACATCTATGTCCTCCGAAAATGTCAGTTCAATCGGATTGGCCACTCCAAAGATTATCTCCCTTAATCATTTTGCTGATATATATATGTATATATATATATATATATATATATATATATATATATATATATATATATATATATATATATATATATATATATATATATATATATATATATATATATATATATATATATATATATATATATATATATATGAAAAATTTTCGGCGAAGCGAGTTTAATATTAATTTTCTTCTATATATTTCTGTGCTCAAATGCAAACTGCAAGCGAACTTCCCGATTCTTTGGAGAAATGTACGGCTGTTTTCGGATGACGTATGCTTTTATTCCTGCCTCGGAAAGTCTTCTACGAACTGTTGTTCTACTGATTTTGTCATTTCTGTTCTCGTTAATACTATTTATTATGTTATTGATCTTTTCGCGACAATTTCGCTGCATACACCGACGTATTACAGTATCTTCCCTTTCACTTGTTGCCCTCTTTCGACCCCTTCCTTCTGCATTTTTAACACTGCCAGTTAAATGTTGTTTTTTTACCTGGTAATAAACGCTCCGCCTGTGACTAAATAGTTTATTACAATGAAATCTAATATCAACTGATGTCCAATATTTGTTCCAGCTTTATCACTGATCAAAACCAAGTCGAAGGATTACCGTTAATTTTCTGAAAAATTTTTCTTAGTGTGTGCAAATAATTTTGGCCAGTGAGTTTTTATTTTTATTTTTGTTCTGTAATGTTTTATTTCAATTTTGCTTTTGTCAATGAACTATGAATTTGGCAATGAATAACTGAATAAAATTTCATTTTGTTGTCATAAAAATTGAAGGAGTTATTTTGATTTCATTCAAATGTTTCTTCATGATTAGCGTTGTGTAAATAATTGTGGCCACGACTGTATGTACATATGATATGCTTTTATTCGCGTCAAGCCAAGAGCCACTCTAATCAGCTATGAGGCTAGAGTGTCGTTTGGTCGAATTGAAACTTTATTTTGACCAAAAAAAAGCATCAAACTGTTTGCAATAAGTAAAAATAGACTGCTGATGCAAAAAATCATAACAGATCGTTCGAAAACTCTATGATAATTGCTGCACCTCATTGAAGCACCTTGGTATGATTTTTTACTAATTTTCTGAAGTTTGATCTATATCTTCGACGTAAAATCAAAAATTCTCTTCTCACATGCACATCCCCATCTTGGACTACATGTTAACTGCTATGGCAGAGGTGAAGATATTGGAGCGCAGGATCCTTCACTTCTGTACTGTCAGGTTTTACAGTATGGTCCGGCAGCTAAAAAGTATCCGAGCAACTCCCTCCTCTATCGCGAGCCACTTTTTTCTGTAGATGGCCTACAAAATATTCAAAAGATATCTGGGTCAACAAACCGCGTGTATGTAAGATTTTTACTTACTAAAATAAAGGTTCATTTACAGGGGTGGAATTTTGAAACTCGAATCGTGTGACATTTTCGAGTATAGAACGAATTCGTTATTACCAATCTCGTTTCGAGCCGAACTTCGCTCGAAGCTGAAAAATGTATATACTAGTTTTGACTTGAAAAAGGAATTATAAAACTCGAAACTACTTCGTTTTACAACATAACAAATAATTTTTTGTCGTGTGCTATTCAGTGTTCAAGTTGGTCAATTCAAACGGTACTTATTCTGGTTACTTGTTTTTTTTTAATAGATTGTTTATTTATAAACTAAGTATACATATATATTTCAAAGTCGAAACGCACATAGAGTTGAGTCTTTAAGGCTTGAGCAAATTTTCATCGATGCGATTGAATTAGAAAAAAGTAATATTTTTTCAACTGTTATTATTTATTTTCATTGAGAGGAATAACATTTCAAACAGTTAATTACACTTTATAATTTCCCAAATTTTACAAATTCTTTATCAGTGACGAAACTATCCAAGAAAAAAAAAACTTTTTCTTTACTCATTTCCCAGTGGAAGAAGTCACGATCCGAGCCTCCGTAGCATGGATTCAAAATTTAAAACGAATACTAGCACGTGACTTCCAGCACAACCAAGCCAGCATAACTTTTCGCCCGCTAAGACAGCCCTCCCCTCGCTTTGTGTGCAGTATTTCCCCGGCGTGTTTTGAGAAAAGACCTCTTCACAGGGTCATTCCACGGAAAATCGACCAACGGTCTTTGATGGCTATGGTCAGATTTCAATGAAATTTTCACTGTGAATATAAGTAGAGTTAGAGAAAGTAAGAGTTATGTGCACCAATAATTTTTTTTTTTGAAAAATATCTAATATTTGCGGTAATATGGCCTCTTGAAGTTTTTTAGAAACGCCGGTTCGTGTTGCATACAAAAAATTGTATGAAATCGTCTACTTTACGTAGAGCCTTCAAATATAGCTTGTTGGAAAGGATAAGGTGTAAGTATCCTAGAAAAAATAGTGCGAAAAACATCTGGCCAAAAAGGATAAAAAGGAACATTACAGTGTCCTTTATCCTTGAATATTTCAAAATGCACGCCTTCGATTTTCTTAATTTTTTTATATATTGGAAACAGTTATGTAAACTATAAATGTGCAAAATTTCAAAGGGGAGCTCGTAAATGTTCATTTGTGAGAAATTTTTAAAGGTACGGAATACTATAACCGCCAAAGAAATTTTAAAGAAAATGGTACCGACACAATGTGAATCTTACAATATATGTTTGATATGAAATAACTTGATAGTGGCTCTGCGTTTTTTTCGCAAAATCAATGTCTTGTATTCCTCAGTTATGGATAATTATTTATATGATTTATATTTTTCAAAAGGAATAGTACTTCGATTTTTTCTGTAACTAACAGACCTAACACTAGAATATAAATTGTTTGTAATAATTGAGAAAATTCATTTGTAAGCAATCATAAAACAAAAATAAAGAAAGCGGATTCCTTTTCATTTACTAGCGGCATGAACAATTAGGATTATTTTGAGTTTTCCTCACATCTAGGGTTTCTGGCACATATTATTACTGTACACATATTTTCAATTTCTTCCTTTGTTTGTCTATTTTGCATATTTTTACAACTTAAAATTAGGGTTAATTGCAATGCCTGTAGTTTACATTGATTCCAAGAAGTGGCTTTCAGGGTGCAGCTTGGAGGTAGTTGAGGTTAAGGAAAGTCGTGTGTTTATATAGATAAAACATTTTGTAAAATGAACATTCTAAAAAGAAAATAAAAAAACTTTACTAGTGTACTCTACAAAAATGTATTTACAATAAAGCAGGAACTACCCACAGGAGAAACAAAAACAAATAAGGAATGATCTATAGTAGCCCCATATATGATTTAAACAAATTAGACGAGGTTATACCTCCCTGAAAAGGCGAAGAAGTATGGATCCACATGTCGCTGGTCTCATAAAATCATTCTACTGCAGCAATGCAAACAGCAGACTGCCTACGTACTTCAATTTAGCGGAAGCATCGGGGACACATTCTGTTTGTATGCATTATACATCAAAACGTTAAATTAATGATTAAAGGACCAGAAGTAAATTTCCTAACAAAGGGTTCCGATATAAGCTTGGCTAATTATAAGAACTTTTTTTCTCTGATGATATGCTCTCTTTCACAAACAGATTGGTATTTCGGTAGCTGCCAGGATTGCCCTGGACCAGCCGTTATGCTAAGTACATGTGAAAAAAATTTTGATGAAAATTGCGTCAGTGGTATTAGTTATAAGCAATGGACTTACACATATCGTTCTACGTTAGAAACTAGATTAGAATCTTCTGCAGGCTTTAAATAACATTTCAAACCAGTTTCCAAATCTACTTTTAAAACATTAAATTGTTTGTACCATATTTTGTAAGTTTAACCCTGTTTCGGCAACATTTTCTATGAATTTTCTTTAGCGGTTATAGTCTTCCACTCCTTTAAAAATTTCTTACAATTGTACTTTTACGAGCTCCACTTTGAAATTTTGTGCATGTGTAGTTTATGTAACTGTTTACAATATATAAAAAAAAACTAAGAAAATCGATGGTGTGCATTTTGAAATATTCAACGATAAAGGACACTGTAATTATCCTTTTTTTCTTTTTTGGCCAGGATGTTTCTCGCACTATTTTTTCTAGAATACTTACACTTTGCCCTTTCCAGCAAGCCATATTTGAAGGCTCTACGTAAAGTAGAAGATTTTATACGATTTTTTGAAAGCAACACGAACCGAATATCTCAAAAAACTTAAAGAGGCCATATTTCCGCAAATATACCATATTTTCCAAAAATATTTCATTTTCGATAATTATCTCACCAGCCCGTCTGAATAACAAAATATTTCCAAATTCAAAGGAGGTGAGCTCAAAAATTATCTGAAAATTGGTCGATTTTCTATGGAATTACCCCACACTCAAACGGAATAGTTATAATCAATTGAACTCAAGTTGGACGATTCAGAGACTCGTAAAATCTGGAAAATAAGAAGTTTCGGAGAAAACTAGGTTAATCCAAAGCAAAGATAGAAAACATTCATCCAGGAACAGCCCGCGAACACGAAACGTAGAAAGGTTTACAATTTGTAATTGTACTTCATAAGGGCCTTGAAAAAATTAAACTTAATCAAAAGACAACGAGTTAATTCACACAAATTTTATGGCGTCAGACAGATACACGAAAGAAGTAGCCATTAAAGCTTATGGTCATCTGCGTTACCCAACGAAATTGAGGTGAAACAAATAGGGAAGTCGTCGATGAATAGCACAAGCAAAAGCAGTCCGAGAATGAAGCCTTTGAGGATATAAAATGTAGGCTAGCATGGAAAAGAAACACTGCCATTGAAGACGATACGACAGGTAAGATGAATGATATATGAAGAGAACTAGGAATAAAGAATTTCGGAACTACCGAAACGAAGTAGCTTATCGTTAAATATGTATATTATTATCAACTTTATAAAACTTCTTAGCAAGAACGGTTTACATATCTACATCTCTTCATTGGCTGTCCAGTATCCAATGAACCAGCAGCGGAAATTCTCCAATTCAGCCAACTTTGCTAATGTGAAAGAGCCTCTAATTAATCTACTCTTTTCTCTCGAAAACAGATAGACCTTGGTGTGGTAGTTTCGCTCGCGAAATATTGGAAAACAGGATAGATGGATTATACATAGTATACATACCGTATATGTACCAATATGCTGAGCTAACAACTATGGAATAGTTTCTGGACCACTGCTAGCAAAAGGGTTCGAAAGAGATATTAAAGCTTCAACTTGAACACTAAATATAGTACGAAATTCAGATAAGCTGAAAATGGGTGGACGTATTTGAAAGTATAAGTATAGAGGGAAAAAGTGACATATATTATGGGAACAAAAAGAAATATCACATTATAATGTGGATTTAAGTTCATGATAAATGTAATAAGTCCATATCTGCGCATCTGCCTCGATAAATCTTACATAATCGCTTTTGAAAGTGTCCATTTCTGTCTCTAAAGTTACTGAACGAGCTTCTTGTTTGTAGGCAGAGAAGGATAATGACGTTTGGAATAACACGCGGAGAAGAAGAGAATAACGTTGTATATTAGAGAATGTTGGAGAAACGAAAAAAGATGGTTATTTGCATTGCATTTGGAATAGAATCGGAGCGCATCTCCTCAAATATTGGCCTCATATAGCAAGACGGAACTATTTTTCATCAGCAGCAGCCTGTGTTTCGTCTCGCCAGGCCCACCGACTTTGGCAATACGACCACTCAGCGAAGTGACACTAACACATGCACTGTGGATATGATCCCAATACGTCAGCTTGGTGTCCAGAGTTGCTTCCAAATGCCTGACCGTCTTGCTGGTTTGGACCTGAACGAAGCCAACTGTTATGGGTATGACAGTTGGTATCCTCCGGTTTGTCAGCAGGATAATTTCTGTCTTTGAGACCGCCAGCTGGAGTTCGTGTTCGATCGTCTACTGCTCCACCCTTCTCATGACCTGGTTAAGCCTGAGCTTGGTCGGTTTTACTTTATGAAAAAACTTGAAAAATAGTTCTAAATTTGATCATACATACACATAAATATATAATATTTTTTTCCGACGCACAAATCAATCGTTAAAATTTTGCTATAGCATCGTATGGCGTATGAGCTCGAGGCGCAGATGCTTTTTCCCCAATTGTAATCTCCAGACCAGATTTCAATGGGAGATCATCAAACGTTGTTCGCAGTCGATCGTCATAAAGCTTTTTTGCTCCCACTGTTGGTAATTTCACAACAGAAAAGTGAATAAACACAAATAAGTGATGCATCAGCTTCGGGGAACTGCTCAACTTGTTTCCGAATCAAACACAATGTGGTTTTTTTGCGAACGATTCGTACAAAACGTTCGAGTCAAATGCGAACATACTCAGTGCCATCCGAATCGCCGAGTTAGTTGCTTTAGCTTTTAAAGTCAGTTCCACTGAAGCATCTCTAAATTTTCTAAGTGAATTTAAATACATAGCTTCCATTCGAAGAATATTGTGCGTGGGACGGAAATTTGTGAAAATGTTGCCTTTCAAGACGTGTTGTTTATGCTGTAAACTTGAGACCGGTGCCTATACATTGGCGATTCTCGGGCTTATTTCAAATATATTCAGCATCGTGATTTGTTCCCTGGCTTTGGATGGAGCCATCAAAGAAATCGATCTCGATCAGAGCAGTAAGTTCATGGACTGTGTTCATCAGTCGATTTAATTATAGATTCTTTAAAAAAAATATTGCGGAACAGAAGTAGCTATAGTGATGTTTTGTTCAAGTTTGTCCAAGTTTGTCCTCATTTAGTTGTGATTATAACACAGCCATTGGGTTACAAAGCTGCTGAAGAATTTCGTAACCCAATGGAGAAAAAAAAAACGGGTGGTGAGCACATGCTGCTCGTTCATTAAGTTTATTGCTCAGAAGTGGTCGTCCATTGTTTTGAAAACATTCAAAAATCGATCTCTCGAATGTGACTTTTACAAAAATGTTTTCAACAAAACGACGCGTTTGGGAGCTCTTGTTACTCGGAAATAATTATCGCATCCAGTTTCTTATCGGTATTATAAACGAGCAAGTGATGGCTCTTTGTTCTATTGCTTGTACAACACTTGGAACGGAAGGGCCTAAGCAGTACACCAAAACTGTACATCAAAACTGTACACCAAAACTGTACGAATGCCGTACAAGCGCGTATTCACTCATGCATATGCTGCTATTACATTACACAGAATTGACTGCAATAGCATGATTCATTAAGTTTACTTCGATAGGTCACGTCCTGAGAATTGAAAGAACAAATACGAAACAGCTAGCAAGATATTTATTAAATATTTCAGCAGAGTTCTGCTTAAAAGAATAAATAAGAATCGAGTTCAGCCATACTTTTCAAAGTATATGCATGTACATACACTTGGCAGAAAAAGTCTGCGTACACACTCAACACATCCAACATATCTATAAAAAATATCGTTTTAAGTCATTTATTTCATAATAGTTTTTTTTTCTTTATTTTTATGGCTTTATTACAAACATAAAACAAAACAAAAATGATGATACTCCATAAAAATATTAAAATTAAAAAACGAAGACAAATCCTGAATTGTAGCAATAAAAAGTCTGCGTACAAATATTCCTTTTGAAAATAAAACAATTGTTTTTCCTCGTTAATAGCTTGTGGGATATCCTCGTCTCGTTATTACTTCCCACAACCGTTTTTGCATGGAATCTACCAGCTTCTTAGTGAACTCTGGTTTTATTGAATTCCACTCCTGGATCAGGACTTCCTTGAGCATTACCTTCGACGTTATTGTGTGCGCTCGAATCCTTTGTTCCAAGTGATGCCATAAATGCTCTATTGGATTAAGGTCAGGAGATTGGGGCGGTGTACGAAGCTGATTTTGGGCATTATACAGCAACCAGAGTCTTACTACCTCCGCAGTGTGCTTAGGGTCGTTGTCGTGTTGGAAGTAAAAGTTGTCGCTTAAGCCCAAATGCTCTGCACTTTTCTTCAAATTGCGCTTGAGAATATTAAGGTAGTCTATTTTATTCATAATACTTTCAATAAACTCCATTTTTCCTACTCCTCCACTAGCCATACACCCCCATATCATAACACCGCCACCATCGTGCTTTACTGTTGGACAGAGATTTTTTACGTCGAAGGCCGCGCCAGTTTTTCTCCATACAATCTTCCGACCTTTGATTCCAAAAATACAAAATTTACTTTCATCTGAGAAAATAACTTGTTTCCAAAATTCTTTGGGCTTATTTATGTGTTCCTTAGCAAACGCCAGCCGCTTGAGTCTGTTGACTGTTGTTATAAATGGCTTTCTACGGGCAACGCGTCCGTGATACCCATATTTCCTAAGAATTTTACGAACACCATCATCAGAAATAGACTTGCGGTACTTTGCTTTGATGTCCTTTGCCATATCAGCTGCAGTTAATCTAGGATTAGCCTTTATCGTTCGGAGCAAACTTCGAGTTTCATGAGGGCTCAACTTTGGAGGACGGCCAGATCTGGGTTTTGAAACCAAAACTCCTGTGTTTTTGAAGTTTTTTACGACTCGTTGGACAGTTGAATGACTTCTGCTGACTATTGCACCTATTTCACGATATGAGGTACCTTTTTTCCACAAATCCACGATAATTTCCCTTTCCCCAAAGTCAATTTCCTTTCTTTTATTAGACATCTCTTACTTAAAGTTTTTTAGAAATTATTTTTAACGCAAACCTTAGATAAAAACACGTAAATCAACTTTTCTACACAAACTTTATTGTTATTATAGATTTAACTGCAACTCAGTGACTTTGACTTCTCTTTATACGCTTTGTACGCAGACTTTTTATTCCTGGAATTTCAGACTATTTTTGATTTCCGAATTTTATCGTTGTTTAAGAGTGCAGTAATTCTCATTTTTGTTTTGTTTTATGTTGATAATGAAGTAATGAAAAATAGGGAAAAAAATATTTTCGGAATAATATGTTAGAAACAATGTTTTTTATAGATATGTTTGATGTGTTGAGTGTGTACGCAGACCTTTTCTGCCGAGTGTATGTATGTACCCACGCCAATTACCAATCGAATGTTGTACCCGCGTATTGTTTATTCTGACTTCTTGCTGTAAATAGAATGTTATCTGCAAACATAAGTGGGCGCTCGGTTAATTTAATCATATTTCACCAAACTCTGCTATCGATAATGGTGGATATATTTCTTGTTATTCAATTACACAATGATCTGCGATCGGAAGCTATGCCTTACTATGCCATTGCACAAAACCAAAAGAAAATGAAAAGAAATGTAAAAATATTTCCAATAAAAAATCGATTTATCGAATCTAAAATCCATAGATTAAATTATCAAATCAATTAAATTCATGTGTTTATTCTTTAATTTTATAGGAAACGTTCTAATCATCGCAATCGTTTGGGCAATTATATCGTTAGGAGCTTGTGCCCTGCTAATAGTTGGCACCACTAAAAAAGATAAACGATTACTGATCCCGTTCCTGATACTGAGCGTGACTTCATTCCTTCTTCACGTATTTGTCACTTCAGTAGATCTCGCGACACGGAACATACCAAGTGAACTGTTAACGTCGCGAATTCTTGGTTTAATCATTGGTAAGCGCTATTTTTAGTTTCGCTTATATTCGAAGATGCTAATAAAAAATTTATTATCAGGTGTTGTCCTCTGGGTATACATTTGGCTTTGTATGCTGTCGCTCTATTTGAAGCTCAAGAAGGAAACAATTCAGGATGTGAAATACAAAAATTTCACAACATAGACGTTGGTTTTAGTCGTGAGGTTGGGTTCAATGCCATGTTATTATTTGAACATAAATGGAACTGAACAAGAGAAGGTTATTCCCTTATTACGAACCTTATTCCACGTGACATAAGTCTAATTGTGAATTTATTTGGATACTATGTGTATGTTATTTTAGAAGCAATAATTGTAGCTATTTCTAAGTAATAAGTATAATCCTTGATTACCTAAAATCTTTTCAACACTGTTATGGGCTTGACCCAATTATATACAATGAACACATCACACACAACTTTCAGCAGTTTTATTTCACAGCTCACAGTATAGTTAATTTCTATTTTACAGGACAAGTTTACATTCACAATATGTTCTCATAACCTTTTAAGACTCACACCACTAACTTTAACTTTTAACTTGAGTCGAAATGAAATCTTGAATACCTGGATGCTGATGGGGTTGTTCGTTTTATACCCTAAAGTCAGTTTACTCAATAGTCTATCACTCATTCATTACTTATCTGAACTGACAAATTTATGTGTGTTTTATTAAATTAATGTTCATATTATTTCTCTTTTTTTATATATGTAGTTTCATATTTTCATCCTGAATATCAATTAAACTGATCTGATCAACAGTGGTCATGCCACACGAACTCTGATAGGTGATCGTGATTTGAATACTAACCCTTATTACGAAATGCACTTATTTTGTTTCAATTACTGTTATTACTGTTTTCTTGTGATGAGGTCAAGTTCATTTTCGGTATTGTAGCAATAAACGCAGATGAACGGCCGTAAAAAAGTAGTGCTTTATATTTGCTTTCGCTATTAATTTAAATTGTTTTGGTTTTTTTGTGCTTGTGCGAATATGTCGAGAAAATGTTTTAACTCATTTTGTTATATTTGTTGTGAACTGACTTTCAAAAATCAAAGGCGAACTTTTTCTGATCTTATTTTGAAGTGCTAGAGCGAGTATTTTAGTTTTGCGATGGCTCATCAAGACAAAGCTTGGGCCCCACATATTTGTTATATAACATGTGTAACCAATTTTACTGCTTGGAAGAAAGGATCACGTCATATGCCATTTGTTTTTCCCATGATATGGACTGAGCCTAGAAATCATGTTACAGACTGCTTTTTTTGTCTTAGTCCAACTTAAAGCATAAATCCAAAAGCAAACACAGAGTCCGATACCCTAATTTATCTTCAGCAATAAGACCTGTCCCTCATAATGACAATTTACCTATAACAGTTCCATCTACATCGTTTAAGGTTGTCGATTCACAACCCTCCACTTCAAGCCAATTGAATACTGACGACGATGATGATACCGAGTTAGAAAACTTTCGTGATAAGCCACATTTGATAACTCAAGGAGACCTAAATGACCTGGTTCGCGATTTGAATTTATCAAAAAAACGGGCAGAACCATTTTAGAAAAAAACAGCTTAGCAATGCTTTAAGAACATGGTTGCAATTTTTTGGATGACCATAAGAGTCAGAACCATAGAGAATTGATTAACGTGCTTCTATTGACTTATGAAGCTTTGAGTTGCAATATGTCGCTTAACATTCATTTTCTAGATTCGTATCTGGATTTTTCCCTTAAAAAATTTGGGGGCTGCAAGTGATGAGCATGGAGAAAGGTTTCATCAAAAGATAGAGAAGCTTTATCAGGGTGGTGGACGGTCAAAATGGACCAACCGGAAGCCAAATATTCCAGAAAATCGTAGATCTTTAATTTACGAACCACGTTCTCATGTTTCTTGAGAATTATTTAATATTTTCTTTATAATTCATGTTTCTTAACCATTTGTACGTGTTAAAATACAAATAGCTGCGTATTTTTATGCACACCTTATATATAGAAAAAACACTCAAAAAGTTCGCATAGCACAACGAAGATTAAATTTTTCTTAGTTGAGGTATACGAGTAATCTGTAGAAATCTAGGAATTTGTGACAAGTTTGTTTATGCAGGTGGTCTGAGCTTCTTAATAGAAGATGATAATTATTGAGATGAATTTCGGGCATTTATGGTTATGTGTTCGAATGCTAATTGCTTGGCGAGGCGATTTATGTATATGTTAATGAAATGTTCACCACTAGGTTAATTATTCTGCATGAGAATCAAGTGGTTTATTCGATTAATTGTTAATGTTGACAGATATTAGCTTCGTGATTAAACATCGATTATATGCATTGTCTCTAAATATAGTACATGAGACGCATCATGTTTGTATCACATCACATCACTTCTAACTATTTGGTAAGTAAAACAAATGTTAATTCTCAATAAAAAGCCTTAAAAACTATATTTTAAATAAAACTTTACGGCCTGAACTGATTTATACACCATTGTGGATCACTGGTGGCACCGATCTCATTCCTTTCAATGTAGTACATTCTTGAGGTTTTTGACAAACTTACATGTAGATACAAACTAAAAACTATGTTCTTTAATTTGGATTTCACTTATTATGGAAAGAATTAACATTTTATTGCAGTTTAATAAAACACGAAGTATTGGGTCATATAAAAAGTCCCCGCGGTTTTTTGGTACATTTTTGAACAAAAATTTTCTTTATTGAAAATCAATTTTAATCAAGTACATATTGACCGTTATTGTCTATGACGTTTTGCCATTTTTCGGGTAGCTTCATAATTCCATCGGTGTATGACTTCTGTGGTTTATCGTTGAAAAACTTGGCCAAGTGATTTTCGCCAATTTTGTACTATCAAGTGAGTTTCGCAGAGACTGAAAAAAATAATTGTCAGACGGTGCAAGGTCGGGGCTATTCGGTGGGTGTATCAAAATTTCCCAACCAAGCTCAGTCAATTTGTTCCGTGTCATCAAAGATGTGTGTGGCCGCGCATTATCGTGGTGGAACACAACTTCCTCTCTGTTGGCCAATTCTGGTCGCTTTTTCTGGATTGCTTCGTTCAAACGGTCAAGTTGTGCACAGTACAGGATCAAGATGATGGCTTCTCCAGGTTCCAGCAGACCTTATGTCTACGGACCCCTTGGCGATTTCCCGTAGCAAATATTCGTATGAGCTTAGTGAAGAAAATTCTATACGAGAAAAGTTCCACAGAAACTTAAGGGGGTCGGATACCAAAAATACCTTGAACTTAAGCTTAATACACAATTTAATTAAATTTTTTTATTAAAAGTAAGTGTTTTTGAGCTAATCTATGCTGCATTTGCTTTTTTCAAGATTTAAGGTATTCATTTAACCTCTATATTTTGTTTATCATAGTGCATTAGAACTCTCAGAACAGGATGTGTTCGTGGGAATGGGAAAAAGACAGTCAGATTCTGCACGTAAGGTTTCATGAGAATGGTTATAGATAAAGAAATGAATTTTTGTGGGATATGATATATAGGGAAATTGTCATATGGGTTTCATGAAATTCCTCTCCTAACGTAAAGCATATCAAAGTTTGCAATCATTCCAAAATACACAATTTCGCACTGCACAAAAATTAAAATTGTTTAAGTTAAAAAGAATTTTACGAAACTCTATAAAAGTTCGGAGAAACCTAGCGCGTAAACCGTGAAAAAAAAAGTTTTGAAAAAAACATGGTTCTAGTTTTAAAAAAGTTCACAACTATTTAAGGGACTTAAAAATATTTTTTTCGAGGCACTTACAATATTTCCCGAGACTATATCGGTTCAGTTCTATGCATAGGACGGATGTGAGATGCAACAAAAAAAAACAAACTAAAATCGATTTTTTGAGGCATCCGACCCCTATAACCGCATACAAGAAGTAGCTTATCATCATGCGCTAATGGTTCCTGGGTACCGAAAAACTTCTGTGTGGTGAAGCAATATCAGCAGTTCCAAAGAACAGCACAGTGAACATAGACCAGTATGCCACCCTTATTGGACACATCTATCACAACAATAAGAGAAGCAAACGCAGCTTTTGCGCGCGTTTTTTGTTCCTGAACAGCTGGTTTTAAAACTCAACAACTAACGAGATATTTCAGAAACATTACCTTCGAAAATACAATTCAAGGTGACATTTTGCGGACATGACATCGTAATTTTACATTTGACTGTTGACTCTGTGTTTTTGATACCACCTTAAAGACACACTATAACAATATGCAGAGAAAGTATATAATCTATGCTCCCTATCTCAGTTTCGGGTAAAAACAAAACTTGCCAAAAATTCGTTCCCTAACTTTCCCCTAGCCGAAAAATGGCGTCATTTTTCGGAAAGTTCTCCTCTTGTAATATTGTACCCGAATTTTTTCTGCGGGTGATTTCTTGCTATGTGCTCCCAGCTGTCAAGCAGGCCCACAGTTGATTAATTTGCTAAGTGGTCCCAGCTGTCAAGTAGTTCTACTGCTGATTAATTTGACATTGTTTACGTGAGAATGAGTGAAACAGAGATATGCAACGAAACGTCACTTTTGGCTCCTCCTCTTGTTTGGCCAGTTTTTACCCAAAACCTTGCAAACTAAATGCAGAAATTCTTTTCACAGATCCATTGTCCGTAACAGTATTAAAGACGATCAAAGTATTTTTTTGACAAACTTTTATTTTAACTTTTATTTTATTATTTTAAACATTCAAATAAATTCAAAGTGTTCAATTCTGGTACGCGTTGTTTCATCATCGCTTAAACTCTATAAGCTCCGCTGATATTTTTTATATTCTTCACCCTTAAATACAATGAATATATACAGTACCAGCAATAAATGCTGAATGCGACTCCTTTAAAAATAGAAAATAAGCTATATGAAAGTATTTACTTTAAGGATTGATTTTCTCTCTCTTACCAAGAGTTTCACCACATATGTCGGAAAAACGTTCGTTTTCATCATACGGTTGGTTGTTTATTATCCAAACAAAAATAATAATCTGCACCAAAAGGCTTAGCGGGGAAATGATTAAATATGATAAAATAAAATGGTGTAATTTCCTTTTCGTTCCAATTACTAACAAGACACACGAAATAGTATCTGCAATAGCTGGTATCAAATATAGAGGAGACACTGAAAAATAAATGAAACATTAGTATTATTTGAATTAATAATGAATAAAAAAAAATCATATGAAACTGTTCTTTGAATGAGTAAATATGGTGTTTATGTAGTTATATTACAAATATTATTATAGAATGTTGAGGTGAGGTGCTGATTGACTATGCGATACTTTGGGCTTATAAGAGGTTTTTTGTTACAATGTCACTAGCTTCTTGACAGAAGATAATTTCGTTCAAACGGAATATTCGTAATTGATTACGTTAGATTAGATGATTCTTTCTGGTCAAAAATATCATGGCTATGAGTTTATTTCTGCTTGTGCACTTTATAAAGTGCCTTAATTGTAATAACCAACCACAAGTGGGTCCTAATCCTGGTTCGGTTCCAAGTTTGAACATTGCAACTGGTTTTTACCTAGATTTAAGTATCCAAGACAAATCAGGGACGACGTACATCGTGAACGGCTTCAATCATTCGCTTTTATAAATATTGATGATGAAATAACTTTTCTGTTAATTTCAAAATCTAATTTAAAATTTTACTTCACAAAGCCTTTTTTTTGTTCTGTCACTTGTCAAATAGATGATTGAACAAAAGACCAGTTGAGAAAGGCTCGTCAAGTAAATGTGCAAAATAGTCCTTAGCATTTATGCGGACGAATACTAGACAACTGTTGGAGTAGATACTGGAGCATATTCTGCAGATCGCGATATAGAAGCAGCCTTCATGTCATTATGTAACATAAAAAGAGCCAAAATCGTCTGGGTTCCCGAACATAAAGGCACTGATGGGAATGAGAAAGCGGAAGCGACATTCGAGTATGTTGTCAATCTTTCCCTAATTAGTTAGGCACACATCACAATCGAAATCTCGATCGTTCAATATTCTACGAGGAAGAATTTCCAGACCCTTGGATTCAACTTCCTTAAAGCAAACTTTCTTAGTGAGGCTTCTGAGAAAGATTCAGTCAACTGGTTTTCCTTCTTCCAGGAACTGGACGTTATAAATGCCACCCACAAATTTTACGGATTCTTCTCTAATAACATCTCACGATTCCCACCCATTTGTTGCTTGAATAAATGAAACGATGCTCCTTAGTTCAACTCTGAAGTTGCACTTGCATTGAAGCTGAAAGATTTAGTTCAAACAAACAAACAAATATTTTATCGGGCTTAAATTAAATTATAAATATGACTTATACCTAATGTACTAGCTTAATGTGTCTTAGGTCTAACAGTTTTAAAACTATACCAAGATCTTAGCCTAATGTTAATATGTACGTATTATGTATCTGAAATTCTTAACCTAACTTATAATATAGAGGGGAAAGCCCAGTAAAACCCCTCAAAAACTTCATTTTTGGAGCAACACTAGGAGCGTATTAATAAAGTGGAGTGAAGGAAATTTGGGATAGGGGTGTGGACAGGGAGGGAAAGTAAGGTTGCAGTTAGTTTCGTATGTCTGTGGAGAAAAGATTTAGTTCGTAGAATATTCAAGCGCACGAGTTTGGATTAGATTTGATTGAATGCAAGAGATTGCCCTCTGATGCGAACAGCACTACGAAGCTTGCTATGAGTAATTATTTGAATAGTGTGGAATCTTCAATCCAATCAAAACATCAAAAACCCTTTTGGTGATACATCCATTCTCTCAAAACCTCTCCAAATATGCTTTATAATAAGTTCCTTGATGAAACAATGTCTTGATGAAATCTCTTTCTTTTTTCTTATCTGCTCCATTATTCGTCATTTTTAATCGTAATATTGCCACTGGAGTTTCTCCGACGCAATGAAAAGATGCAAATATTATCCTGATACACAAGTCGGGCGATCGTACTTGTATTTCCGTTTATCGTCCTAAATCTTCTCTTCAATAATTTAGTAAACTTCTCGAATGTATTGTATTTAACAAGCTGTAACTTCAAGTCCAACCATTCTAGCTTAAGTGCAGCATATTCTTGTTAAAGGAAAGACTACTCTTTCTAATCTTTTATTATTTACTAAAACTGTTGCATCTGCTTTTCAGTCAATAAAAGCAAGTAGATATTTTAAATACCCATTTTTCCAAAGCTTTCGATTCTGTTGACCATGAGCTACTACTATTGGAGCTGGAAGGCGATGGATTCTGTGACTTCTTTCTTTCCGGGCCTTTCTCCTACATACATGATAGCGTCTGTACAATCATTGTCAATACTTGCTTTTCATCTCCCTTTCATCGAATCTCTAGAGCTGCCATTCCTGTCCTCCTGCTGTTTTGACGTTCTACTAATTACCCCCTTTATTCCATTAATTCATCTTGCCCTTTTTATGTTGATGAATTCAAGACGTTTAGAGTTGCAAGATTGCGAGCCCCTGCAAAACGATTTAAGTGCACTCAGTATCTAGTGTCCCGCCAACTGTATCGCTCGAAATGTCTCGAAATGTCATCAGATGTCTTATACTTAAAAGAAGTTTTTCTGTGTGTTCGTTTATCATATTTCTATTTGATGTGGTGGAAAAATTGAAGGATCTTGGTATCGTATTCGGCATTCAACTTAGATTTGACCAGCACATCATGTATATTGTCAACACGACATCTCGTTTATCGGGTTTTGTTCTCAAATTCTCAAAACCTTTTAATAATATATCTACCAGTGTGCATCTTTTTCTATTTTTTTCAAGTTTGGTGTCTTCATTACAGATATATTATAGATTCTTGAGAATCCGTCCGATTTAGGTTTACCCATTTCCTGCTCTTAAAATTGAATTCTCCATATGTTGCATAAAGTGAACATCTAACTTTTCTAAAAATTCCATCCACAATATCTTGCAGAATATTCCTTGATAAGTGTCTTCTCTTCAAACTGCATGACGTTTCACCAAATCCTGGCTCCCAAATCTCTGTTTGTGGGTCTCTTCAGTGACTTTCCTTCCCTTTCCTCTCATGTTAAATGTGTTTTTGTTTGCATTTCCTTAGCTCCATCCGAAACTTTAGTTGTTTCTTCCATCTATATCACCTGTAGCAGCCCTGTTTTATTTTTACTAGCATTTTTTTGCAGAACTTTCTTCCTACCTTAACACTAAGTTTCCAACTGCTTTTCTATTAATATGTGAAGATATGTGAAGAGAACCCCCCGAACCGTTAATTGGGATGCTGCATTCTTGACTATCAGATATGCCAACAATACATCACTGCTTATCTCTTCTTGCCTATCACTGTGCTCCTTTTTCTCAACCCAATACATGCCGCAACGCTAATAATAAAGTCTTGAATCCTATTTTGTCCTGCGCAATATATACAACCTTTCCTCCTTATGTGCCTGTGCCACCTTCTCCCCTTTTTTAGAAATCTCCCTGGCTCGTTGTACCAAAAGGAAAATTACTAATATCTCACGCTTCAATTTTCGTAAAGCACACTTCTCAGCCATGGCCATTGAAATAAATGAAGTTTATTGGTTCTCCTTCTTGGTTTTGATATTGATGATGCTTTAAAGATATTTTGCACATTTCTTTGTAACCTGATATCGCATTTTACCCCAATTTACCGGTTGCCTAAAACAAATAACGCTAATACTGCAGCTGATTTTGAAGCAAAACACGCTGCACGTAGTAAATATAAAATTACAGGTTCTGAAAATGTCCTTAATGAATATGTTGCACTCTTACATCAATCCCATTGAAGCATCTATCCAATTTGATCAACCTACTCTTAAATCGTTTGGTTTGTCAATCACACGCGAAAAAGGTCCTCTGATATTCCCAACTGTATTAAGTACAATGAAGTACTAGATAGTACCACCTCACAAGAAATTTCGAGCATTTTGCTCGCTATTTTACTTCCTTTTTGTGGACATTTTTCCTTCTTCCCCTACTTCTCGTCCCTAAATCTCTCGAATACTACAATCTTTTATACTATTGAAGTAGAGTCTTTATATGCTCCTTTGATACTAGCTTTGACTGTTGTCCTGATGGTATTCAGAATATCCTGGCTAATTCTTTATCTTCTTCCTTGTGTGTTTCTCTTTCAATTAGCTTCAATCTAGTCATTACTTCGGGTACAGTCCCTCCCTATGGAAGACGGCAAACATTTTTCCCGTACACAAAGCTGGTCGCCCTGTTTGTATCTCTGATTATCGCTCCATTTCCTATCTTCCCTGCTTCGGAAAAACCGTTTGAAAGGGTGGTTTACAATAGAGTCCACCATTCCGTCCAATTTTGTCATGCACAAGAGCAGCATGAGTTCGTAAAAGGGAAATCTACATTGACCAACTTACTTACATTCACCAATGCTGTTGCTTCTGCCTTGGATCAGCAAATGCCGGTTTATGTATTTTATACAGATTTCTCTTAAACTAAATAAAGATCTTCCTCTATCTCCGATCTCCCACTCCCCTGGTTCATACCCTATGTTTTTGATCATAGTTGTGTCGTCTCTATTTCATTTTGCTCTACCTCTGGAGCTCCGCAAGGTTCAATTTTTGACCCTGTGTTGTTTCTGTTCCTTTATTAATGACCTACCATTTTGTATACGTTCTCTTTGTCTTTTGGATTCTGATGACTTCCAGATGTTCAAAGTGATCAAGTTAGCCTAGATTTGGCCAAAAATTCATATTTCCATGTATAAATATATAAATGTATATATATATATATATATATATATATATATATATATATATATATATATATATATATATATATATATATACATATACATATAATCAAAAATTTTCAGTGACTACTTCTCGGGAACGCGCCATCCGATGAAGCTGAAACTTTAAGGATACATTTGTGCATATGCAGAATAGGTCCAGGTCTCACCAAATGTTAATTATCTTTAACCCTTTGGTTAAAACATATTTTTCACAAAAACTAAGTTTGTGAAATGAATTTTGAACGTGCTCGTGAAAAAGATGTGATAAGGTTTGGGAATTTTTGAACCCTGTGTGTGCGCTAGGTGCCTAAAATGACATCGGGATAATTTGAAATTTTTTGAATTGCGATAACTTTTGACAGAACTATTGAATCATTATAAAACTTGCCGAGCATATAAATGTTACTAAGTTGTATACTTATATAGGTGCTGAAAATAAAAACTTTCAAACCATCGACTCTTCTGAAATATTTTCACTTTTTAGAAAAAAAGCAACTCATATACAAATTTTATGCTTTGCCATAAAATCAAAGTAAAACTTTGGAAATTCCATGTCAAACAAGACTGGTAACCGTTCCCCAATTTACCTGTATTTTTAGCATCAAAAACTTCTGTTCACGGGAACTCACGACCCGATAGTCAGATAAAGTTGAAATTTTCAGAATGTAGTGGTCTTAAGTAGGACCAAACCTGATAGAAGCGATTTTGAAACGTAGGCAATTATCTGCCAGCGGTGTCATCTTGAAAAATCACTAAGAAAAATGGCTGCTTTTGGCCCTATAAATTCTGATACAGTCAAAAGATTTTGACGAAATTCACTCAGTAGCTGAATTTCATTCTAAGGCAGAAATTCGAAATTCGGCTGAAAAATTAGGTTGGGGCCGCCAGTTATGGTAATTTTGGAGTCTTAAGTTTTTAAAATTCGCTCAGGAAAATAAAGCTCTTTACCCTATAGATTCCTGTGCAGTCATGGAATCAAAACGAAGTTCATATGGCAAATTAAACTTAATTTAGACAATACTCGGCAGAAATTTAGTTGGAAAAAAAGTGATAGGGTTGCCAGTTATGGTTGATTTTGTATTCCTTTTTGCATATCTTTAGTAAGTGATTTTATCATAAAATTTTCAAATCATAGTGATCTTGTAGTGAAAATATACAACAAATATTACGATCTAGCAAACTTGAATACTTTTGCGGGTGGTAGCCCTAAATTTCTTTGTGTCCCTATAACTTCCAATGCAGTCATCGGATGAATACGATATTCGCAGAGTAGGTTGATTTCAAAGCGAGGGAAATGTGATATATTTTTGGCGTTTTTGTTATTTTCGCACCAATAAATGCTTACATTAAGTATTCACATCGCGAACATTTGAATTGAAAATAAGTAAACAATGTTTAAATTTTCTAAGGTCTGGACATTTTTCGGATGGCAACCACAAACACGTTTCTATCGCTGTAACTTTCAATGAAGTCATCGAAGTCTATTATTACGAGGGTCTATTATTACTTAGGGTGGATTAGTCTTGAGCTAGTGGTAGTGGCCTTAAGTAGCTAGTGGTAGAACACCCACTCAAAATCTGCACAAATCCTCCACTGTTCTTCGAACATTAGTGATTCTAGCAGTTCGGATGCGCTAGGGGTTTTTTGATGATTTTTATCAGTTACAAAATGATCTATCTGCGTTAAATAACTAATGCATTGCTGACACACTTACTCTGAATGTCGTGAAGTGTCACCATTATCTTTCATTGCTCTGTTTTAAATTCCTCTCTTAACGTTGATGTGAATTTCAAGGACCTTAGTGTGATAATTGATTCGAAATTCAAATGGTACCAACAAAATCTTAGAGCCTTCAAACTCTATCCTTTCCTTTTTTCCTGTCCATAGTTTTTTGGAATAATGTTGTCAAGTCTGGTGTGCCCATTACCTGCACCTTGTGCATTCCGCTCAACGTAGGTTTACCCGCTCTTTGTTTCACAAATTCAACATCCCTTATTGTGACTATGATCATGGACTATCGATATTGCAGATTCCTTCCCAAGAATCATGCAGAGTTTTCCCCAACGAGTGTCTCCTTTTCAAACTGCATTACCGTCTTGTTTATTCTGATCTATGCAGCCGGGTTCTGCTCGGAAAGTTTCGATTTAACTGATCCTCTTTCATGTTTACCGTTCCTTTCGCGCAAACTGATGCTTACTTTTATTCACCGTTGCCACGTATAGTTAGAGAACATAACGAGTTGGAACTAGGTCCTGTTCCATGGATGCTTTCTGGACACAAAAATCTTTTTAAAAAAGAGTAATAAAATATCATGTTAATTTGTTTAATTTTAAATTTTTTTGTTATATTTTAATAGTTTTTTTTTTCTTAAACTGTATCGTCATACTGTTTTGCTCTATTAAATTATTTTTTTCTGTTATTGTTTTTCTTATCGTTATTTTGACCTAAGTCTGTTGCATTGTTAGAGAATTAGAGAATTGAACAAATAAACAAATCAACAACGATCCAAAAAAAATTCCCTTTTGCGTTGACGGATGCATGCTTTTATTCACCGCTTTCGTGCATACTGAGAACGTATAACAAGTTGCCCTTGATTTTTCTACCGCAGCCACTAACTGAATTCAAAAATGTTCTTAAAACCAGAGTTTTATCGTTTTCCGTTAACAAAACTGTTGTATAGCAAAAACTAAAGTAATCCCACGACAACCCTCGTACTGGTTTAGGGACTGAAGCTGGTAGAGAGCTGCATCCCAAATTTACAATGAATATGAAGACGAGTGTGGAACGATTAGTTCCACGACTCACTTTACCCCTGATTAATTTAGGTACAAACCTATTCAGAGCTAGGATAACTCGAACAAGGAATCCCACCAAACACGAGAAGCGAGTACTCTACCCACTAGGCTACTCAAGCAAAAGTGTTGTATTTTTTCGTTTGTTTAGTAGATCTCCATTTTTGAATTAATTTTTCTTCAAACAATATAAATTTTCGTTTTTGTTATTAATTTATTTTTTACACTTATTTTATCTATGAGCTATCTAGAATATTTTTGTTGCATTAGATGATTCAAGAAGTAAAGAAATAAATCAATGATTCATATCCAAACGGTCAAATACTTGATCAACCCCAATAAGATACAGGATGCGGTGTTGCAGATGGCAAGTAACACAGACCAGTTTGGTAGCCAAAATCACGTAGGGACCATAGAATTTCGCTGCTACCGAATGCCTTGTTGATGAACCTGGCCTGACTGCAAACGGATGGTCAGCATCATTACTGACCTGTGTCTTGCCAGAGCTCAGGCCTTGAAACTGTGACTCGTAACCAATGATACCTGTAGCAAGTGTCTGGAGCTAGGAGTCTTAGAAAGAATTCAAAATTACTTGTGCTACCTTCCGGAGCTGGAGAAAACCAGACAATGCTGCTTCGGTGAGCTCTGGCTGGTAGATATCACGCACGTGGCAGAACACATCCTGAAGAGCATCCTTCAATTCGCAAAACGGTTTGCGGTCTTCAATGGCCACTTGCACTAAAGCTTCAAGATCCAGGTCTCCTTATCTGGTATCGGAAGGCCAATGCGTGACCTTGTGTCAACCATGAAAACCCAACCTAATGGCTTGTCAACAACTCAAATTGAAATGCTCTGATCTCGCAGGAAGCTCAAAAAATACGGTTCATTAAACTTCATATATGTCCGCTTCCATTTTTTTTTTACTAATAAAACATAATCATTACAATTCTGGTTGTAAAACCCATTAATTACTTAAATATCCACGGAGATTAGTTTGGAAAAAGAATATTGCATTTTCTTTGTATTTGTTCCCTATAATTTCAAACGGTTGACATGCGGCGTTAACGGGGCTGATAATTCAAAACAATTCATATTTGTTTATGCGAATTATTCAACTTTTATATTGTATGCTTGTATTTTTATTTTCAAGGCACCTACTCGTTATTTGCTCCAATGATTCCATCGACCGAAGATTTTCATCGAAAAGGTTCGGAGCACAAAAATGTGAAATGATTGACGGTGAGATTCAGATTCATAGATCAAGCGGAATTGTATGAACAAATTAGTTTTATTAATTAAAAAAAATTTATGTAGATATGAAGAGATTTATTTTGACTTTTGAAGATGCTTTTTGTAGGGGTTTCATTCGATGAGGCTGTTACGTGCACTAAATATTTGGTTCAATAAAAAGACAAACATGTGAACAATATCGCAACCGAATGAAATTAAACTGCTGTTATCTCGTTCTGACCTCTATATGGTTCACAAGAAAGATGATCGAATAATAGGAGCACTCCAAAACGACACTTACTGTAATAACCTATACAAAAACATTTTTCTGCTGGGGTATACTAACCTAATAATCCATGTTTTTCCAAGTCTTCGCCCGATATGAATGATAGTAAAACGAAATAAAGGAAACTGACTATTAGTCCGAACGTTGCTAGCACGTAAGCGCCAGTCTCCAATTTACAGCAAAAACAACACGTATTTAGCGGTCGCATCTTAACACTTCGTTCAAAATAGCGACACGAAAAATGACTTGATTTTAAAAGCAATTTTCCTTCTTCTCGCGGAGCTAACTTGAGCCGGAGATAAATTAGAACTAATTACGTTGATATCAGTACGAGCTATTCTACCGCAGCGCATACGATAATTTAGAATTACTATCACTCAGTCGATCTTTTACCAAATAAAAACACATACGACACTTGAAATCATGCGTTGGTGTTGGAAGAATACTAAAATCTATTAGCCGCGAGTAGATTTACTTAAATGCAAGTGTTGCTCTTTGAGTTCCCTAATCCATACTGATAACTGGGATGGGACACAAGTCTACATAACTTGAAGATTTAATATCAATATTGTTTACTTTACGACATATAAGTTCATCAGGAAAACTACTTCTTCATGTTAGCCTATTGACCATGGATTGCACTTCAGATAATTTTCAATATTTTCAATTCAGCATAAATCTTAATGCTGCCCTCTCATGATCATTTAAAAGCTAAACAATTCACACTGCTGTTTACATTCAGGCAATCATCGTCTTGATACGAGTGGTAAGAAAGAATTAAATCTGGAACAAAAATAACAATTTGTTCAATCATAATAATTACATTTGAGCAAGTAAGATTTACGATAAACAAAAAATTTGTATTAATAATACAGTGCCGACAAAAAGTGATCAAAACCAACATTTGAAAGAAGTTCTTATCTACATTTTTTCAATTAGTGAAACCAATGAAGATAAGGGATGTTGCCTTTTACTTTACTATTTATAAAATTGTTTATTTAACGGTTTTAATAAAATTACATGTACACAGTGATATCTTAAAAATACATTGAAAACAAAATCAATCAACTTCCTTCTGCCGAGAAAAAGTGGCGCGAAAATTAAACCTAAGAAATTGTTCCATTTGGATCGCATATCTGGATGCAATTGAAAGTCTTAAGGATATGCCATCTCTGTTTTCAGTCTTCCTGACATAGAAGAAATTAGGTTTTCATAATATTTCTGGATGCTATTGCGTCACTCCTTTTTTTTATTTTTTATTCAAGCCTGGGTTTACTGAGAATATTAGGAGGTGCTAGTCGATGCGCAATTCCTTCCATAGTATGCTGAATTGGACTGAAATTGAGTGCTTGAAATGTTTGAAATTATAAAGCAGCCACACTCGAGTTTGAAAGGGAGTTTGGGAGGCATCTAAAATTGAAAAAGTGATTTTTATTTAGGAGTGTATTTTATACAATTTTTAGTTAGGAGTGTATTTTATTACTAGAGAATATATATATATATATATATATATATATATATATATATATATATATATATATATATATATATATATACAAATATAAATATAAATATATATATATACATATAAATATATGTATATATATATATACATATATATATATATATATATATATATATATATATATATATATATATATATATATATATATATATATATATATATATATATATATATATATATATGTCATCAAAAAAATTCAGTGACTATTTCTCAGAAACACGCCATCCGATTCAGCTGAAACTTTCAAAACACATTGGCGTATATGCAGAATAGGTCCAGATTTCAAAAAATGTTAATTATATTTAACCCTTTGGCGCCGGCGGCCATTTTAGTGATATTTTAATAAACCTATTATTCCGTCCACAAATAATTTTTGCAAAAACGAAGGTAACGGAATAAACTTCGAACGTGTTTTAAATATGAATCAGATAATGTTTTGGAATTTTTTAACCCCATGTGTGCGCTAGGTGTCTAAAAAGAGAACGGGAAAATTTGAAAATTTTTAAATTGCGATAACTTTTGACAAAGCTATTAAATCAATATGAAACTTTCAGAATGTATTGTTATTACTTAGTTGTAAACTCGTGTAGTTTTTAATGAGCATGTTGACATCCCTGAAAAAATGTTGCTTCTTGGATAAAGAGCATTTCGTATATAAATCTAATGCTTTGCCTACATAACCAAAGCAAAAACATTGAAATTTTACAATGGGCACGACTGGTAACCCTTTCCCAATTTACCTATATTTTTAGCATCAAAAACTTCTGTTCACGGAAACTCACGATCCGATAATCAGAATTAATTAAAATTTACGGAGTATATTGGTCTTAAGTAAGACCAATTCTGAAGAAGTGATTTTTAAATACGGGCAATTTTGTGCCAGTAGTGCCATTTTGAAAAATCACTAAGAAAAATAAATGTTTTTGGCCCTATAAACTCTGATTCAGTCATTCGATTTTAACGAAATTCACACAGTAGCTGTGCCTTACTTTAAACCACGTTTTATAGATAATTTCAGTGCATGGTTGAAAAATTCGGTTCGAGGTGCCAGCTCTGGTAATTTTGGTGTCTTAAATTTTAAAAATTCCCGAGGAAAGTAAAGCTCTTTGCCCTATAGCTTCCAGTACAGTCATTGAATCATAACGAAATTCAAATGGCAAAATAAACTTATTATAGGCAATATTCAGTAGAAATTTAATTTCAAAACAATGATAGGGTTGCCAGCTATGGTTGTTTTTGTATATTTTTGGCATACTTTTAGTAAGAGATTATAGCATAGAATTTTCAAATCGTAGTGATCTTGTAGTGAAAATAAACACCAAATATTAAGATCTAGAAAATTTGAAAACCTTTACGAATGGTAGCCCTAAATTTCTTTGCATCCCAATAACTTCCAATGCAGTCATCGGATCAATACAAAATTCGCAGAGCAGGTTGACTTTAACGGTACTATCAAAGGGCTGCCAGCACTAAGCCTTTTTGTTATTTTCGTTCCAATAAATGCTTGCATTAAGTATTTTCTTCGCAAACATTTGCAATGAAAATAAGTAAACAATGTTTAAATTTTCTAAGTTCTGCACATTTTTCGGATGGCAGCCCCAAACACCTTTCTATCGCTGTAATTTTCGATAAAGTCATCGAAATTAAATTGGCTTAGGGTCTATTATTACTAGGGGTCTATTAGTTTAAGTAGGAAAAGCTGCTAGTGGTAGAACTCTCAAAATCTGCACAAATCCTCTACTGTTCTTCAAACATTAGTGTTTCTAGCGGTTCTGATGCGCTAGGGTTTTTTTTTACTAGTTGCCTTGTCGGCAACTAGCTGCTACTAAATTCATAAAAAATCTTACTACCTAATTACACTTCTGTTAACTTACTTTAGTTTATAAATTTGGTGAATAGTATAGGGTAGTGTATTGTAATTGTGGATTGTGTTCCCACACTACTCCCCCTAAGTGTCAGTATGACGTTGAGGTCGAGGAGGCGGAGTAGCGTGGTTTATTAGCATTGGCAACTGCCTGTACGAGCCATGCCGAGATGGACGATGGCTAGCTTTCGGGGCCCGTAAACAGCGTGCTCACAAGGCTGAGGCAGTCGCCAGCAGCGCTGCCGAGATGGTCAATGACCAGATCTCAGGATTAGTGGCTGCCGCCATTGGCTGCGGTTGCTAAAAATGGCCATGGCAACTGCCTGTACGGGACGGAGATGGATGATGGCCAGCTCTCGAGACCCGTATTCAGCGCGTGCCAAGATGGACGATGGCCAGCTCTCGGGGCTGATGGCTACGGTCACCGATGGCGGATGTGTGATGTGAGTGTTGTTCAAATAAAATATTGTATTCGGGCTGTTCCTCATGTGTGTTTTATTTATTTCTTAGATGTCACACAATAATTTAGTTTTAGTTTTAGAATTTTATTTTGAGGCAGCCGTTGCCTTGAAATTTTTGCGATCGGGCAGCATGCTTACATGCCTCTCTAACTATTACTGATGGCGCCATGTATGTTAAGGTGGATCTAGTGGTGGTGGCCAGCAAGTTCTTGAAACCGTTGGCGATGCTGTGTGGAGCGGAAGCGATAGCTGAGTATCCAATTTGCAAGCACACAGCAGCCAAGTTTGGTACGCCGGCTTGGAATTAGGCGCGAGATCCTCTGCCTCGATGTCAAGGATTTCTGGTGAGAAAATTGAGCCAGAGTCGTAAACTTGTTCGATGACCAGCCCGTATGAGAACGGGGAGATGTTCCACATGTTGAGCAGCGTAGCCTCCGACGCGCCGATGTTGACGAAGACTACGAATGTCACACCTCGAGGCAGCAAGCTGGTGCGCTGTAGCATGTAGGCAAGGCAACGGTTGTCCTTTGTCGGGGTAACCAATTTTTGGGAGGCATCTAAAATTGAAAAAGTGAAAGAATCAATTTTTAGTTAGGAGTGTATTTTATTTTTTACTAGTTATCTTGTCGGCAACAAGCTCCGACTAAATTCATAAAAAATCTTACTTCCTAATTACACTTTTCTTAGCCTACTTTAGTTTATAAATTTGGTGTGTAGTATAGTGTTGTGTATTGTAATTGTGGATTATGTTCCCACAGGAGTATGCTTTGGGTATAAATATGTACTGTGCCCCTAATTTCAATTTCTGTAGCCTACGCTGAAGCTTTCCATTCAAAATGCCGATGTACATTTTACATCCATTGTCTTTTCTTCAATATTAGTAATTTTGTGCACTCTTAGCACTCATGCTTCTCAAAACCAAAATATATTTTTACATAATATATAAAATTTATTTTGTATCCGGTTTCGAAAATAGTTTTCTACGTAACCACGCGCGTCCACCATGAGTAACAATATTAAATTTGGTCTCATCTGAATCTTAAATACTTTACCCGATTTTAAACCATTACTTAAATGTTCTCTGGAAAACTCAACCTTTTTTCATGATTAAAAACAATGACAAAAAGTTACTTTAGCTGAAGAAAAAAACTGGTATCCCCATTTTCTTGAATATAAGAACACTAAAATTCTATAAGAACACTAAAATAATTTATTAAGAAAGATTTTAATGTTGCTGTAAGTTTTATTAGAAAGAAAATAGGATTTTTTTGAGCTATCCGCTTTACTATTCAGCGATTGGGTTCAACCAGTTGCTGTTTTTTATGGCCAAATAGTTTTTCGTTGTCCTAACTTTTGTTTTTTAGGACTTGTCTGTGACCTTTCAAACGGTTGAAATGGAACTATTGATAATAGGCATGATCTTATTTTACAATAGCTGGAAAATAATCCTTTTATCCTTAAATTCGTGCCTTTTCGCATGTTTAACGCCTGAAAGGTAAGTAGGTAGATTGAAGTGGCTGCCAAACTACAGAGGCCTGACGACCGACATACATAGGCGCAAGAGAGGCCCTTTGGGATGCCACGATAATTTATAACTCTCTCCTACTCATTGAAATCAGAAAACCATCTATTTCCTTTGACAAAACACACTGTCCCCTTTAAATTGACCAGGGACCATTTGGTTAGGTTTGAAAGGAAGGGTGCATCAAATGCGGCCACTCTTCTCCTTTTCAAAGACGGGCACTGGCAAATGAGATGGATGATGGATTCCTCCTCGAACAACTACGACAGAAATCGTTAAACCCTGCGCCCAATCGAATGAGGCAGTGGCCCGTAAGAACGCCCACAGCACAACGAAGAGCGCTTCGATTTAAGCTTAAAAGCTGCCTGGTGCGATGTGCATCCATGGATACTCAAGTCTGCCTTGTTGTCGCACAGGATGATCCATCTGCTCAGGACTTCCGAGCATATACACGATATTTTTGCCTGATGGCTTATTTGACCGATGTCATCGGGAAACCTATTGAGAAGGAGCAACAGACCTCCGGTAGCTCATTGGTCTCACAGTTGCCCAGAAAATCCCTATGTCCAGGTACCCAAATCAATTAAACAACCGAATCTCTCGATATCTCCCTAAGAGATGCAAGGCACTCAGCAGCAATCATAGAAACTGTACAAGGACCAGCAAGGAACTTAATAGCCGCTTGGATATCTATTAAAATACCAATGTTGACCCCGAATATTCGATTCAGTTGCCTGAAAAATAGCCTTAACTCCGCCTGAAAGACACTACAGTGGTCTGGTAGACGGAGAAATAGCTTGAAGTTCAGCTCATCTGAGTCTACACCACTCCCGACTCTTTTGTTTAGCTTTGAGCCATCAGTGTACACATGAATATGCCTACTTTCGAGAGTGACACCATCATTCCGTTCACTCCTACCAGAAATGCGCGTTGTGAACTCCAAATCTAGTAGGCATTGCGGAGCGATCAATACCCGCTGGATCGGGAACTCCCTCGGCCAAAATCCTCGCATGGCCGAACTCTGTTCTAATCCATACTGAGATACAATTCAATCTCACAACAGCAAGATTAGCTTGCTGTTAGATCAGTAGATTGGTTGAAGCAACACGAAAAGTGCCTTAGTGGAGTGGAGCACTTCAGTTACCTGTAGTGCAGCCATTCTCCGCACTTTCTCAAGCTGCCGTTTGTAGGTAGCCTTATGAGCAGCCTGCCACCAGAGCACCACCCTAAACAACAGAATTGGTTCAACCACAGCGGTATAAGGTCAAGCAACAGAACGAGGCTGTAATCTCCAATTCACCCCTATGCCTATTTCACAGCAGTAAAGTTCGTTGAAAGCCTTCAGCGCTTACTCTGCTATATTGTAGTTCCATAGTAACTTCAAGTCGATGATGAGTCCTAAGTTCTTGACCCTCTGACTCAGGTCAATGGAGACCCCATTTAATTTGAATAACTCAAAACAAGGAACTTATTGCTTCCTTGTAAACAGCACTAGCTCCGTTTTGCTAAGATTGACATTTAAGCCGCACTCACGATTCCAACGTGAAAGTATGTGAAGAGAGTGATTTAGCCTCTTCGATAGGTTAGATAAATACATTCCTGACACTCCTACAGCTATGTCATCCGTATAAACAATCACGGAAGTGTATGGTAGGCCAAGGGTACTACTTTTCTTAGTGTATATGTAATGCCGCGTTTATACATGGATCAAGTACTAAAGGTTACGACATTAGCGTGGTCACACCTACTTATGACGAAATAAGATGCAAACACGCCTAGAAACTGGTTTTTAGGTGAATGAAGAGTACTGTTTTTGGTTGTGTCCAAATGTTTCTGTTAATGAGTTTATTGGATGTTGCAAATCTAGGCAGACGGGCACTTAAATTGCTGATTTAAAATGGAGCAATTGAAACTGCTTGAAGTGTATGTTGCCTCTTTCATGCTGTAATTCATTAAATTAGTGCATTAAATATATTAGAGCATTAAATTATATTGCGATGTTGCAGCAAAAAAAAATTTTTTAGGAGTCGAATGTATTTCAGAACTCGTAAATTAAACAACGAAACACTACTTCCACAACAAAAAAACGAAAATTAAAAAAAAATTTAAACTGAAACATCTTTTATATTAACATGCACCTGTAATTATAAATTAATACTTAAGTTCCTATCTGTGATTAAGTTTGTCTTACATCTAAATCATACCGTAACTATTCATTTTGTCAAGAATTTAAAGTAAAACAATAAAAAAATATTCTCTAACTTTGTCTTTTACATATCTTATACAATGAAAAGAAAAATTCAATAAAATTCAGACACTCGACTATTTTTCCCTGATTCGCCGGTCTCCGCTACGTGACGAAATAAGATGCAGCGCCGAACAGCGAAAACCTATTGTCGTAATCTTATTTCCTTGATTCATGGCGTTTATACATAGAAACGAACGTCTCGTGAGGGCACATGGCAAAACATTCGACAAGACTCAGCAAGACATAGGGCGAATTGTTTACGTAGGATATTGCACCATGCAACACGCACCATGCACCTTTCGACAGTTGTGAGCTGTTTTGTTCAGTTCAGTGAACGATGGCCGAGGTACAGGTTGTGGCTATTGCAACTGTCTGGTGTGCGTTGAGTTATTTCAATCCTGGCTACCCAAGAACATGTTTGAAATCCCGGCGAAAAATTCGAAAATTTATATGAGCATTTGCTTATCTTGCAAAAAACCGACTTCACTTCCAGCGGCTTCGAGCTAGGACGAGACGGTCATAAAAACTCAGGCACAGCAATAAAAGGATCATTATCCCTTCATAAAACAAACAAGAGCCGACGAGCAAGCCATTTACACACGCGTACATGTCATGAAAAAAACAGCCGAGAATAGACAAGGAGACCATTTACACACTCACCTCGTCAACATTTGCCATTCCCCGGCGAGAATGTAAACGCGGCATAAAATTAAAATCAGAACACCCGGCCGGTAAAAAGCAAGACCATAAACACCGGCTGCATGTCGCCACTAACGAGAGGTAGTCATAAAGATATTACTGACGGGACATTGTATAAAGGTCGTATTAGGTCAATATGCACCCTTGCCATTATCAAAAGGAACCGGTGAATCAGGTTTTTTTTTTTAAAAAAAAAACAGCACAGTGGTCATAAAATCATTCAAACCTAAAATAAAATGCTACACTCGCCTTAATTGCGAATATATTTAGTTATCCGTACCGTTCGAATATTTATGATCGGTAGTGTATATATATACATATATTCATATATATATATATATATATATATATATATATATATATATATATATATATATACACAACATTTTCAAATTAGAAACACAAAAATCTTCGAATCTCGCTATCCGATCATGGTGAAATTTTCAGGATTTGGTGTATATGAGTTGCAAAGCGTTTTCGATTTACAATAAAATATCTTTAACCCTTTGGCAAATACAGAGGTTTACTGAATTTCTAGCGTAACGTTAATTTGTGACAATACGCGCAAATCCATTTCCCGCGCACATCACACAAATAAATAATTCATCACGTATATGTGTACGTCTGCATATGCCATTCGAGTCGTCACTTGAATATTGCTGATCATATGCAAGAGCACTGTGGCCAGATTGGGCTATTTCCCGCCAATTGGGCTATCTAAAATTTGAATTCGCGGGACGTTTTTTCATTTCGCGGGTTGGCGGTTTTTGGGCTATCTATTTTTATGAAAAACTATATTTGGGCTATACAGTAAAATCTACTAATCGGGACACTGTTTGATTTAACCAACTAAACAATTGAACTATAACATCACCGCACATACTATTTCTTGAAGAAAATTCACTATGTGATCGGGCAACCGCTAGAATTGGACCGTGAACCAAATTAGCTGCAGAAAAATTTACTTACTAGTACTTGCAAATCTGACCAAAAACGGTTTTGAAACCAGCATGAAAAATTGTGGAAAAATGAGTTTTCCAGAAAAATATTATCTGCTCAAGGCCAAGAAAACAGAAAGCTTATATCCGTTAAAAAGGACTACAATATTCACTGCGGCACGCTTTGTGGCGAAGAAGCTGATGTTGATTTAGACACAGTTCAGGAATTTCAGTCACAGCTAAGAATGTTATGTGATGGCTATGAACCTTCAAATATATATAATCTTGATGAGACAGGAGTATTTTTTAGAGTAACACCTTAAATGGAAAAAATGTACATATGGAAAACCTTGAAAGAAATGCGTGACAGTTGCAATGGAAGCTGCATAGGAAAAAACAAAAGACCAAAATCATTGGGAAGAATCGACATCAAGCGAAGTTTGGGCACAATTTGGCGAGCTAAGACAAAATTTCAGATAACGGGTGCAATTTTTTAAGAATGGACGCACACTTGATATTGAAATGCTAACACAAAACCGAAACATCACCATCTTTTTTGGTAAAACTAGATGTGAAAGCATTGATAATATGGAAGACATCAAGCTACAATTTTTTCCTCCTACAGATCAGAGTTATACCAAATATAAAACTAAATTACTGATGAACCTCATATTGTGAGCTCTGGAAAATACTGAGCGTTCTTCATACCAAATAAAATTAGTATCTATATTTGAAGCTCTTTGGTAATTAAGATCTGCTTGAAATAAAGTGTCTCCACTTACAATTACAAAAGTGTTTTTGGAAATGTAGATGCCGTCGAAATCTGAGGGTTAAAAGCGAGATCGTGATGAAAGTTCAAATTCAAAGTGATGAGAATTTAAATTCAAAGTGATTAGAATTCAAATATTCCAGCAGACATTCAAAATTTGGCAAGATACGATCAATTTACGACCACAAACGAATCTCTCCCAGAAGACTGAGTCGACTTTTTTTAAAAAGATGATAATGTTTTTTTTAATTTTAAACCAAAGAAGCCATAGCAGCTTTTGTTGATTCCGATAGTGAATTCAAATCGCAGTCATTCAAAATTCTATGACCTAGTTTATGCGAGATCCCAATTCAATCCCGATTTGGGATTATACCAGTTAGGACGTCGTATAAACGGTCAAATTCGGATTTCAGCTCAAACCTGAACAGTTGGGTTTACGCCAGATGACTATGTGTGAGTGTGCATATGAAATGTGTGAATGAAAGTGATTTTTCAACATGGCGACTTTTGGTAAATTCTGTGCACTTGGTTTGTTACTCATTACCCTCTTCGTGGAATTCATTCTTGATTTCGAACGACGCCTCAGAAAAAATAAAAACGGGTGAACAAAATGTTCAGCTATCACTAAATGTGTCTCCATATTCATTCTTGCCTTCTTTGTACATTAACTGAAATGTTCAACGTAACCTAAACTTTCTACCTTGCCACATTTATACAGTACAGTTTCTATTTGCGTGTAAGCTATTCGTGAAAACAAGTTTCTATTGATGTACGGAATTTGAAGTTCGGAAAATCCAAACCCCATTTTTGCCCGTTTATACGGCGCAATATTTGGGATAATCCCGAATCGCGTTAAATTGGGATCTTGCATAACCTAAGTCAATGTTTAAAAATTATTCATTTTATTTCAAAGCACACTTCAATTTTTCGCTAGGAGACACACAAAAGAAATTGCTTGACGCATATCTCCTTTTGAAAGTATTTAATCGAAAAAATATGTTTTTTCAAAACTTGCATTCATAGTTTTGAATGTATGAAATCGGGTAAAACATTTACATTTAAAATAAAATATTCAGCCGTTGCTTCTTATACTAATTTAATTTTTGTGTCATCCAAATTTGCAAGTTGTTTTTGTAGCCTTTTATTTTCTGTGTGAACATTCTAGGAAAGGCCTTGAAAAAATCAGTGCCCTTTTACACTTACTTTTTCAAGGACTTTTCTAAAATTTCCACACAGTTCCTGTAATTTATTCACATTTTTCCCTTTTCGAATACGTTGTGAATAAAATTTTATCTGTATATGGTATCGAACATTTTTACTGTTTCAAACGACTTCTGTGGTACAATTAGAGCATTTATATTACTTCGTACGAGTTTTACGGATTTAAATATTATATGTTAATCAACTTAGATGAATTAATTTAGTTATAAATCTGGTGTGGCGGTTTTTGGGCTACAAATAAGAAATCTTGGCTATTTTGGGCTATGAAAATTTGAAATTGGGCTATATTTTCTCGCAAATATCTGGCCACACTGTGCAAGAGTATCCGGAAAATTCGAATATTGCTTATCGCACACACAGCGACTCGCTGTACTCGAATGTCTTATCAGCAATTTTCCCACGACAATATCATGCCCACCGCAGAACGACTGATGTGGGCATATCACATTTCGCTTGTGCGCTGATGAGTTATGATCTCCCGACATATTGTCTAAGTTGAATTTGTATACTTTAAGTAAGTCTCGAGCTCGAGTAATAAATAATCTAAACGAAATAGTTTACTTTAGAAGAACCACGACAGGGCCAGAAATTCAATAAAACTCAAGCGGCTATAAAACAAAATATAAAATTCTTTTCATTAACTGAGCTTACTTTCTTTATTAACTTTATGGTGATATTTGAATGAATTTCCGACTAACCCCCGTCCCACACATGACCGGGAATATTTCCAGAAGCATTTCCAAAACATTTCCAGAAACCTCTCTGAAATATTTCCGACAATAGGTCTGTTCCCGGACTTTCAGTCACTGAATTTTCCTGAATTTTCCTGAATCATGTGGTGGGGGAAATTCATGAAAAGTACGGGAACGCTCTCATTGCATTTCCTGAAAATTGACAAACAAAAGTGTCAGTTTTCGGTTTTTGGAAGAACAATAGTGATTGTACGGTTATCCTGAGCGGTGATAAATTATCGCCACAAAAATATTCGACCTTCGTAGCAAAATTACGCAAAAAATATGTTGCTTGCCGCGCACATTTGAAACTATTTACTCGCACCACACCATTTGACACTTTTCAGTATTTTTCAGTAGCTCAGACCCTACTGAATTTTACTGAGAGAGGGGAAATTTTCAGTTTTCAGTAAAACGGAGTACGGGAACAGCTTCATTGCAATTAATCGCGATTAATTGTAATTAATGGTGGTACGGGAACAGACCTAATATTTCTCTCCGTCAGTCTTACACATGACCGGAAAGTTCATTCATGGTTAGCGTGAAACGTAGCTCAAATCAGACCTGCCACTTTTGAAGCTGCATATCTCGTCAAAATTAAAAAGTAAGACGGTTCAATGTGACCATCCATGCAGCTCCATTCTATTTTCGTTAAATGTGTGACAGCCATACCTAGCTATCAGCTGCATTGGAAGTTATAGGGGTACAAAGAAATTTAGGCCTACCAGTCACAAAAATTTTCAAATTTTCGAAAACTTAATATTTGTTGTCTACTGTCACTACTGGATAATTTTACAATAAAATCACTTAGTAAAGATATTGCAACTAAATACAAAGCCAACAAAAGTTGGCAACCCTATAATGGTTTTTTTACCAGATTTCTTTTGAACAATGCCTATATTAGGTTCCATACATCGTACCAAAATCGTTTTGATTTCATGACTGCACTGGAAGTTATATGGCAAAAAGCATTATTTTCCTGACCAAATTTTCAAAACCCAAGACACCAAAATAACTATAGCAGGCAGCACCAACCGAATTTTTCAACAAAATTTCTAGCAAACACGACTTAGAGTAAGGTTCAGCTAGTGTGTCAATTTCATACAAATCTGGTAACAGATTCAGAATTCATAGGGCAAAAAGCAGTTTTTTTTCTTTATAATTTTTCAAGATGGCACCACTAGCACAGAGTTGCCCACAATTAAAAATCGCTTCTATCAGACCTGGTCCTACTTAATACCAATACATTCTGTATCTGATCATTGGGTCGTGAGTTCTCGTGAACATAAGTTTTTGCTTCCTAAAATATAGGTAAATTGGAGGAGGGCTACCGTTCTTGTCCGATGTGAAATATCAAAAAAATTTCTTTGGTTGTATAGACATAGCATAAGATTTCTATATGAGTTGATTTTCACAGTGAAAGACGAACATTTTTCAGGAGAGACGATGGTTTGAAGGTTTTCACTTTCAATGCCTGCCATAGCTGCAGGATTGCCAGCACGTTCATAACTTGAGCCGTTTATTTTGAAAGTGGCATAAGTCACTTTGTTTCTAAATCGAGATAATTAAGGTTTTGCGTTTTAACATGTTTAAAAATATAGATGCCAATTGTCAAGAAAATTTACTTGTATTTGTTACCTCAGGATACTTATATTTATTCTCAGAGTAGATAATTTAGTATAGTCATTGAAAAACCACCATTTTTCATTACGGAAAGTGACTTATGCCACTTTCAAAATTAATAGTTTAGAAAAATTACTGATTTGTTTTAATTTTGTTCGATGTATTTTACTAAAGTGATGTTTTGAAAAGACAGTGATTGAAGATTATTGATGAATAAATCAAATAAATAATAATTATAATAAATTATATTATGTATTTCATATAAAGGTTTATTCAACAAAAAAAATTATTTTAATATTCATAGCAAACAAAAATAATTAATACATTTCAAAACATAAGTAAAAGTTATTCATAACTATAACGTATTTCATATGAAATTGCATCAGTTCAATTTAACCGTCGTCATTAATATGGGTGATTAAGTCCTCGGAAATCATATTTTGTTTCAGATTTTTAAAATAACTGTGGTATATTGGGGGTACATAATGAAGCAAATCCATCATGTCTTTAGATTTTGCTAAAGTAAGAGGACGAGGACCAGCGTATAAAGGTGTCATTTCTATTTGTGAATAACGCCTAAATCTTCCTCCGTTTGGTGAAGTTTATCTTTTTCATCTAAAGTTAGTTTATAAAACATTTTATAGGGAATATCATGGTAAAATCTTAATTATATCCACTCGTTAACATGTTGTTGTTTATCATTTTTACACTTTTCAAAATAGAGATTATACATTTTCCTAATATTTAGATCTGGACTTAAATATTTTCTGTGGGGACTATGATACCTTGTGTAATGGTTAGGAAAAGCAGGGAAGCTTTGAATATGCTCTTTGATAGCTTTTTCAAGATAGACTTCCGTTTTTCTCCTGGAATTTTCAGATTTTCCACGCGAATCTTCTCCAGGAACATCTTTTGTAAGAGCTCGAGCTAGTCGTCCTGCTGAGATATAGAAAGTATCCAGAAAGAATTTTTTACAAACCAACTCACTTGCATTTTCACATGTCAAATAATATTTAAATTGGCATTGTCTTGGTTTTGATTTGTAATTCCTAGGTTTTTGGGTATTCCACGCTTAACTATAGTATTTAGAAACAAATTTTGCTTCCCAAAGTTTGCTAACTATAAGTTGTCGATCAAACGAACTTATTTTATCGCCATAATTTTTCAAACAAAAATAATTTTGGAGTTTGCTGTTACATACTTTTCACCGCTATTTCTTTTATGCTTATTAAGGTTTTGAGTATAATTTTTCTCGTTTCTGCATCCTCTTTTTGTGCACGATGACTTTCTGTTCCCGGTATTGTGTTGATTTCTTTTTCTAATGACTCCATAGAAGTTGTTTCTCCATCTGATGAAATGACTCTCATATGTCTTTTTCTGGCGTTAACGCTTTTTCGCATTACAGGGAATATTTCTATAAAATAATAATGTGCATTGGAATTTTATAACTAAAACAAGAATGTTTTACCTGATTCACTGTCTGATAACATAATATAAAAATAATTTTAATAATGCGAATGATGTATACTATATTAAATATCACTATAATATAACTGCAAAACTGCACTATCCTTTCTCACTTATGAAAATGTGTCAACTGATCAAAACTTTTTCTTTCTCTTCTCCACCAAGCCCTGCAATTCATTTCCTGAGTGCAGTGACTTACGCCACTTTCAAAATAAACATGTTTGTTATACCATTAATTAGCGAAACTTCTCTCGAACAAAATTTCAATAGTTCTGAACAAATTGATTTCAATTTTTTTTTTTTGAAGAGATACCGTTAAATTGTAATTGATGTAATCATTCACTTGATTTTGTTGAAAAAGTGACTCATGCCACTTTCAAAATAAACGGCTCACTTATTACTTATTAATAACAATATGTCCTATAAGTTTCATAATGATCTTATAATCTGGTCAAAAGTTATCGCATTTCAAAAAATTTAAAATTTTCCCCAGTCTCATTCTAGGCGCCTAGAGCACACATAGGGTTAAAAATTTCAAAAAATTATCATATTCACATTTGGAACACGTTCGAAATTCATTTCATAAAGTTTATTTTTGCGAAAGCTATTTGTTGACAGAAAAATAGGAATATTTAAAACATCACTAAAATGGCCGCCGGCGCCAAAGGGTTAAGGATAATTATTCTATTCTGCATATACATGAATGTGTCCTGAAAATTTCAGCTCAATCGGATGACGCGTTCCTGAGATTTTTTCACTGAAATTTTTTGATGATATATATATATATATATATATATATATATATATATATATATATATATATATATATATATATATATGTATAGAAATATGAATTTTTGGCCAAAGTGATTAGTAAAAAGCTTTATTTTACTGGGCAAATTTACAAGATTTAGGGCACATGAATTACCATAGCTGGTATCTTTATCCTAATTTTTCAACCAAATTTCTACCAGTTATAGGCTAAAAAGCAGTTTATTTTCGTAGTGATTTTACCTACATTTCAAAATCACTTTTATCTGACCTGGTCCTAGTTAATACCAACATGTCCTGTAAATTTCATAATGATCGTATAATCCGGTCATCAGTTCTCGTGAACAGAAATTTCAAGTGAAGCACAATGCTGGTGGAATTTGGTGATGAGCTGCCGTTCTTGTGCAACTCGGAATTTTGAAAATTTTATATTTACATGATGGACAAAGGTTAAAGCTTATCAATAATTTGATTTTTTTGTCAAAAAGCAAAAAAATTTCAGGAGGGCCGATGATTTGAAGGATTTTTTTTCACGAGCTTGCTGTAGCTAGAGGGTTGCCCGCACAGTCTTAAAACGTGCGAGTGTGTGTGCTTTACGTGTGTATAGCTTTAGTCAACATCAATACGCTCTGCTGATTTCACGATGATCGAATGTTTGAGTAAAAAGTTATGACAACCCGAAATTTGAAAAAGATCCTTGTTTACTTTTAGGCACTCAGCGCCCACATTGGGCTCATAGTTTCCATTTTTGTTTATCATAGGCAAGTATATAAGATAATAAGTTTTTGTTTCCTGTACTTTTTTTTAACAAAACTTTACTCTGCATAGAAATTTAGGGGTATCTGAAAATTCACTAAAATGAAATTCTTCGAAAATCAGTAAAAAAGACGGGGCGCTACGATTCACACAGCGGCCGCAGTCATTGACTTATTGAAAGCAAAATTCAGAATTCACATCACTTCGAGCAATGGACTCCTCAATTGGCCACTGAGATTGTGCAGTTTGGCTGCGTTGGATAACTCCTTGTGTAGATACGTGAAGTCGTTGGTTTACGATGACAAACCAGAGACGAACGACTTAAGGGGCTACCCCCACTTGTAACTTTGAAATTTTTCTTTTATTTTTTGTTGCTTTTTTTATAAGTTTAACTATCTGAGAATACGTCCTTTATATTTCAAGTCGATCCGAAAAAAATTGACCGATATATGAGCGTTGAAAGAGGAGAAACCGTTACTTATACAACCGGCTACTCTGCCGTCTGCCGCGCTGGACCCTCTCTCCGGTTTCTATCTGTTGTTGCGGCCGAGAGAACTCGGGAAGGCAGAATGCTGAGAAGGTAACAGCAAATTGCATTTTTGGAAGCGGCATCTTCAGTGGAAGAGCTATTATATGGAAAATAAAAAAAAATTGTTTCCTCCGTGTAAACTGAAATTGAAACTTTAAACGCGTTTTTCTCGAAATGACATTTTTGAAGTCGGTGACCAAAATTACTCAAAAACTACTAAACCGATCTTTTTGAAACTTGGCAGGCTTATTTAATACATAAAAATGTAGTGTTTAATTTCTTTTTTTGATAAAAAATGGTCATTTTATATCCAAAAGACGACCGTTTTTTTAAGTGAAAATCGAACCATTAATTTTGATTGTCCGCCATTTTGGGAAAAATGGATGTTGTTTTAAATCCTTCGATCAAACACTAGTTTATACTGTTATTTGACTAAATCCATCGCTATTTTTTCTTTCGGATGATCCAGTTCGACACAATGTTGGTCACCGCAAAAAGTGAAAATTAAAATACCATTGTTTTGACGCCCATTTGTAATTTAACAATGTAATATTTTTCAATAAAAAAATTATTGAAAGGTGTTCAATGTATGTACTTTAAGTTAATATAATAGTCGTTTAAAAAAGTTTCGCAGTTTTCTTAAAAAAAATTTATGAAAATGACCTACTTTTTTTGCGCTACAAGTGGGGGTAAGCCCTTAAGAAGCCAACATAACTTCGCGTCATTGATTATATGCGATACCTCAGTTGCTTCAAAAAGTGGTCGAAAATTTGTCTTGGTGATCGTTTGCACAAGATCATCTTCAAAAAGTACATGTAAAGAGTCAAATTCAACAATAAAAAAATATGGCGATTAGACTGATAATTTTTGTTTGATTCAAGTTTGAAATCGGAACCCTCTAAAAAACAGCCTTTGTTATCAAAATCTTTGCAGAGGTTTTTTATTATATAAAATTATGAAAATTAGAAATATTTTGAAAGTGAAGAGGTACAAACTAGTATTTATTTCATTGTATGCAACATCATAATTAAATATATTTTTTATTCAAAAATTAGTGCATACCATATTAATTATTGTTTGATACCGTTGGCAGTACATATTTTGAGTAGTTATTTATTTGAATGGACAAAGATTCTTAGAGCATTACATCTAAATAAAATAAAATATATTTATAAAAAAGTACTTATATCATTATTGCAAAAATTTCCGAAAAGGCATCTACAAAAAGTTTGTTCGTCGGCATTATTTTCATATTGGCCCCGCAGCTATTTATGTTACACAGCAAAAGAAGACCAAAATACTGGTCGCAGTCAATTTTATACGAATGAACGTGCTCCAGCGTTTTCTTCGCCTAGCATTTCCAAATATAGCGAATAAATGCACATCCAAATATAAACGCCCCAAGCAGTAGCTGTGAGTATAAATGCTTTTCTAAGTGTTTTAAGTTGCTAAAATTTAAGTGATCTTACCAATTTGAATTCCAACCAGTAATCCAACCCCTGCTGCAATGTATCCTAATTGTAATAAAAATTTCGAAACGGCTGTCAATATCATTAAGTTTAGCACCAAACTGATCATATTCATAACAAGGTAAGGAATCAAACATTGTCGTTCTCTTTTTCTGGTTCCAATAAAGAGCATTGTGAATGCGATTAAGGCAAGTGCAGACCAAACGGCTCCATATAGTTTGACAGGTACTGGAAAAATATTCAATAAACATTAAATATAAATCAGTAATTGAAGTATAGCTTAATTATTAGCAAGAAGGCTAACAAAGAAGAGATCATCTTTGAATTTTACTATGTTTGCTTTGAATCACGATAGAAGTTTTTTTTTATGGGAAAAGAGCTCCCGCAACTAAAAGAAAATTTAAGGATTATAATTGAGCATGAAATTAAATTAAATAGTAAGTAAAAAGATGAATCACATTGTGCGCACATATCCAACTAAATTCTGGTGACATACACCATGTATGTAAAAAGCGCAGAAGAGCAAGATATAAGAAAATGAAAACAGCAGTGAGAACTGAAGCAATTTGCTTGATGGTTTCTAGTGTTAGTGTTAGTAATAGTGCAAAATTTGATGCGACCATGAGCAAATTTAACAGTTAAAACGAAATTGTTCGCTTTCTATAAGCACACGATTTTGACAAGTTGATTGCTCGCAGAAACCAAAGGTAAAATCTGAGGTAGCTATGCGCTCGATTTTTTCTATTTATTGTTTTATATTTATGTATTGAAATCGCTTCACTGAATTCCGCATATGCACTCGTATACGCTTGTTTAATTTTCATAAATAAATTTGTTCAGAGCTAAAAAGACAATACGTCTAAATTTAAGAAGCTTCTGCAGTCATCTTTTGAAATGAGAGTGTGTTAGTTGTTGAAACCAGTGGCGGCTCGTGATGCTTTCGAATGGGTCGGCAGTTAATAAAAGAAGAATACGTTACGACAAAAATATGCATGAAATAGCATACTCAACAATAATTTCTCGAACTTAGTATACCAACAACAAAGTCTCAACACACATAAGTAACATTTTAAATATTGGTACATTGACGGTATTTACCTTTTCACAAAACTTTAAGCCTAACCTGAAATTTTTTTTTTAATTCTGACCAAGCAGAATTCTTGGATGCATGAATTAAAAATTCACACTTTAAAAGTGCATATCTATCAAATAGACGAGGTGTGAAATGTAATAAATAGCATCATCGTAAACTGTTAATTTTAATTTAATTTTTGAAAAAGTACTTTTCCTATTAAAGTCAATGTAAGATTGAAATTTTAATAAATATAAGTTTGAAAAAATATATATTTATAACAAACATATGTATGTCAGACCAAACAAATTTCTTCTAAAGCAACGAAAATTCACAATTAAAATAAAAATCATCTACATAATATGCAACTGTATTAAGCGAAAACATTTTAACAGCGTACTAAAGCATTGCAAATTAGCTGAGAGAAATATATGTATGTATGTATATGATCTCAGGCACGGCACGCCGACCCACAAATTATCCTATGCATCGGCCCAAAGAAAACTCTACTTAGCCAACACATGAAAATATACGGTTCAGTGTTTCTGAGTGGAAAAAAATGCAAACCAAACAATGATATGAAATAAAATAATCATATTTCTTAGTTCAATTGGGCCCGCTCGTTTTCATAGGTTGCTAACGCTGATGTACACAACAAAGTATCATGCCATCGATCGTGACGGCAGCGAATATGATTTGAGTACGGCTTGCCGACCCAGAATAGGGCTTGCAGTGTGTATAACCAATGCCTCCTAAAAGTACGGGCCGTAATGCAGAATGATGACGTCACAGTAATAGGCCAAAATGTCGTGAAAAACACAAAGTCTTATGGGACGTCCGCGGGAAATCGTAAATTGTACAGGTTGTGTTGAAGTGAGTGAAATGAAAACAAAGTGAGATCCCCGGAACAGTGCTAGTGAACAGCTAAGACACAAATTAATGCGGTGCGTGCGGTATTATGTGAAAAATTCGCTACGAAATGTTTAACAGTTGGTGTTAGGTTATGTGACGTTTTGTGTCGATTCACTGTCGATACAATTGATTGACACAAAATTCAAGTTATGACTAAATATTATTACTCAACGCGTCCACGTACAAAAAAACTAACGTTTTATTCATATTTTAGCTTAAAAACCGCAAGTGAAATCTCCGTGTGTGTCGGCACTGCCTCGTGGAAATGTCAAAATGGCCTATCGCCATGACGTCACAGTGACAACGATTACGTAGCGTGACGGTCCGTACTTCTAGGAGGCATTGGTATAACTATGAAGGACAAGGTCGTCTACCGGCCGCCAGCAAATTTGTACTTTGCAAGGTAATGTAGATCTCATCTCATCGGCTTGCCGACCCGGAATAAATGAGAAGCCTAAATGTATGTTATCAAAGTGAATTGGTAGGAATTCAATATTACAAAAGAGTAGATATGCAGGCGCAATGTGTAATAATTTTTGAAAAGTAATAAAGATAAGCACGCATAAGATTTTTTTTATAAAATAATAATATAAAAAAAATATTTTATAAAATTAACAATTTTGCTCTGCATGCACTGGACAGGAGTTTTGGATCGGCATTGCCAACCTTGCCGTCCCTGACGAGCCGCCACTGGTTCAAACCACATTATGGGGATTCAATTACTTGTTTTTATGTGGGCGAAAGCTTGAAACTTGCAACGTGCTTGTCAGCTGCGAAATTGTAATTCAGAATATATGTCTTTATTTATTTATTTATTTCATTTAGTTCAAATTGACAAATGATAATCTAATGACAAAACTCAGAACTGATTAATCTAAATAGTAAGCTAAACATTAAAGAAGAAAAGAAGAGAAATAATAAATACTTGAATAAAAGATAATTATATGTTATAAGGATTAGTTCAATTCTAGCCTTAACATGCTAAACAGGTGTTTGTTTTGTAGCTTGAGTAGCTTAAAAGCATAGAACTGAACTGGTGTTTGTTATGGCTTCGTAGCATGCAAAAGAAAAATGATAGCATAGCTTTGTACGAGTGAATAGAGGATTAAAGATAGCCCGAAATCTAAAGGCAATTTCGTGATTGCAGAAAAACTTGAGGAATGCAGATGCTAGAACAAAAAAAAAAACATGTTACACGATTGGAGCAAAAAACATTCATTAAAGTACTATCTACAGATGCTAAGAGTAGGAAGTTTTAGGAATGTGAGACGTTCTTCATATGAACAATAAAGAACATGAACGTTGTACAATAAATATCGAGTAAATTTATGTTGAACAGATTTACCACTGTGGATGTCTCTATACCCGTTTAGGTGCAGACTTCCTCTGTCACTATGGGCTAGTCGTCAACTTGGTAAACGCTACCGTTGTGGATCATCTAATTTCGCTTTCTACAAAAGCCTCGTACACTTCGTACAATCTCCCGAAACTTAGTGTTTTGATTGAGCAATCCTCTGATCAGCGGATACATCCCCTTCTCTAAAAGTACAAAGCCATCACGGTCAACACAGAGTTCTCACAACTCTGTCAACACAAGGTTACACACCACATCTTGACCAAAGGTCCTCCAATAATACCGCGGCTATGTCGACTAGCATCTGATAAGTACGCGGCGGCTAAGAAAGAATTCGATTTCCTGCTACAGCAAGATATATGCCGCCCTCCAGGCGGCAGCTGGTCATCTGCACTTCACATGGTTCATAAGGCTATCGGGCAATTGCATTTTTGTGGTGACTATAGACGCCTTAACGCCATAGCCGTCCCGGATATGTATCTAGCCCTATTATTCTGTCAGGAATTACATGGCAAAATTGTCTTCTCCACCTCTTCAAGACCTGACCAAGGTTTACCATCCAATTCCGATCGAGCCGAATCTCTAAAACCGCTATCTGCACACCTTTTGGACTCTTTGAGCTCATCCGATTGACTTTCGGAATATGCAATTCGATACAATCATGCCATCCGTTTGTTCACGAAGTCCTACACGGACTGATATTCTGTTTCATTTACCTTGACGACATTTTGGTAGCTTCAACTTCCAAACAAGAGCACTTTGTTGACTTATAACAAATTTTCAAACGATTTGCAGACCCTGGTCTAATAATTAACTTGGAGAAATGCTATTTCTTTCGAACTTCAATTAAATTTTCACATCATGAGGTTTTGTTGAAAGGCATTAACCTCTACCCAGATCTGGTTGAGGCAATCTCTAAAGCTAAACTCCGCAAGCCGGTTAAAGACCTAAGGAGATTTTTGCGGATGGTCAATTTTTACATATTGTCACTTTCTTCCTCATACATTTGAGATGCAACAGCCACACAACGCTTATCTTTGCGGCTTCAAACTAGATGGTGCGAAAATAATCGATTGGTCAACAGAAGCTAGCAAAGCTTCCGATCAAGTCAAGACTACAAGTCAAGCCACTCTATTGTTTTTTCCGGACTCAAACGCAGCGTGGTCTATTCGTAGACGCATCCGATACCACTATCGGGGCTGCTCTGCAGCAAAAACGTCAAGGCTCTTGGAAACTTCTTGGCTCTTAATCGGCCGAACTAAGCAACGCACAAGGAAATTATGGTGCATACGACCGTGAACTCTTAGCGGCTTGTCAGGCCATCCGTTACTTCAGACACTTTTTGGAAAACCGATCACACCGATCACAAACTACTGACTTTTGATTTTAAGCAAAAGCCAGAAAAGGCCACACCTCATTAGCTTAGACATCAAAGGTATATAAGTGAGTTCGCTTACATAACGTTGTTGCCGACACACTTTCTCCTCTTGAACAAATAATTCTTCCCAGTACTCTTGACTACGCCTCAAAAACCGCGTCCCAAAAATCGGACACAGACTTTCAGAAGATTCAAAAGGACTCAAAATACATTTTCAAGGAACAACCAATCTTAAGCAGCAACGTTGACATTTTTTGAGAAATGTCTGGCCCAACAATACGACCTTATATCGTTCTTACATTCAGAAAATAGGTATTCAGTTCAGAACACAGCATAGCTCACCCTGGTATTTGTGCTTCTCCAGAGCACTCCGCAACCAAAGTCTTCTGACTTTCGAAAAACAAGGACATTGCCACTTGGGCCCGACAATGTCTATCTAGTCACAAATGCAAGATAACCAGATATGTGAGCAAACCTGTATCGACCTTTTCAATGGTCTCTGAACGTTTTAAAGTAATTCATAACGACATAGTTGGTCCTCTAGCACACTCGGGGAGATGCACATACTGTTTGAATATTATTGAACGTTTCACACGTTAACGTGAAGCAATACCTTTGGCCAGAATTACTGCCACGGACTGTAATTCTGCTCTACTAAGCACTTGGATTGCTCGATTCGGAGCTTTCTAATACATAGTCATCGACCAGGACAGACAATCTGAGTCGGCGCTCCACGCTGAGCTTAGTTGTCTTGGGCTTCGAACGCAATCGTACCACAGGGTGCTACCCTCAGGCCAACGGTGTCTTAGAAAGATAAAATCGGCTATCGTGGCTCCCAACGATGCGTTCTGGACCAGAACACTATCACTTATTCCTCTTGGATTGGAAAATTCACAGTATTAGCAGCACAACTCCTATACGGAGACAACCCACATCTTCCTAGTGATTTTCTTCATGAAAATCATAGGAAGATAAGCCAAACCGAATTTGCTTCCGAACTTTCGGCAACTATGGCAAAGCTCCGGCCGGCTGACGCAAATCATCACACATCACCGAAGATATTCATCTTCAGTCAACTCGATTCTTGCTGTTACGTTTTCGTTAGAGTCAGTTCTGTTCGTCCACCACTCCTTCCACCGCATGACGGTCCATTTAAAGTCTTAGTCAGATATACAAACTACTTCACTCTGGAGATTAGGAACAAATTTGTCAATCTTTCATTTATCAGACTCAAGCATTGTTACATGTCAATATTCAATTTTAGGCTTCATTAATAAAACTGACATGAATGTATATAATAATGAAAACAAATGTTTTAATATTTTTGGAAAATTACATCTAAACCACCTTCCTAAAAACACACGAAACGCAATAAACTTTACTTTTCATTTGGGATCAAATATGATATTTATATTTTTATGTTGATCAACATAAAGTAGTACGCTACCGGACGGAGAATAGTTGAAAGTCAAAAACTTAAGGCAACGTAGCACCTCCAAATTTTTGAAAAATCGATTTTTGTTTTTTGATTGAATATGTTAGAATGGAGCTTTAAAAACATGATTTTAATAATATAAAATTGAAATTCTAAAAAAAAAAAATTTTGTGAGTATATATAGCGAAGCGCCCCAAGGTCATTTTTCCTATGATTTTCGTTGACTTCGCTATATCGCTACATCGCCTTAACCCAAGTGTAGACAAAGATAAGTGAGTCATCTCCTTTAAAAGAAGCAAAAAAACAGTTAGCCTTGGCAAAAAAAAAACAAAAAAAATAGCTGTAAAAAAGTGTAGAATCTCCAAAAAAAGGTCCGAAAAAAGTTTCAACTGATACTAAAATTAATGAAAAATTTTGCCACACATTATGGCCTAGCTATACGACGAAATCCTGATTCAGTTGAAAATAAGCGCAAATAAATTTGGGCAGCATATTACCACAAAATTTCAACTGATGAGAACCCTCAACACTGTTATTGTCCTGTTGGAGAAACGACTTGGTATAACTGGCGCAAGGCGGAGGCAGCTGGTGATAATGCATTAAAAAATTTCAAGCATCCTCTACCTTTAGATGATGAGGTATAAGAAATTTTAAAGCCTATTAATGCTGACTTATCATCAAAAGATTTATTAAAGCGCTGCTTGGGCAATTTTACGCAGAATAATAGCGAAAACTATAATTCTTGTGTTTGGAATATGGCCCCTCAAACATACTTTTTGTGGGAAAACGTGCTAAATATGGCTGCAAATATTTCTGCATGTAAATTTAATGAAGAATTTATAGCTATCTTGAAAATAATGCAAGTGATGGGAGCTACGATTAGCGAACGCGCGCTGGAACATGCAGAACATAGAGATGCTGCAAGAATAAACCAGGCGGAAAAACAATCGACTGAGGCATCTTAAGAGGCCAGAACTGCTCGAAGGGAGCAAAAATCTTTGGAAGAGGAGGAGTATGAGCAAGAAGAAGGTACATTATATGGTCCAGGCATCGCAGATTAATTTTCGGTAAGATTTATTGCAAAAAATATTGAATTTTAACTTTAAGCGCGATTTTCTCGAAACAACGTTTTGCAAGTTGGCGTGCATGATTAAGAAAAACAATATTATCCAATCGTTCTGAAATTTTAACACGTTAATCTGCACATGGTGATGCTCAGAATGAACTACGGATGTAAAAATCGGCACTACATTTTTTTAGTTATAACCGATTTCTGGAGAAAAAAAACCTCGATTTTCGAAAAAACGCCGCCATTTTGTTATTTTTCAACCAAATTTTTTTTTTTTAGTTCATTTTAAGGCCGCTTTGATGTTGATCAAAACCACGTTTTTCTTTGTTTTTTCAGACTTTCCTAAGGACAGTTATTATGCACGCCAGGTTTTTTTGGTGTATTTTCCAAAAAATTGTAGCAGACGACAGGGGGCCACAAAACATTTTTAACAACTTTTTTAATGTAGTATAAAAGAAGTTAAGTATGTGTAAAAAGTTTCATTAAGATACGTTTTTTTATTCAATTAAAAACAAGCCTTTGAAAAAAACATTTATTTTTCAACTTGAAGGTGCTACGTCCCCTTAAGTTTGTTCGAGAAAAATTTAGGAATGCATTTGAATTTATGCATGTTTCGCACTCGTTTTGTACTTATCTGTGCTCTACTGAATATATCGAGCTTTTCAAGTAGGAGTAGTGTCCAGTGAAGGGAGCTGCCAGAAGAACCTATTGGCAATCTTAATGTTTCTACCTCAAACAGATTTGTTATAAGCAAGTCAACAGAAGGAAGTATACGTGGGGCTGATCTATCGGAAGGAATATGCGAAACTGTAAAAGAGACAGAAAAAACAGCAAACATGTTACACGTATCTTGAGCACTTCAACAGTACTGATTGGAGATATTTCTTTTCGTTACAGTTTTTATTTAGGGAATGAATATAGGGCTGGAAGGGCTTAGAATTGTTAAAAAAAAGGAAGGATGACTCAATATTCATGAAATATTTACGTTTGGCCTCAGTGATTATTCTTATACCTAATTTCTTTCACATTAAAATCGACTAAAAACTTGAGCCAAAATATACAACTTATCAGCCAAATATCAAGTGCTTAGGTAATGAAATAATCTAGAAGTAAAAATTGTTAGCTCTCCTCGATTTTCTATGAAAGAAAGCCCCACTAACGGACTAAATTACAATTCCAGAAGGTAGCAAAGAAACAGTCAATGGTTTTCAGATGATTAACACTACAGACAAGCAAAAAATTCACCCCGGATTAGTAATTTCTCAGCTATTAGAATTACAAGCATGATCACACCTAAAGTCACGAATATTGTCCCTTGGGGATTTCAAATGAGTGTATATTCGAACAAAAAAACGTCGTGGTAGCTTCCATGCAAAAGAGCACATCAAAGAAGTGACATCATACCACTGTTGCGTTAAATTCACTTGAGACAAAACTTTTTAAATTTGCAACACGCACATATTACGGTCACTTTAAAGCTAATATATACTTACTGGGAACAATTTCGACTTTCTTTTCGCTCATCGTGAGGTACAGGAAGTAGAAATTTATGGGACAGGCAAATATGCCGATAATCCCTAAAGTATAGGCTCCGGTTTCTAATTTGCAGCAAAAACAACATTTTCTCAAAGGCAACATTTTTCGTTACTACAACACTATTGCAAGCACTTATATCCCTATATCTATTGCTAAGCACTACAGTTACAGTTTGAATTATCACAAAAAATTTCACATTTTAATTTTCGATTTTTTCACGAAACAGTCATTCTGCACTCAATACCGATAGGCACATCATCTTCGCGATTGACTAAGAGCAACAGGATAAGGAGTGTGGAGTAGTTCACGAACTCCAACTCAGACACACTTTCGGCCGTTGAATGAAGCCAGAAAACGGAAAAGCTCTAATCGGAGTTAATCATTCTGGGCTTTCACAAGGAAGGATATGCCAGCCGGGCGCAGGAACTAAATCGACAGCAGACAATAGTGCTTCCCGCTGACACTAGGTTCATATGTGCCGGCAAAGTACTTTGAGGGATGCTTGAAATTAATCTCTGGGTAATAAGTTTCGACCACTTGCTCTGCCGGTCGACTTGCCGGCGCCTCGCATTGTTTGCAACAAGTGTGTATGTAAATGTTCAGAGCAATAAAAAGTTGAAGCTTTACTGGAGCTGACAATTTTGAACTATTGGCTATTGACAAATATTGCCTTAGGATGTGATGTTGATGGATAAATATATTTGACTAAAGTCGCACAACAAAAACAGATGTTTAGATACGGCATTAATGACCTCTGTAGATGTATTGAAATAAGGCCTAAATTTTATGTAAAAAAATTGTTTTTTGTTAAGAGTTCAATGGTCGCAAAATTTAAAAAGTCAAAAAAGCTGTATACATAAAGAAAAATAACAATGTACATTTTCCTCAAGCTAAACTAAAATAAATTAACATAAATACATTTTTCCTGAATTCCTGAATAATTTCAGAACTAGCCACAATCAGGTTGAGCGGCGCCAGGTTAAGTCTCAAGTCACAAACTAAGTACTTGGGTCTTATTCTGGACAGCAAGCTCACCTGGAAGGTGAATTTAGAAGAGAGAGTTAAGCGGGCAAGCAATACGATTTACTCCAGCAAGAGAATGCTGGGTAAAACGTGGGGTCAAAGCCCTGCTCTAAGGCACTGGATCTATATGGCGATAGCCAGGCCTATCTTTGCTTACGGATGCTTGGTCTGGTGACCAGCAGTGAATAAGACTACCTTTGCTAGCATGACGAACAGAGTTCAGTGGCTGGCGGCACTCTGTACCACAAGTGCTTTAGTCTCGAATCCGTCGTCTACTCTGAACATCCTGCTTCATCTCTCACCGCTTTACCTCTTCATTAGGGGCACTGCCGCAAAAGCTGCTTTCAGGCTTAGGGAATCGGGACACTACCAGTCACGATCTTTCGGCCACAGCAGAATTGAGCAGTGGTACGCCGGTAGCACTGACTACACTCTGTGCTTCGAGCGGGGATATCAAGCGACTGTGGGGGAAGGGCAGGAGTGGAATCAGCAAATGGGCACAGCAGCTCTTAGCATCTACACTGACGGCTCTAAAACAACTGCCGGAATGGGTCCTGCAGCATTTTCTGCAGATGCAACTATAGAAGCAGCTTTCAGTCTTCCTAATCACTGTAGTATTTTTCAGGCGAAGGTTTTTGTGATACGTAAAGCTGTAGACCTACCACACGCCAGAGATACCACAAGTGAAGAAATCAACATCTTTACAGACAGTCAAGCGGTGGTTAAAGCTCTGAAGTCTTACACATACAAATCGAAGTGTGTACTTGACTGCATTCAGGCCCTGAATAGACTGGACAACGACGGAAGGGTCAGAATTCTCTGGGGTCCTGGTCGCAGGGTCATTGAAGGAAACGAGAGGGTAGACGCGTTAGCCAAGCACGGGGTTAGGCTTCCCTTGTCAGGATCGGTTGACATCCCAACTCCAATCCAAACAATCAAATACTCAATCGACTCCAATATGTTGCAAGGTGCGATGTAGAGATGGCCTGCAACTCAGACCTGCAAGGTAACAAAAATCAAGTGGTGCTCCTACAATCTCGTAGCAACTAAGTACCTGCTCGAATTAACGCGGACTGACTGCAAGCGGCTGGTCGGCATCGTTACTGGCCACTGTTTTTTAGCACTCCTAACCAGCGACACCTGTAGGAAGTGTCAAGAACCGGGAGCCTCACAAACAATCTAGGGAAAACCAGGCAGCACTGCTTTGGTGAGCCCTGGCTGGTGAATCTCTCGCATATAGCGGAGCAGAGACTGAAGGACATACTTCAGTTCGCAAAAAAAGTCCGGGGCCTTCGATGGCCGTTTGGACTGAATTTTCCTTCTTTGGGTTCATTTATCGGGTATCGCTACGGACCAAATGGGTCTATGTGTGGCCTTGTGCCAGCCAGTTAAACGTAACCTCAGTAGTAAGGGTGACACTTTCCTATACTTTTAGCATTACGCGAGTAAGGGACAGGAGATCAAAAGTGTCACGGTTTTGTTGCCGCCCACTCGCGTGCTTTAGGTATGGATAGTGTCACAAGTTTGAGTTAAGCTTGTTTTTCATTTTTTTACCGCCGTGTATGTATGAAGAATCAGGCTAGCTACAGGTGTGAGGGAGCAAACCTGACTGCCATTCTGCATCTTCGATGTAGGAGCCAATGATAAGTTAGCATGGATGCATCATTCTGCATCTTCGATGTATGAGCTTGTTTGGTTGGGTGTGTTTTTGTGTTTTATTTTTTTTTCGCCACCGAATAGGACAGGTTCTTAATACAAAAATCGAGTTTTTGTAGACAACATTTTTTTGACCTTGATATCTGGTGCATGGTGCATTGGATATTGGTGTTTGGAGCGTTGGCCTCATGATCTTAGAACTCGTAGTATTGGTGCTTGTTTCCGTGCTCTTTGGTTTTTGGATGCCCCGTTGGTTAATGCGATTGTTTGATTTTCTAAAAAACTGCATAATTTAAACTTGTGAGAAATGCTGATCAGGTTCGCTTCATAGTAAAAAAACTTGTCTCGTAGTAGTACTACGATGAATTTAGTTTGCATAATTTTTGAAATCGATATAAATGAGTAATGAATGAACTAGCGTGCTGAACCAGTTGCTTAGTCATTTTTGTAAAACCGATAACAGACATGAAGATATTTATATCTTCGATGAATGTTTGAATACATTTGAATTGATTACGGAGCAATAACAATGCATTCATGAAAGCGAAAGTGGAATGTAAACAAACTGAAAACAAGTTGAAATGTGGATAAGAATAGAATTTCAATTTCATTGAATTGGGGCGGCAATGCTAATGAACTCCGGTCTAATTTCGAAATGAAAAGCGGTTTGTATGTACAAGCAGACTAAGATATTTTTATTGTGATGTGAATATATTGATATTTATTTACATTTGATAATATTGATATTGTTATTTCTTACATTTCATTTTTGTTTTGCTCTTTCAAAAAAGCAGATTAAGATGTTTAAATTGTGGTATGAAATAAAATTTTTTGCATATGTTTATTTTTTACATGGAAAAATAATTGTAAAAAGAAACAGCTTCACATATTACTCCTCCGAGAATTATTCCCAATCCAACACATTTTAATATGCTTAAAATATAGTATTCTGTTTTTGAATAATTTTGTGAAGTAATAGGTTTATTATAGGGTCCGCAGACGTCTTTACCGTTGGCATAGAAACAATCTGGTGACAATCGTAGATGTTCACAATCGACAGGATCTGTTGGTGTATTTAAAGCACTCATTGTTAGGGAACAAAAGTAGCATTTAACGTGATCTTTAACATTAGTGTAGAAAAATCCACTTTGTGCAAGCTTCAGAGCCTTCCTTTCATCGATCTTTAACTTCGTAAAAGTTTTGAGGCGGTCGTATTCACGCTTTAAATCTAACATTTTCACTAAAATCTTCAGAGGTTACAGCACGTCTTTTATACTGATCCATGTATTGTGCTGAGATGGAAAGCCAAGCCATTTTACAAAAACTTCATTCCCCTTTCTTCTTATAATTTTCTCAACAAGATATGTGTCGGGATGTTTTACTGAAGCCAACTCTGGCTCATAGAACCCCCCTTGAATTAAATTTCCTTGATAGTCCTCAAGTGAATATGTTCGTGGTTGTGTTTTTTTTACTTCTTTTATCGTAAATATTTCTGTAGACCAGTTTGGTGTGTAGCCTTTTTCAAATATGTGTTTATGCTTACTTATACGTACATGATCTCCAGCTTTAAATTTGGGTTTTGATGTTACTTTAACTTTTCTGTATAAGTTTGAAAGTAAATTCACCTCATTTGTGGTGTTGACATCTATTGGGCGCATCTTAATAACCCGATGTTTTGTCCGATTGTAACGGTCAATTAATTTTTGGAGTAAACTAACCCAATGATAATTTCCATTCATGCTGAATTCTTTCCACATTATCCCTTTTAGAGTTCGATTGAAGCGCTCAGCAATCGATGCTTTCAAAGCACTATATGTTGAATAGTGGTTAATTTCATACTTTTTCATAATATGTTGAAATCTTTTATTGAAAAATTCCTTTCCGTCATCTGTTTGTAGATTTCTGGGAATACGTCTTTGTTCGAGAATTGTTTCCATTGCCTGCGTCACTTCATTAGCACTTTTATTTTTGACTGGTAATGCCCAAGCGTACTTGGAAAAAGTGTCAATTATTGTAAGAAGAAATTTGTAGCCTCGATTCTCTGATGAGTATGCACTCATATCAACCAAATCCGCCTGCCATAAATCATCAATACCTCTGATAGTGACCCGACGTCGTTTAAAATTTTTACGAACAGGTCTGTGTAACTCGTTGACAATTTGCCTTCTACTCATAACGATTAAATGTATAAATATAGGCCGTTTACTTGTTTTTATGTTAAAATCTGTGAAAATTTGCAAAAATGACGCACTTTATTCACCCCTTCACAATGATGGTTGCCGGTCCATCTGGATGTGGCAAGACGAGTTTTATAGAGACACTTCTTAGAAATGACTCTATGATACAGCCTCGGGTGAAGAAGGTTATTTGGTGTAATGCTGAAACTCAAGCTGTTCCAACAAAAGTAGGTTTTAAAAATATCGAATTCTTAAGTACGATTCCAGAAGAGTTTGTGAATAATGCAAATGAGCCGACACTTATTGTTTTGGACGATATGATGTTAAACGCGTTTTCAAGACAAGTTTGCGAACTGTTCACTAAAGGATCACATCATAGGAATTTTTCGGTGATATTGGTAACACAAAATGTATTTCATCAGGGAAAATTTTGCCGTGACATATCATTGAACTGTAAATATCTGATATGCTTCAAGAATCCGCGTGATAAAAGTCAATTTCATAATCTTGCTAAACAGATTTATCCTGAAAATAGCAAGGAGCTTGTGAGAATATATAAAGAAATCACTCAGGCACCACACAGCTATTTATTAATAGACCTGACTCAGAATACGAATGATATATTACGTTTCCGTACTGATTTATTTAACAAAAACTTTGCAACGTGTTATTGCTCGAAGGATAGTTTAAAGCAAGAGAATGGTGTCACGAATGAAGCGATTAAAGGACAACAAGCATATGTTATACGTGCTCAGACATGCTCGACCGGGTTTGAGAAATGCTATACTTAAGAATGCCGATCCAGAGGTAATTAAAACACTTTGTGAAATCACATTGAATACGTTGAATGGCAACCACAGACCTCGTGGAAAGATATATAACCGTCTCTGTAAATATAAAAAGTGTATGCGCAAGTTAGTAGATGCTAAACGGTCAGTTCCGCGACAACGTAAAGCACTAATTCAACAAGGCGGATTTCTACCTGTATTACTGGGCAGTGTACTTTCAGGGGTGATTGGTTCACTAATTGAGAAATATGTATAGGAACAGTAATCTGAATAAAATGCTACTTCTGTCTCCTGAAGTATATGCAAATTTGAAAGACACTATTGAAAGTTCTAATAACCAGAGCTTGTTCGATAAGGCAATGAATAAGATATTGAAAAGTGAAAAATTCAGCGATAAAGACAAATGGTATCATTATCGAAACGAACTTATAAAATTTTTAAACACACGTCGTAGAAGTAAAGGATTTCTAGAAAGAAAAACTCAAATGCCTTCATCGAGCGAGTATGTACGCAAGAAACAGAAAAGCTTGCGAGACAACACGACACAAACTAAATATGTTTTTAGAGATGAGAAACCTACGCAAACTACACCTGTGCGAGTGGAAAAGTTGTTTGAATCATTAGGTGAAATCACACCTCCAAGGAGTGTATTATCGGCTGCTGCTAAGCGTCGTCTATCGGCAAGTGGAATAGCGAAAAGTCTGAAGCCACCATCCAAATTTAGGAAAACTTCAACTGACAAAGATTATAGAATAATAACTGGTGATGACGGAATAACACAATACACAATACCTGTTGATATGAGTCCTGATGAAGTCGAAGACGTTCTAGGTGAGATAGACAATCTTGATGATGAGGGTTCCAATGTCTTTAAAATGGAGAAAGAAGGTGAAGAAGATTCTGAAAGTATCGCGGATGTGGAAATGCAAGAGCTGCCTAGTTACTCTATATTAAGGCCCTCTCGGTTCGATCCTAATCAATACACGTCTGATCAACCCGTCAGAAAACATCCAGTTCGACAGAGTGAGAGACTAAAAGAAAAAAAAGTGCGCAGTTCAAGTGTACCAGACCTGGCTTGGGAAAGAATTTGATATGCCTGTAACAGTAACAGATGATGAATTCTACGTATGCCTTTTAAGCAATAGCTCTCTGAGCATTTACCCTGAAAACACATTATCATCTTTTGAGAACATACTTCCTGCCTCTTGTAAGCTTGAAAGTGGTTGGCGTGTTGGAATGACTGAGATAATGCTACCAAAACGAAAAAAAGGCGAGCCTGTGCCACTCAGCAGAGTTTTGAAGCGTCCAATCCGCAGTATCGAAGAAGAAGAAACTAGTGTGATGAAAAGAAGCCGACGTACCGCCGAAGTGGAACTTCCTAAACCCGAATCTCCAGATATAATTGTAAAAGTCCTGCCATTAAAAAAACTTAATGTTCGTTTTAGGTGGAGTGCTGGCGATTTACGTAAACTATGCTATGAAAAAAATGATATTAACTTTTCTACATTTCTATCATCATTTTTCACCGCAATCAGACCTGATTACTACAACTACTACTTGACAGAAATCAAGGAGTTAATTTGCAAACGTATTGAAGATGATCGCGATAAAAAAGTTATCCCTGATATAAGTGGTTCTAAGGAAACAGGAGAGTTTTGCATTCACATATATCAAGGTGAGAAAGTTGCCGAGAGAGTTTATTTGAAAATAAAGAACAATTTTGACTCATTTCGAGACTTTTTTGATTACATAATTGGTCAGATTCCGAGGATAAAGAGAAAACATTCCGAACTATTACGAATGATTGATGAATATATTTATCCTGCACATAGTTTAAAACGAGGAAGGGATAAAGAAGTTGGGGTTAAACTTACCTCTCACACGTTCAGTTTAAAAGATTATGGTGTGAAAATTAATGTGGAGTTGCCAGTACCATCTCCAATTAACATCACGGATTTTGTGGCACTCTTGCTGAGTGGAATAGAGTTTCCAGATGAAGAATTACGAGGGAAAATTGGCACTTCCGATGTAACAGTATACCAACTACGAAAACAATTATTTTACAAAATTGGGCAATCAATTCGTCATTCCATAAGTGTTGCTGCCAAAGAATCCGGCACCGATATATTACCTGATGAATGGATGAAAACTGAATCAGAAACAATTCTAACCATTCCATACAAAAAGCCTGATGGAACAACGGGTACCACACCAGTACCGATTGAAGTGTCTAAAACTGAAAATATTGCCAGTTTATTCATTGACGCATTTTTAAAAACACCTATTGAGAAACGAGATCCAGAGTTGATTGACTCATCAATTAAGGAATCTTTTGATAAGTCAATACTTCTTGACAGTCTAAGTCGATTGGAAAAAAGCGTCCATGAGCTTGATACTAGAATCCGTCGAGCAACGCCATTCACAACCAGAGAAAATTGCGGAAAAAATGATTTATTACATGTTTACACAGACATTATCAAACCTAGAATAATAGCTGATAAATTGGTAAGAAATCTTCGAACGATCCCATTACAGGACTGTGATAGTGTTTTCCGATTCAAACATGTGGAGTACTGTCCGGTAGAAAAAACCTTTATAGAAAGCATTTCTATTAAAGTCACAGATCACCAAGGTGAACCAGTAGATTTTGAACCAAGTTTTACTCCCACATATATAATGCTTCACTTCAAACGTCGGTAAGAAAAAAGTATAAATATTCACATACATTGATGAAAGGGTTATAGTGTTAATATTCAATACCGATGTTAACGACATGAACTCGTACTACACACGCTATTATTTGGTCCAGAGTGGTGGAAATTTATCAGATATTGGAGACCTCTATCGAGCCCCAATTATCTATCAGCGCGGTAGAGGTATAGGAAGTTTTTTCAGTGGTTTATTACGTTATCTAAAACCTTTGGCTGCGTCAGGTGTAAAAGCTATAAAACGACAAGCGGTCAAGACCGGTAAAGCTATTATACAGGAGGTTGGGAACAAACCTCTTAAAGAACTCTTAAGAGAACACGGACAAACTGCAGCACAGGAGTTAGCTCAGAAAGGTATAAACAAACTTTTTGATAAGATGGATGGAGCAGGTAATCGAATGGCTATAAAAAGAGCTAACCCGTTCACAACAATTCAATTCAAGTCTTCTCCTAAGCGACGTAAAGCTGGTAATTTGAAAAAAAGTGTAAAAAGAGCGTCACGTAAAAAGATTAAAAGGGTGAAAAGTAAACGAAAAGCTATCAAGAAGCGTGTCTTGGACATATTTGATAAGTAATAAACATGTCCTCCTACAAAGAATGCATGAAATCCGAATTGGACATTTTCTCCACATCACCGATTCAAAGCAACATTTTAAAAACCGAAGAAGTTGCATACAAGCCGATAGCTTCATTGGATAACTCATCTGTACTGGAATTCATCTCTCTCGGCCATGGTGACACGTATCGTGATTTATCCAGCATATATCTACGGCTCAAAGTGCAGATGGTTAAAATAAAGGATGGTAAAGAGATGTTATTCACAGGGACTGAAGTCATTAAGGGTGCTGATGGAAAGGAAGTCGTGGCTGATCCAATCGGCGTCGCAAATAATTTGATGCATTCGCTTTTTAGGCAATGTACAGTTCAGTTGAATGGGAAGAATATAGCTCAAACAGACAACAACTACCAGTACAGGGCATACATTGAAAATCTATTGAATTACGGGAAAGATGCAGCAACAACCCATCTCGAATCGGTTGGATGGTATCTTGACCAGAATGAAATGGAAATGATTGAAGGCGCTGGTCCAAAGTCTGAGAATAAAGGTTATCTTAGTAGATCAGCGCTATTAGAGAAAAGTAATGTCGTCGAATTAATGGGAAAGATTCATAGCGACATATTTAACCAAGAAAAATTATTGATTAATGGTGTGGATTTGCGCGTCATATTATCCTTAGAGAAACCTGAATTTTACCTGTACTCAAAAGATGATAAATTCTCGCCTCGAATTAAAATACTGGAAGCAACAATGTACATGAACCATGTAAGCGTCAATCCCAATATTCTCCTGGCACATGAAACAGTACTGCAACGTTCAAATGCAGTATACCCGTACAAACGCGTCGAAGTGAAAACATACACGTTACCAACAAATACATTCACACTATCGCTGGACAATATCGTGGTTGGTCAATTACCGAACTTGCTCATTTTCGGGATGGTAGACAACGACGCCTACACCGGAAAACGTACTAAAAATCCATATAACTTCAAACACAATAACATTACGAGATTTAATTTGTCAGTTAATGGCGTACAAGTACCAAATCAACCTATAGAATTCGATTATTCAAAAGAAAAACCACTCAGCACCCGGGGGTACTTGAGCCTTTTCAAGGGTACTGGTATCAATTATTTCGATAAAGGTCATCAGATATCCAAACAATTCTTCGACAATGGTTGTTTTTTGCTAGCATTTGACTTAACAGCAGATAATTCATACGAATCAACTTGTGGCAGTTTATTGAATCAAGGTGTTGTGAGAATCGAGGGAAGGTTCAAAGAGGCATTAAAAAATAGTGTGACATGCATTGTATATGCAGAGTATGATACGAATATTGAAATCGATAAAAATCGAAACGTTTACTCGAGTCTATAAAAAGGTATATAAAGAGGTTCAACACTTCGATATTTATTATTTTATCTGAGCATTGGCTAGAGATAACTACAGTACCATGACTAATTGTCTAGTAAATACCGAGTATTTTTCTGAAGGGCACTTTACCTTCTTTAAAAAAATTGCGTTTGCAGGCTTTATTTCACCAGATAAAGTGTATACAAAGGAGATCGTTTACAAATATCCTACATCAGCAGCTAGCACTACAGATCATACTGGTGTGTCTGGAAACCTTGAACTTAAGCGTCTGGATGAGGATCTTATAAAAACCCTTGCAAAGTTTTCAACTATTTTCGTACATGGGGAGCCAACAAAGGAATTCCTTCAGAGCTACGTTACGCCTCGTACTAGGATCATCAACCTTGAAGCAATCACCTCTAAAGAACAGGAATGAACACGATCGAACTTGATAGCTCACTAAAGCGAAATCATGTTACTAGAAGATTTTTCAAGGGTGTTTTCCCGTGCGATCGCTTACCCCGTCAAATGAAGAAACCTGCTTGTATTATTGCGAATACAGATCCAGCTCATAAAAGTGGCACGCATTGGGTGGCCTTTTACATTCCTAGAAAAGGACCTATCGAGTACTTTGACTCTTTCGGTAAATATCCTACTAACAAGTACTTCAAAAGATTTCTTCGACACAATGGTGAAGTTTTCGTAAATAATAGGCAGAGGCTACAGAGTGCGTTTTCAACCACATGCGGACAGTATTGCGGTGTTTTTCTTTATTTTCGTTGCAGTGGCAGGAGCTTCAAAACATTTCTGAACCGGTTCTCCTCTACAGATTATAATTTCAATGATGGTGAAATAGTTGATCTATTCCGGAAAATTTATTTAAAGACCTCTTTGCAAAATGGTGGGGAGTACTTCAATCAGACCTGCAGACAGGAGGTCGGAGATATAAAAGCAGCGTGATCAAACCATCGAAACCATAGTTGTGTCTTTTACAATTTCAAAGGATGTCGTCAGTTGCTGAAAAGTCCGCTAATAAGCAAACACAAACTTCTAAGAAGAAACTTGTTCAGAAGAAGAAAAAAGTTGTGAAATCATCCCAAGTCGAACCTTCTAACAACTTTGAGAACATCATATTAAACTGCAAGGAGAAGAAGTCAAGAACAAAAACGATTCCCAAATCACAAGTTCCGTGCAATGAAGACGCTTTGCTGAACTACACTTACTACCTGGATGGATGCCATAACCGTAGGGTCACTCTCGGATTTGACCCGCAGACATTTCAGACGAAGGCAATCTTCCACTACCATGGACGTTTTCCACTAGCAATTGACTACAGCCAATGGATTTCACTCTACAATTATCTCAACGATCTGAAGACTTCAGCGGGTGAAGAATTTCCGGAAAATCAAATGGGTCTTTTAAAACGGTATCAGATACCTGTAGGCGGTGGCAACATAACACTCAAACATCTGGAGCTATTCAAGCTGTTCGACATGTTGGAATTTTTTAACATTGTCATGCACCACAACAACCTGGCCTCGGAATATGTGAAGGAGTATTACGAGCAGTACTGTAATAGATGCAGGGAGAAGGATCTATTGAAGCTGAAAAATGAGGACTTTTTTATACCACCTCGTACATCTTATATGCATATTAATTATTTTAGGCTTTTTTATGAAATTCCAATACTGTGTAGCTGTAACCTTATTTTCAATGTAATGAAATAAATTGACGTAATAAGACAAAACAAGTTTTTATTTCAATAATATTTAGTATTCATTAGAAAATACATGTAAAGATTTATACAATTTTGCGCAGCACATCGTGTCCCCGGAAGTGCGTCATGCATTTTACAGATGGTCTTGAAATTCTTGAGATCTCGTAGTTTCGGTATCTCCAGATGAACTATGTTTGCGGAAGGTAGATACCTCTTTAGAAATTTGACTTTTACATCACCTTTTACATAGATCGTAGATTTACTGAATGGCATTAGAATGTTTGGAAGATTGTTGTAGCTAACCTCACCGTCATCCCATCGCAATCCGTTGACGTTCTTTGCTTCGAACTCGTTTTGCCTCCGTGCCTTTCCGCTCAACTCCTGGTAAGGATAGGGGGGTCTGAAGTAGTAAATTGTAGGTACAGTCGAATCGTACGGAAGTATGGCCAACTCTTTCGCAAAATAGTGCCCCTGATTTCCAGAAACAAATTGGATGTCAAAAATGAACTCGGACATGCTTTCAGTAAGATGATTAGTGATTAAATAAGAAACATTTTTCATTTTAATAGGCATTTATATACAGTTTATTTCGTGATGTATGGCCAGTTTCCTAAATAAACAATGAATAATTATTCTAGATATTTAGATGTTAACTTAGCTTAGGTTTTTTATAGCCGTAAGGAAGAGAAAAATTTTCTTTCGTTACTACTCTTTTATCAAAGGTAAATTGTAAATGTTTCCTCTCGGGGGCAGAAATAACCACTCCTGGTCGTTTTCGTTTAATTTTTCGCTCATTCAAAACACAAATTGGTTCTTCCTCATAAGGACCGATTACTAGGGATTTAAGTCTTTCGAAATTAACAATTTTAGAATTTTCAAAGTTTAATGTTATTCCTTTACATTTAATTATATGGTCGATAATGCGCTCAGCTTCTACTTTGAGACCGTAAGTTTTTGGTCCCGTACTAACATATTCCGAAATATATGCCTCAGGGCCAAAACTTTCAATTTCGTTAGTTAAGTCACCCAAAAAGTCAGAAATCTCGAAGGGGATTGGACTGAACTTATCATCAACAAAGATTAAACTATCCGTATCACAATAAAGAATTCTTTCTCCTACCTTCTCCAAAGCTGCGTAAAGTTTAAGTCTGGCAAATGCTGTTGTATATGCAGCAATGGGTATATTTACATGAGGAAGCGTTTTCAATTCTTTTTCATGATATTTCCATGTCACCCACATTGTTTCTTCATTGATAGTGTAAAGTGAGCAGATCTCTATCCCAGGGGAATGAATAAAATCAGAAAATTCTTTATAACTTGTAAGAACTTTGGTGCGCGTTTTGTCTTCTCTTTGCGCGAACTTGCCCCAAAACGAGTTTAAACAAATTTTTGCGGTATTACGCCTACCAGGATTTTTCTCAATCAATTCTTTCTCTAAACAGATGTCTTCTCTTTCTTTGTAAGATTTGATAAAGGCATCTTTCTCTTTCTCACCTGTACAATTAGCACTCCAACCACTAGACTCCTGTTTTATTTTTAAGAATGTATTTACATATTCAGAAAACAATCCTCCACTCTTGGTTGCAGGATCATACTGAGTATGGTTGTATTCCCAAACTTCATAAATGTGTCTAATTTTATACCCTTTTTCAACAGCTAAAGACACTTCGGGTATTATCCATGTACCGGTGATCTGACGCTCCTCATCTGTATGAATACAGTCAGATATTCGATTTAACTCGGCACATTTTCGACAGAGTGTAAAATACAGTTTTGAATTTGTTCTGAATGGTAGTACAGGTAGGTATAAACTAGTTGGCGGAATGATAGAACAAGTGATGAATCCGTGCATCAAGAGTATTTCTGAACATGGGGGAACATCGTTTCCACGGTGCACTTTTGGATGTCCTATAGGATATGGAGAGTACTTGTTAATGTATGGGTACAAACTAGTAAAATCAAGATATCGTATGACTTGGTTCTTTTCCACTTCATGGTACAGTTTGAAAACTTCGGTACGTCCTCCAAACACCGCATCTCGAGGATTAAGTGGTAGTAGTATATTCGATACAGCCTTAATTAACTCTTGATCCACTACAGGGTTTTCCTTCAGGAACTTACGGAACTTGCATTCCCAAGTGTATTCTAAGTTGTATCCACTTCGCTTGATCATTTCAATTTTTCTTAGAGTACTCTCATATTTCCGAGATGACGTCTGAACTAGGTTATTACTAGACGTCTCTTTTATTTTGAAACAATCTGGACACCCATGATGGAAACACCCGTAAAATTCATAGACCGTATCTGTTTCCGAATCAAACCCGTCAACTAACAATCCGCTTCTTCTTAGCCTCACCTCACCACCGTTGTTAGCAGATGCAATTCGGCCAGTCACTTGAGATCCCTGCCACGCAATCCACTTTGCTCCAATAAGTGATTGATTTTTACCTTTGTAGTAGCCGTTAGGAGGCATTACGCCCAAAGTGTTTTCTTGTAAGAAATTTTTCTTAAAGGTGAGCATGCAGGCGGACGCAATGGTTATAGACTCTGTAAAAGGGTTGACCTGAGTAATACGTAAAAATTCACGCATAAATTGGGTACAACCCAAGCGTAATATATCCACATCATTTCTGCAATACGTTAACATTGCTTCTCTGTTATTAAACACACCCTCTGATACAACGTCATACCATTTTAAAAATTCTTCCCTCTCTTTAATCTTCATTGTATTATGTCCATACATTTCTGGTGGAGGATATTTTCCAACATAATCGATATTCTCTATCGTATTGAAGAGGTATGGGTAATATCCCTTTGCATACTCCTTTAATCCAAATACGGATGGAAATTTCGAGAGGGGGAATGCTAGAAAATTTAAAGAGTCTATGAACGTCACTTGTCCACATTTTAATTTCATTATCTTTGAACCATTCATAATAGGCTCTACATTTAGCTTTCTCGTAAAAAGCTCGGAGATGACAAACTGTCCATCATACCCTTGAAAATTATGTGCTATACAGTACACGTTCGTGGCAAAAGATCTCTGCATTAAACAATAATCCACAAAGATTTACATAACATCAATTTCGGTATTATATTCGAAGATATGCTCTCTTTTTCCACAAACACTGCATTCACGCTTCATATCAGGGTCAGTATAGCAATTTTCGCAAACTTGCTGGGCAACAATTAAATTCACTACGTGTCTGAAAGATTCACTATTATCGAAAGTTGTATTCTGAGTACTCTCACAATCGAAAAAAATTAGTAAGAAATTATCCCTTTTCCTTCCCCTATATGTTTTGATGTAACAGCAGTGATCTGCAGGAACAACTTTTGAACAAATCTGGCAGTGGTATTCATCACATTCATGTGTATTTTTATCCCTTCTTGTGAAATTCAGGAATTTTGTACATAACGTACATACTTTGAATGCATCGCATATACTTCTGTCCCCAATCTTATTTGTAAGGTGACTAGTACGGCAACCCTCACCTCTAAAAGAGCGATTACAGTTTTCACAGTAAACCATCTCGGCAACATATTTACAAGGTGGGTAAGAGTGGCAATAAGAGCATTTCATCTCACATTTATGAGGAATATGATTGTACGTCTTATCACAATAAATACAATCATAGTGTTTATTGAAAAAGGCTTTCAATGATTTTATCACGTAGAAATGTTTAAGTCGTTTGGAGTAGTACAAGTAAATTTTCTTCGGAAAATCATTTCTGACAGAAACCTTGAAAATGACCGAATCTGAATTTTTCAAATCATTGAACACCACTATCTGAAAATCGCTTAGAAATTCTTGAAATTTATAAAGATCTGCTAGATTACAGCCTTCCTCTTTAACGACAACTCCGGCATTTTCACATAACCACTTGGTCCTGCATTCTAAGTTTTTCAGGACTGAAGAATGGTACCGCGTCTGAAACGAATGTGAATACATCTCGACTGCATAGCAAATAGAGCGAGGAAGACATTTCACATCACCGTCCAACCCTACATCTACAACACATGTTCGCCTTTTTAGAATCTCGCATTCGTCTGTAGTTATATTATTAATTCTTCCACCCCCAGAAAGAATATTAACGACTTCGGCGTTCAACTGCATTATTTCATCCGAAAGAAACGCAGTATTGGATTGATTAACGTTTGAAATCAAATCAAGAATATACCTTCCATTCACCTCTTCAATCGATCTCAAGCTAGACCAGATAGGTTTTATGTCAGGCGCGTTTGGGAGTGAAATAGTAAAGCTGATTTTAGATCCCCTTCCAGATTTCGACACTATATCTTTAATAATATCATCAAAAATTTTCTCTATTCCCAAGAGAGGATTTTCATTTTCAGCACCGAGACCTTTGATTCGGAATACAATTTTGTTCCCCTCAACGTTAAATTTCTTAAAGAATTTTCTATCCCTAGCCAACACTTCATACCCACTTTCCACTCCAGCACCAGACTGAACAACTTTGCGTGTTGAAAGAGCTTGATTCACACTTGTGCTTGCTATGTTAGCGTTCCGAACTTCTATTTCACTTAATACTTCACAAGATTGGATACCGCCCGCATTTTCAGTATTGAAGAAATCAATACATTCTTTCAATACCTCAAGAGAATCACACTGATTATAATATTTTACGAAATTTTGTAGAAGAAAATTTTTCTCCTCCCTGGAGAACATAACTTTTCTCTCTTTTATAATTTTTAACAAACTCTTAAGATTAGTTCGAAATAACATAAAATCTAAACTTAAAGCACTATCTAAAGTGCAGACAATTTGCTTTACATCCATTTCTTTACCTACTAAAATAATTCTATATAATATTTACTAAAAATATCTACACTATAATACTACTATATAAATATATATACATATATATATATATATATATACCAAGATAGTTTATAGATTGCAACACAAGATTTTTTTTTTTTATGTATAAATTTATATTTGCCTGCCAGGCAATGTCTCGAAGAGCTATCCTTCGCTTTTCTGAAGCTCCTGGTACCTGTTGTCTCAATGAATATTTTTCTCTGCCACAGCGTCTTCTCTGGCGTCTTTTAATTTCCCCGACCTTATATTTTGCAAAACACTGTGTTGTCAATGTGAATAGCACAGCTGAAACCTCAGATTTGTCCTCCACGTCGTCTTCTTCTCAGACTTCTCTAAATTCTCCTTGGGACAAAAATATCTGCTAAACGAACGCTGTAGTAGGATTTCGTCCACGTTTATCTGAAAGAGCCGAAAAATAATTTTTAAAAAATTTATTCTTGTATTCTTCGTCCGACCTTACTCACCAGTCGATTTTTCCTGATGTAGAAGACGTTCCTCTATTCAAGTCTTTGATTTCAAAAATCTGATGGTTCTACCATTCTCAACCAGGTCTTTTATACCCATTCGCAAGGCCATTACAGCTATTCTTCTGACCAGACCACCTTTCACTTCTATACATCTTATGCAACAAACTACAATCATCAAAATGGTATTGCATCATATTATACAAAAATTGCATACCTGCATAGTTGCATTTTCCTGTTTTAAGAACAGCTTATTGGTCTCTACAACAACATTTCGTCTGATTTTTGTATGAGATATAACTGATTTGTCATGAAATATGTATACAGATTCTAGATTTAAAATGAACTTTGGTAATCCCGACAAGAAGGATTTCATCATATCATCTTTTTTTTTTCTGAGTTGAATCTGATCTGCGATGAAACATGTATACTGCAACTTTGTATTCTGATGGTTGATCTGCATAATGTATGAAACTGCATATTCTTGTTTTTAAGTGAAGATAAGCGATCTCTACAACAACATGTCATCTGATTTGTGTATGAAATGGATTTGACTTGACATGAAATATGTATACAGATTCTAGTTTTAACAACTTTGTCGTATTTTACCTGTTTTTAAGTGGAGAATGTCAATCTCAACAAAAAGTAATTCAACATATTATCTGATTTTTATAAACAGGATTTGACTTATCATACCCTCTACATTTTTGTAAACTTTGTATTAATTGATAAATAGGCTTGAATTTGAGTTCTGGTAGCTGGTATGTATTCTGTATAAAAAATGTATACAGCTCAATACTTTTAACAACTTTGAATTCTTAAACTTTAGTTCTGGTATTTCACAACCATTTAGTATATAAGACCGCAGTCCACCGTATCAACATCAGAGTCTTCTTCGAAAGTCTATCAAGACAATATGGTAAGTATCTCAGTACTGCAACTTACTGTATGTTTTAAAAAAGACATGAATAATTTACATTGTTTTCTATTTTTCTAGAGTGCGTTTGAGCTTCTAAATTCAGCAGTTGGTGGAGATGGAGATAAAATGACTTCAGTTAGCTCCTTAGAGATCGGGAAGGAGCACCATGTAAAATTCTTCCGCATGCTGAAGACAAAGTACGGTCTTCGACTGGCGGTACATTTGGATGGAGGGATTTTTTGCTTCCTGCCCCCTCGATTTTCAGACAAAATAAAAACTCAGCGTCAGGTGGAAGAGCTGAACCAGGCAACGGATCAATTCCTTATATTTGATGGCGTGGATGACTCACGGGGTGGATTCCTCAAAATAAGATTCCATAAAAAATAAAAACTTTGTAATTTTTATTTCAATATAAAAACTTTGTAATTTTTATATCAATATAAAAACTTTGTATTTTTTATGTATATATTCACATCACAATAAAAATATCTTAGTCTGCTTGTACATACAAACCGCTTTTCATTTCGAAATTAGACCGGAGTTCATTAGCATTGCCGCCCCAATTCAATGAAATTGAAATTCTATTCTTATCCACATTTCAACTTGTTTTCAGTTTGTTTACATTCCACTTTCGCTTTCATGAATGCATTGTTATTGCTCCGTAATCAATTCAAATGTATTCAAACATTCATCGAAGATATAAATATCTTCATGTCTGTTATCGGTTTTACAAAAATGACTAAGCAACTGGTTCAGCACGCTAGTTCATTCATTACTCATTTATATCGATTTCAAAAATTATGCAAACTAAATTCATCGTAGTACTACTACGAGACAAGTTTTTTTACTATGAAGCGAACCTGATCAGCATTTCTCACAAGTTTAAATTATGCAGTTTTTTAGAAAATCAAACAATCGCATTAACCAACGGGGCATCCAAAAACCAAAGAGCACGGAAACAAGCACCAATACTACGAGTTCTAAGATCATGAGGCCAACGCTCCAAACACCAATATCCAATGCACCATGCACCAGATATCAAGGTCAAAAAAATGTTGTCTACAAAAACTCGATTTTTGTATTAAGAACCTGTCCTATTCGGTGGCGAAAAAAAAATAAAACACAAAAACACACCCAACCAAACAAGCTCATACATCAAAGATGCAGAATGATGCATCCATGCTAACTTATCATTGGCTCCTACATCGAAGATGCAGAATGGCAGTCAGGTTTGCTCCCTCACACCTGTAGCTAGCCTGATTCTTCATACATACACGGCGGTAAAAAAATGAAAAACAAGCTTAACTCAAACTTGTGACACTATCCATACCTAAAGCACGCGAGTGGGCGGCAACAAAACCGTGACACTTTTGATCTCCTGTCCCTTACTCGCGTAATGCTAAAAGTATAGGAAAGTGTCACCCTTACTACTAACCTAACCTAAGTACATGACCCCAGACTTTTCTCTAGGTGCCAATTAAAGGCGAAGATTCCAAAAAAAGGATATAAGGGTTTGTTTACTAATTTAACGCTTTAATTTAAGCTCTTTTGTACCTGGATTTAGGTATAGACGGGGAATGGTAACTAGAAAATTTGTTCAATATTTTACCGCATCTATTTATCGGTTCTCTGTCACCATAAACAGTGTGATGTTGGTACTCATTGAGGGGACGTGTGTGCCTGATCCGTCTTACAGAATCATTGAACGTTATAGTATTGCAAATATAAGGTCTGTTCCCGTACTACAATTAATTGCGATTAATTGCAATGAAGCCATTTTCTGTACTCCGTTTTAGTACGCTTCATTGAAATTAATTGCAATTAATCGTAGTACGGGAACAGACCTATATTCAAAGCTAATCAAACTCCTTATCAAAAATAAAACATCAGCACAATAACGTTCTCCTTGAAGAAAATGTTGTCTAATTTAGAGGACTTAGTATGTAATAATAGGATGGAAGGCTTTCAAAATCACGAGGACGGTATAAATCTCTCTCAGAGGAAAAAGAACAAACTGCTTTCGGATAGATTCCAGTCTATCGCTATGAAAATTGAAACTATGATTCCAAAAAATGTACTCATATGCGATTAATGGCTTTTGTGACCCATATATTCTTGAATTCTTTTGCGCACCTCTTAATGAAACGCAGCTACTTGCTGGCTCTTGCAAGTACTTTGTCGTATTGAAGAATAAAGCGAAGCTTCTTATCCAGAACGACACCGAGATCCATAACACTATCTACATTCTCCAGCAGCTGATTACTAAGTTGGGAAGTTCTGTCACAGCGTAATAACAACCAGCGTACCAACTTATTCCACTTTCCCAAAAAAACACTTTGACCTTGAAATTGCGCCTCCATTTACGCAATGCATTATCTGTCAAAGCAGCCTGAGATTATGTTGGTATATTTTGCGAGAGTGGGCCGTATGTGAGCAGCGAAAAATCTAACTTGAGTATGTAGTTGCCGAATTGTATATTGCATCTCTTTCTGCTCCATGCGATTTTTTCCAACTTTCCAGGCTGACCAACAATACAGTCTCAGGTTAGATCACTGGATTTTTGGGCCGTATACATATACGGAGTTGGTACGCTGGTTAGGAACTACTCATTACGCTGTGGTTCTGTGTTCTAAATTTGGGCAAGTCTGTGCCAGTGGTGCCATATTGAAAAATCACTAAGAAAAATAACTACTTTTGGCCCTATAAATTCTTATTCAGTACTAGATTTTGACTAAATTCACACAATAGCTGAATCTTACTCTAAATCACGTTTGGTAGAAATTTGGTTAAAAAATTGGGTTGGAGCTCCCAGCTATGGTAATTTTGGTATTTTAAATTTTGAAAATTCGCTCAGAAAAATAAAGTTTTCAGTGCAGTGCTTCCAGTGCAGTCGTGAAATCAAAACGAATTTCATATGATAAATGGAGTTTGTTATAGGCATTATTCAGAAGTATTCTGGTTAAAATGCCATAACAGAGTTGCCAGCTATTGCTGGTTTTGTATTTATTTGCAATATCTTTATTAAGCGATTTCATCGTAAAATTTTCAAACGGTAGTGACAATAAACAACAAATATTATGTTTTCGAAAATGTAAAAACTTGTTCTACTGGTAACTCTAAATTTCTTTGTATCCTGATAACTTCGGTTCAAAACGAAATTCGCAGGTTAGGTTGATTTCAATGTGTGGCAGGTGTGATCTATTTTTGGCTTTGATGCTAGCGTACGGTTGCCAGTGCGAGGCGTTTTTTGCTATTTTCGCGAACATTTACAATGAAAATAAGTTACCAATTTTAAGTTTTCTAAGTTCTAGAAATTTTTCGGTCCGAAACATCTTTCATTTTTTTATCCCAAAGATCTTTCTATCCCTGTCAATTTCGACGAAATCATCGGATAAAATCGTGATCGATAGTGTTATTTGATATTGACGTGAGTCAATTATGGGAGACATTTAGTTGCAGTGGTGGCAAAATGTTGCAGGCACTGAGCATTTTCTTTGTTTATGTTATGTTATGCTGCTTTCAAAGCTCTGCAGTGTTTGGCCTTCCTAAATCTTGAAATTCGTGCAAGTGATAGTCCTGGGGCCCTATTATGATTCAAATTCCAAAATCGGAATTCGTAAAATTTTCCGACTCGCCCATGATCGGAATTTCGTATTATGATCTGTTCCGAAATCGGAATTTAGTTCCCGTTTTAAACTGCAGACAGCTTCACTCGAATGGGCTAAATCGTTTCCAGATTTCCAAAATATTTCCAATCAAGTGTCAAAATAGCTATTTAAATTTAAAAAAGTGGCACGGAGTTTCAATATTTCTTGCTAACATTGACTAAATGGCATTTTGCTTAGCCTAAGTATGGTCACTCGAAAATAACAAAAAATAAGGATTAAAATTTGATAAGTCGAAATAAGTCCAGTAGTTAAGGAGAATCTTATAAGAATGTAATATCATGAATTTTAAAATTTGTGGCAAAATTACGATTTATAGCACACGGTGTCTATCAGCTACTCGAATTCCAGGTTTTACTTACGCAAATCAATCGAACCAAAAAAAAAAAAAGAAATTGGCAAAATCAAAATCAATCCGAAGTTGGTGGATTCCCGTGCAAATAGCAAATCATAATACGAAAATACGATAGCGTATGAATTCCGATTTCGTATTTTGATTCATAATAGGCCCCCTGAAATCTTTTCCACTCTATGAGTTTAAATGCATTGTTAAGATCAAATTGGTTTTGCGCTCGAAATAGGTTCGAGCACGTGTGGTAGAATGTACTCAAAACTTGCACGATTCTTCTAATGTTCATCGAACATTAGTATTTCTAGCGGTTCAGGTGCGCTAGAGTTTTTGTCTCCTATGGCGTTTTCAAAATTTGGGAGCCATCTCCAAACAGCATGCGCGTAGGTTTTGCCAAATAGGTATTTGCCAAATAGGTAGTTTTGCCAAATAGGTATATGCGTGTACTGCCACCCCACTTCTGACACGTTTAGTTGTATTTCATTTGAAATATTTACGGATAATAGTGAAGTACCATATCACAATAATACATACTCGTATAGGGACAATACCTCTAATGCCAAAGCTCATAAGATTAAAGGTTTACTTAATACTCTTTATTTCTATAGTGCAATCCTTTGCGTAAGGATTGAGATGAAGATTTTCAGGTGGTTTTCAATAGGGAAAAATTAGTAGAAGAACATTGCACTAAACTTATGTAATGTTTGCAGAATGCCACCACTAAAAATTTTCCGTAGCTATGCTACTGCGGTACCTTTATTTTACATTACACCTAAATTCGATTTGGTTTTCTCTGATATTACGCTTGCATTTTCCATTTGAGAAACAATTTTCATTTGCTTCACCCATCCTGAAAATTGATTAAGTTAAAATTGTCAAATGATTAGATATGTATATAGTATATACGCTGGACTGACTCGCAATATCCGTAATGATTTTGATTTTTTTTTCGTAAAACATTGATTTTGATTTTTTGTTTTCAAATTAAATTGGAAACAGCTGAAATAAAAATTTCGAAAACAACCTAATGGCATTCCTAAACTTGGCAAAAACTTCACATTTAAGCATATGATTATCTGGATCCATTGCTTGTTTTTCGCTTAGTAAAATTTAGGCCAAATTCCGTAAACGCATTAGTCGATATAAATGAAGTTCAACGAAATGTGCATAGAGTCCAAAACCTGTGAATTATTAGACGTTTTGAATTAGCGAACGGTACTTTTATCAAAAACTGAGCTAAGAGTTCATCAAAGAATTTCATTGAGTCATAGGTACTCACAAACTACCAGGATTAGAGCAAATATTGAGCCAGGACTGCGCATTTCTGTCATCTGCTCCTTTGATGATGTTAGGATAAGTATGATGTCAATAATTTGCAAGTTCAAAACGCAGATAGCTACGATCAGCCACGGTAATATGTATTGATGATATGACTAAAAGTGTGAACATTTGAAAAAAAGTTTGTTAAATTTTAGATATGAATGAAACAGAAGATTGCCTATCAAACAAGCTATTTGCACTATATAGCAAGCTATTTGCACTTTCAAAGTCAAATTAATCAAGTTCACAAATCAAGCAATTACCTTTATTATTCCAATGATCATAACTATTGCAGTGAGAAATAACGTGGCATGGAAAATGATCGCAATACAAATCATAGCAATCAGTCCTGCAATGTAACAAAACACTAAACATTAAGAAATATTCACTAGTTGTTACAACGCACTCCTTGTGATAGCATCTTTATTTCCTGCATCTGTATTATTGTCCTTTGCCAATTCATCTGTAATTTTATTGGTATCTACCAGTAAATATATTAAAGTTCCCAGTATAGCCAACGATTTCATTGCATCTAAAACTGCAACCACAAGTCCGCATATCTCCACTCGAACGAAGCAACACCGTTCTTGTATCATTTCGAAACTTTCTTCAAGTCGAAATACGAAGTTGTTAAGTTGTTTGCAAGGGTTTTGTAAAACACAAAATATTCGGATGAAACGAAAAATGTACCAAAAGTATAAAAGCAGCTTAAAAAGAACTCAGAATTATATGATGGACATAAAATGTTATGTCTACCTAACTAAAAGAAAAATTTGTATAAAATTAGGACAAACAACTAATCTTATTGCGCCATAGTGACATAACAAGGACTTTGAATTTACGTATGTCAAAATGATTGATAGTTGATTACATTGTTATTTCAAAAGGTAGTTTAGACAATCAATTTATATATTGCTCAGAGTGGCTCGCACATAGATTTGGTATCGTGTAAATTTCATGTGTTGCTCCATTAATCACGCCCTTGAATCTTTGAACCAGAGTAATGATGTTACAATATTCATCAATTGGGCATGCTCAGGCATACCCACTGCTATTTCATCGACTGTTGACACTTGACCATCCTTTGAAAGTCATTGGCTTATAGCCGTTTATGAAGGTTGGTGATTTTGTAAATGTACTGCTCGTTAAATATTGGGTACTTGTCACAATTGAACCTGGTGCCCCGTCGTTTTCCGATAAAGGAAAACGTATCGCAAAACAACAGAAGTAATCTCCCAATGTAGTTTGACTCATTGTTTGAAAACTTTGCTAGCGATCTACGGATTGCGATTTGGTAGACACACAAAAAAACAATATTTTTGATACGTGTTGCTTTAGCAGATTTCTCTATTAATTGGTAGTTTCATATAGCTTTGTATACATAATATAGCATAAGGCTGATCAACAATGGGTAGTCCAAGCCCTCATTGTTATAAATAAGGAATGTACGACAGGCCATGGGTTCAATTTGTGCACCAAAACGTCTACCGAGAAGACCTGAATATAAACTTTCCTTCTTCGTCTGTCATCATCTGTGGTGATTTTAATGTTCCATCTGTCCAATGGGGCTCTGATTTTCTTACATTAATATTTCTATTGCTCTCTCATCTTTTTTTTCATCTTGTTCACATTCTCAATTTAATTCCGTCCCTAATGTAAGCAATAAGATCCTTGACGTCATCCGTTCCAACATTGAACCTTCATCGTTTTTGTCATCTCCCTCTTCAACGCCGTATTCGAACCCTGAACCCATTCGCCCTTCTTTGTAGCTATAGTCTCTAAACCGAGGATACCCTTAGAAAAAGTTTTTTGGTCTTTACTCTCCCAAAACGCTCCAACAGCGGATCACTTCGCTGTCATCTTCCAATTTCTTGCCCCGAAGTTGTTCCTTGAGCGGGAGAAAGAGGTAGAAGTCACTGGGAGCTAGATCTGGCGAATAGGGTGGATGTCCAAGCAGCTCAAATCCCGTCTCTTGAATTACAGCCATCGCAACTACAATCTTGTGAATCAGTGCAATGTCTTGATGAAACAGCACTCCGGCTCGCAGTTTGCCGCGTTTTTTTCCTCAATGGCCTCCCGTATTCTTCTTATTTGGTCTGCGCAATAAGAGCCCTATATAATAACTTTCTTTTCCAAGTATTTCAGCATCATAGTTCCTTCAGCGTCTCAAAAAAACTGATGCATAACCTTCCCTGCCGAACTGGACACTTTGAATTTCTTCGGCATCGGTATGGAGGGTCACTTCCAGATCATCGATTGCTGTTTGGTTTTTGGATCAAAATGGTGGATCTACGTCTCGTTCATGGTTTTGAAACGTGACAAAAACTTCTCAAGATCTGCCTGGAACTTTTCGAGATTCACCCTCGAAATATCGACTCGTTTCTTCTTCTGCTCAGCGACTAACATTCTCCGCTCCTAACGCGTTCGTTGGCAACGATTCTGTTAACACTAGCATACGAGATTGTTGTGACTTCAGCTACATACTACTGTGATCAAAAAGTAAGGTGAAATTGTCTTTTAAAACTCCCGGGCATTAGGAAGGCAGATAAATTTTTTTTTCCTACGTTGGTAGGACTGTCTTTAACATTTGCCAAGCGTCTGTTTACCAAAAAATTTAATTATCTCCGAGTAACACGTGTTTTTGTAAACAAACAAAAGTGAATGTTTCGATTTTTACAATGGGTGATTTTGTTGAGCAAAGAACTTGCATCAAATTTTGTTTGCGGAACGAATATTCTTGTGTGGACACGTTGAAAATGTTGCGGAAGGCCTTTGGTGATCAAATTATGGCAGGAAAACACGTTTATAAGTGGTACAACGAGCTCAAAGCGGGCCGAGAACGCGTTGAAGATGAACCGCTCTCTTGATGACCATCAACGTCTACCGACGAGGGCCACGTCCAAAAAATCAAAGATTTGGTGCTTGAAAATCGTCGATTGACAATCAGGGACCTCGATGATAGTGTTGGAATATCACTTGGCTCAGCTCAAACCATTTTGAAGGATGTTTTGTGTCTCAAACGCGTCCAGTCTCGATCGGTTTCAAAATCGCTCAATTTTTTTTGGAAAAAAAGCGTCGCGCTGATGTGTGTAAAACTTTGGTGTCTGACTATCAGGACCACTTGAAATGCATCATAAATGGAGACGAGACTTGGATTTACGCATACGATCCTGAAACCACCGACCAATCCAGCGAATATCACGCAAAAAGTGAAGCAAGACCGAAAAGACCTCGGCAAAGTCGATCGAAAATCAAGGTCATGTTGAGAGTTTTCTTTGATTATCGTTTTGTGGTGCCTTCCACCGGGCCAAACTGTCAACAAAAAATATTATTTGAGCGCTATGCATCGTTTGCGTGAAGCTATTCATCTGAAACGGCCGGAATTATGGGCGAACAACTCTTGGTTCCTTCATCACGATAATGCACCATGGCATACTGCATTGGTTCTTCGCGATTTTCATGCCAAAAACTCGACTCACATCGTTCCGCAACCACCGTATTCGACTGATTTGTCTCCGTGCTACTTCTGGCTATTCAGCAAACTCAAAAGGCCAATGCGGGGACGCCGTTTTGACACGATTGAGGAGATAAAAACCGAATCGAAGAAGGTCTTGAAGGCTATACCGGAAAAGGGCTATTCCGACTGTTTCGAGGACTGGAAAAAGCGTTGGCAAAAGTGCGTTTTATTGGACGGCGATTACGTTGAAAGGGATGAGATCGATTTGGAAGAATAAATAAAGAATTTGCATTTTATAAACAAATTCACCTTACTTTTTTATCACAGTAGTATATGCCTCATGGTCACTCTTTTATCTGCCAACTTCAACTTTATTCACGCTGTCTTCAGTGAAGGACGTGGATAGACGTCTTTCGCGGTATTAAACTTCAGTGGATGCTCTTCCCAGCTTAAATTCCTTGGCCCAGCGTGCAACGGTGGAATATGATGGAGCAGAGTTCCCTAATGTTTCCACCAAATCACTGCTTATGTCTTCGGCAGATATTTTATCCAAACACAGGTACTTAATGACAACTTTGGTTTCGTTTTTCTTCACTTTGATCTGGAATCATGGCCTATTTATTTGTTTTTTATTTTTTTTGGAAACAGCCGATTATCACTACTTTTGGATCAACCCTCGTAAATGTAAAAATTACCTGATAACTGCAATAGAGGATAAAAAACAAATCAAATATAGCAAGCGATGGCGAAAAGTAACTTTTACCGATGAAAAAGATTTTGTCTGGATGGACCTGATCGTCGGTCCACATAAAAGCCGTACATGCGGCGAATACCGTAGTGAATATTATGCTGAGCATTATAGATGTTTTATGTTTTCGAACAATTGCAAATGTGTGGAGTCAACTGCAAGTACTGTTGTCGAGGTGGAGGGCAATGTCAGACGCTGTACGATTGAAATAATGCAAATCAGGGGCGGCTTGTTGATGTACGCAAAGGAAGCAGTGCTTCACTTGCTACACCACAAAATTGATTAAATTATCAATGTGTAACAATCAAAAGATTTACAATCAATGTAATACCATTTATTTTCTTACAAAAGTCAAAACTCCATCGCCACTATGAATAAAAAGGGTTTTATTTTATAACAGTCCAACTACAATGCTTCCGCGTTAAATTTACAGTGACGACGCAACGAAAAATCAAACGTGTTACTACAAACTACAGGCACTGCATACCATTTAATTCAAAACATACAGTTCATTGAGTTATACTACATAGAACACTGAAGTGATATCGTTTCAACGCTCAAACTCGTGGTTTCCGCATAGATCTACTTAGACGCTTTGCTTAAATGATGCCAAATAGTATCTACTCAAATAAAAATACTCAAATAGTATCGCGGACGCTGGCTCAGGTCGCAGCGTCTTAGTGGATAGAAAAATTTAAAAAACCCTGCCCGATCCACCCGCTGAACGACCCGAAAACTTTTGCTAATGAATGAACTTTATACGCTGCAAAGCTATCCGCGACTCCTGTTGTGTTACTGTTTCCCCTCATGATTCTGTAGATTCTCTTCTGCTCCTTTTCTTACGAGTTGTTCCCCTTCTGATTTGATGCCTTTTATGTTTTGTTTGCATGGTGTATCTACCAGTGAGGTAGTAGAAATGGAGTGGACATGTCCATAAGATTTACATGGAAGGGGAAGGTAGTAATTTTTTGTCTGCTCATTGTCAAATCGGGTCAAATCCAAGTAGTTCCCCTCCAATTTGACAATAAGAGCGAAATAGCGTAAAGGCAGCTTTAGCATGCTTTGTGCGCGAGAGGATTGAAGGGGCTAATGGTGGAAAGTTATACCGTCCGTATCCAAGGGCTGTTATGTACGGTGCAAGTTGTAGGAGTTAAATTGTTTCGAGGGTAATTTTCTCCAGATCGTTTTTTTTTTGTATCTGCTTTGGGTTTACTTCGCAAAATGAGTTTCTCGGTTCAGGTACTTTGGGTGATATGACCACTTAATTACTTTGCACGCTTATGTTGTCGTTATTTCTATGTTAAATTTCTGGAGTGCTTTCTTTAGCATTTATACTTTACATCAGGTGTGTTTTTTATGTCTTCTTCGAAAAAAAAAACGCACCTGTTATAATTCTTTTGACTTGATTTTTTTGTATTGTCAGTATTAATACGGTCGGTTAGAGATGGATAAAAGGATCGTTTTCAAAGTAAATTATAACAAAAAGCTCGTTAAAATGAGAGCGTATTGAATAGATTCTGTTTCGAGAAGTTAATATTTACCCGTAATATGGATTTGAATGTGGAATGTTGATGTGATTGTACCATAGAGTATTTACTGCGGTAATCTTTTTCATTGAGGATCTTATTGAGTCTTGGCAAGCAAGACCACTAATTTCGCTCAGTCAACTGTTTGCAAAAGGTAACTATATTAAGCACTTTTATTGCAAATTATATGAGGAATTTATTTTTACTCTAATTTAATTTGCTAAAAGATGCATTATATCCTCTACTTTGAGCTGTTAAAAAACTTTCACCATTTATTTAACCTGTAATATGTTTTCAATTTAACTTTTTTTTATAATTTAGAAAAAAATTAAAGAAATTAGTAATTTTTCTTGCTTTCAAATACTATACATAATTTAAACTTTTGTGAAATCGAAATACCTAATTGATTTTTTAGACGATAAGGAACGCGCTTCATAAGGATGCTTATATATTTTGCTGTGCTTCCCTTAGTCTTAAAACCAAGAGCCGCCACTGATGCAAATCAAGCAAAATGGAGCCCTTTTCCGCGAAAATATACCGAATATATTTTTTTAAAACTCTAGAATTTGTATTTTTAATTACTAGAAGTGATAGAAAGTAAGGAAACACAGTCCATTATTAATCGCTAATAATGTTAAAATAGCTAAGCATCGAAATATGCATTCTCTTTATTTCTAATATTCCAATGTTATATCTTTTTGTAGCAGCCAATTACCAAGCAATTAAAAAACAAGAACGTGAGGGAACTCATCAAGGAGTAATTGAAAAGTCTTTTTACTAATGTTCGACCAACATTAGTACTAAAATCACTTTGGCCAAAAATTCATATTTTGTATATATATATATATATATATATATATATATATATATATATATATATATATATATATATATATATATATATATTTATATATATTTATATTTATATATATATACATATATATATATCATCAAACAATTTTAGTGCAAAAATCTCAGAAACGCGCCATCCGATTTATGTGCAGAATAAAATATGCAGAATAGTGCCAGGTCTCACAAAAAGCTAATAATTTTAACCCTTTGGCGCCGGTGGCCGTTTTAGTGATATTCTAAATATACCTATTTTTCTGTCAACAAATAACTTCCGCCAAGATAAATTTTATAAAATGAATTTCAAACGTGTTCTAAAAGTGAATATGATAATGTTTTTGAAATGTTTAACCCTGTGTGTGCGTTAGGCGCCTGAAATGAGATTGGGAAAATTTTTGAAAATTTTTGAATTGCGATAACTTTTGACCAGATTATCAGATCATTATGAAACTTAAAGAACATATTAACGTTACTAAGACATATATTCTTGTAGTTTTTCATGAACGTGCCCACAACGCTCTACTACGGCAGGCATTGAAAGTGAAAACTTTCAAACCATCGACTCTCCTGAAATATATTTGCTATTAAGAAAAACAGCAATTCATACACAAATCATATGCTTTGCCTATGCTTTGTCTACACATTCAAAGTAAATCTATGGAAATTTCATGTCGGACAAGAACGGTAACCCTTCCCCAATTTACCTGTATTTTTAGCATCAAAAACTTCTGTTCACGGAAACTCACGACCCGATAGTCAGATACAGCTGAAATTTACAGAATGTGTTGATCTTAGGTATGACCAGATCTGATAAAATCAATTTTGAAATTTTGGGAATTCTGAGCCAGTGGTGCCATATTGAAAAATTATTAAGAAAAATAACTACTTTTGGCCTTATAAATCCTGATTCAGTTACCAGATTTTGACTGAATTCACACACAATAGCTGAATCTAAACCACGTTTAGCAGAAATTTGGCTAAAAATTGGGCTATAGCTGCTAGCTATGGTAATTTTGGTGTCTTGGGTTTTGAAAATTCGCTTAGGAAAATAAAGCTTTTCGCCCTATAACTTCCAGTGCAGTCATGAAATCAAAACGAATTTCATATGATAAATGGAATTTATTACAGGCATTATTCAGAAGGAATCTGGTTATTTGCAATATCTTTATTAAACGATTTTATCGTAAAACTTTTAAATGGTAATGATCTTGTAGTGACAATAAACACCAAATATTAAGTTTTCGAAAATTTGAAAACTTTTGCGACTGGTAGCCCTAAATTTCTTTGTACCCCTATAACTTCCAATGCAGCCATCGGATCAAAACGGTTGATTTCAATGTGAGGCAGGTGTGGTATACTTTTCGCTTTGATGCTAGCGAAGGGCTGCCAGTGCGAGGCATTTTTTGCTATTTTCGTATCAATAAATGCTTACATTAAGTATTCATATCGCGAACATTTACAATGAAAATAAGTTACCAATGTTTAAATTTTCTAGGTTAAAGAAATTTTCCGGTCCCAAACTCCTTTCATTTTTCGATCCGAAACATCTTTCTATCTCTTTAACTTCGGACGAAATCATCGGATAAAATCAAGATCAAAAGAGTTATTTGATTTTGACATGAGGCAATTGTGGGAGACTTTTAGTTGAAGTGCTGGTAAAGTGCTGCGAGCACTGAGTATTTTCTTTGTTCATGTTGTTTTATGCTGCTTTAAAAGTTTTGTAGTGTTTGGCTTTCCTAAATCTTCAAATTCATGCAAGTGGTTGTCCTGAAATCTTTTCACCCTATGAGTTTAAATGCAGTGTTAAGATCAACGTGGTTTTGCAATGACGCGATAATTTCTCTCTGGTTTAGGAAGTCCTCGATTAAAGCAAGCATTTACCCAGTGTCAGTATTGCTTGAATCAGGATCCACCACAATGGTTTACCATGGTTTAGGATACGCTAGCATCGATGTTTCACAAAGCACCTGTATAAGCCTTTCAAATGCTGCATGGTATTGTAAGCTCCAATTAAACGGCTGATTTGTTCCTGTTAGCTGGTTAGCTGGTTAACTTTCAGGGAGGGTAGCAAAGCCTTTTAAATGGCGGCGTTAATAGGTCGCCATGCCTAAAAAGTTTTATAGCTGATGTTTGTCCTTGGATGTTGGACGTTTTCATATGTGTGCTCTTGGCAAAGGGTACCTATGCTTTTTTGTCACATAAAGCCGTGTACTGCCACCCCACATCTAACACCATTTGTTGTATTTCACTTGAAATATTTACGGATAAAGGCTGGTACTGAGTTCGAGTTCACGTGAAATTTTGACATTTCCCCATTATCTGACCATTCTTTCGAGCGAAAATTTTGACAACAGAGAAAAGCAGAGACACTGCTCATTCTTGACGGATAAAATGTCAAGGATTTCAATTTTCGATCGATTTTCTTATTGGAAAGACATTTGCACTGCTCCATTTTCAAATTTAAACACCAAATGTCACTTTTTCGCTCGAAAGAATGAATTGCACAAACTAAATTGGCGTGAAATGATTGACAACATGTTTTAGTGCCATCTATGTTTTCGAAGCGAAAGCAACTTCAAAGCAACTTTTCATGCTAAGAACACAGTACCAAACTTGCTTATTTTCAAGCTAAATTTTCGCCGAAACAGATTTCACGTGAAATTTTGTATGAAAATTTCACGTGAAATCGAACTCAGTACTATGCTTAAAGCATAATCGTAGTACTGTCTTCGATTTCACGTTAAATTTTCATACAAAATTTTACACGAAATGTGTTCGGCGAAGATTTAGCTTGAAAATAAGCAAGAGTTGCACTCAGTTCTTAGCATGAAAAGTAGCTTTGAAGTTGCTTTCGCTTTGGAAACTTAGATGGCACTGAAACATGTCTCCAATCATTTTACGCCAATTTAGTAGTGCAGTTCATTCTTTTGAGCTAAAAAGTGACATTTAGTGTTTGAATTTGAAAATTGAATGGTGCTAATGTATTCCAATAAGAAAATCGATCGAAAATTGAAAATCTTGACATTTTATCCGTCGGAAATTAGCAGTGTCTTCGCTTTTCGGCATTGTCAAAATTTTCGCTCGAAAGAATGACGAGATAATGGAGACTTGTCAAAACTTAGCTTCACGATTAACTCCTGCCTTAAGGCTGGTACTGAGTTCGAGTTCACGTGAAACTTTGACATTTCCCAATTATCTGTTCATTCTTTCGAGCGAAAATTTTGACAATTGAGAAAAGCAGAGACAATGCTCATTTCTGACGGATAAAATGTCATGAATTTCACTTTTCGATTGATTTTCTTATTGGAAAGACATTTTCACTGCTCCATTTTCAAATTGAAACACCAAATGTCACTTTTCCGCTCGAAAGAATGAACTGCACAAACTAAATTGGCGTGAAATGATTCGCGACATGTTTCAGTGCCATCTATGTTTTCGAAGCGAAAGCAACTTCAAAGCAACTTTTCATGCGAAGAACACAGTACCAAACTTGCTTATTTTCAAGCGAAATTTTCGCCGAAACAGATTTCGCGCGAAATTTTGTATGAAAATTTCGCGTGAAATCGAACTCAGTACTATGCTTTAATAGTAAAGTAACATATCACGATAATACTTCATTTCTATAGTGTAATCCTTTGCGTAAGGATTGAGGATTGATTTTCAGACGATTTTCAATAGGGAAAAATTAGTAGAAGAACCTTGCACTAAGCTCCTGTAATGTTTGCAGAACGCCACTACTAAAAATTTTCTGTAGCTAAGCTACTGCGTTACATTTATTTTACATTACAGCTAAATTCCATTTGCCTTTCTCCAATATTACGCTTGTATTTTCCATTTCAAAAACAGTTTTCATTTGTTTGCGCCATCCTGCAAATTTAAGAAGTTCAATTTGTCAAATGATTATTGAACTGATTCGCAATATCGGTAATGAAATACAGCAAAACTTGGCAGCGGGCAATGTATATTTTCTTCAAACAATGATTTTGATTTTCCGTTTTAAAATTAAATAGTAAACAGCTGAGCAACATAAAAATTTCGAAAGAAAGCTAATGGCGTTCTTCAAACTGGCAAAAACTTTACATTTCAGCATATGATTATCTGGATTCATTGCTTGTTTTTGCGCTTCGTAAGATTTAGGCCAAATTCCGCAAACGGATTAGTCGATACATCTGAAGTTCAATGAAATATGCATAGTGTCCGAAAACTGTGAATTTTTATATGTATGTTTCGAATTAGTTAATGGTTCTTTAATCAAAAACAAAGCTAAGAGCTTATCAAAGACTTTCAATGAGGCATAGGTACTCACATAAAGCCAATATTAGAGCAAATATTGAACCAGGACCGCGTATTTGTGTCATCTGCTCCTTTGATGATGTTAGGAAAAGTATGATGTCAATAATTTGCAAGTTTAAAACGCTGATAGCTACGATCAGCCATGGTAAAATGTATTCATGATATGACTAAAAGTATAAATATTTGAAAAAAAGTTTGTTAAATTTTAGATATGAATGAAACAGAACATTGCCTATAAAGCAAGTTATTTGCACTATATGGAACTACATGAAAATCTTTCAAGACAAACAAAAATAGCTTTATTAACCAAATAATTTCATTTTTCAAAGCCACATTAATCAAGTTCACTAATAAAGCAATTACCTTTATTATTCCAATGATCATAAGTATTGCAGTGAGAAATAACGTGGCATGGAAAATGATCGCGATGCAAATCATAGCGATCAGCCCTGCAATGGAACGAAACACTAAACATTAAGAAATATTCACTAGTTATTACAACGCACTCCTTGTTATAGCATCTTTATTTCCTGTATCTGTATTATTGTCCTTTGCCAATTCATCTGCAATTTTATTGATATCCACCAGCAAATATATTAAAGTTCCCAGTAAAGCCAACGATTTCAATGCATCTAAAACTGCAACCACAAGTCCGCATATCTCCATTCGAACGAAACAGCACCGTTCTTGTATCATTTCGAAACTTTCTTCAAGTCGAAATACGAGGTTGTTAAGTTGTTTACAAGAGTTTCGTAAAGTACGAAATATTTTGATGAAATGAAAAATGTACCAAAAATATAAAAGTAGTTTAAAAGGAATTTACAATTATATGATGGATATAAAAAGTAATGTCTACCTAACTAAAAGAAACATTTGAATAAAAATTAGGACAAACAACTAATCTTATTGCGCCATATTGGCATAACAAGGACTTTTTAACTTGCATATGTCAAAATGATTGATAGTTGATTACATTGGTATTTCAAAATTTAGTTTAGATAGTCAATTTATAGATTGCTCAGAGTAGCTCGCACATAGATTTGATTTCGTGTAAATTTCTTGTGTTGCTCCATTAATCACGCCCTTGAATCTTTGAACCAGAGTAATGATGTTACAATATTCATCGATTGGGTATGCTCAGGCATATCCACTGGTATTCCATCAACTATTGACAATTGGCCATCCTTTGAAGGTCATTGGCTTATAGTCGTCTATGAAGGTTGGTGATTTTGAGGATGTCCTGCGCGTTAAATATTAGTTACTTGTCACAATTGAACCGGGTACCCCGTCGTTTACCGATAAAAAAGAACGTATCGCAAGACAACAGATGTTATCTCAAAATGTTGTTTGGCTCATTGTTTGAAAAATTTTTCTAGAGATCTACGGATTACAATTTGGTAGATACACAAATAAAAGCAATCTTTTTGATACGTGTTGCTTTAGCAGATTTCTCTATTAATTGGTTGTTTAATATTACTTTGTATATATAATATAGCATAAGGCTTATCAACAATGGATAGTCCAAGCCCTCATTGTTATAAATATGTCTACCGAGGAGACCTAAATATAAACTTTCCTTCTTCGTCTGTCATCATCTGTGGTGACTTTATTATTGCATCTGTTCAACAGGACTCTGATTTTCTTACATTAATATTTCTATTGCTCTCTCATCTTTCCTTTCATCTTGTTCGCTCTCTCAATTTAATTTCGTCCCTAATGTAATTAATAAGATCCTTGACGTCATCCTTTCCAGCATTGAACCTTCATCGTTATTGTCATCTCTCTCTACAACGCCTTATTCGAACTCTGAACTTATCCGCCCCTCTTTGTAGGTATAGTCGTTAACCTCCTTAATTATGCTAGATTTTCCAATAAGCCTTTTGTCAATTTAAAAAAAAAAAGTTTTTGACCTCTCGATCTCAAACTCAATTAATTGATTTCGAGGACTTGACGTCGAAATTGCACCCAGCGTTGCCACTTTGGTCCATTTGGGCATTTTTGGTCCCTTTTACACAAAGTTTTTAATTTTGGTCCTTTGATCCCTTTCTTTGGAAAACCATCAGGTTTTGGTCCCGTTTGCATCTATGAGCAATGTACTTTGCTTTCATTTCAATCAACGTTTAACTATCTTTACCAAATCTACAAATAAAATCCCTACTATGTGCTTTCATCGATAATTTTGCACTTTGTTTCATTTGAAATCAAAAAGAAGAGCTACCTGTGCTGCGTGCGCTCCTTCAAAGCAAAAAATCGATTGCATGTCTCACGTTTCACTTTAATTTGTTAAATGTTTCAGATCACTTTAATTTTTTAGTATACATGTCAATCTACTAGTAAACCATAAAAAATACAAACATGATTAGATTAGTTTATTATTTATTTCAGAATTCATACATAGGTTGCTTAACAAGTAACACATTTAGAGATTAGGCAACATCTTTGCTCTAAGGGCTTATGCAGTTTACTGTTTACAGGGTCTGGTTACTTTAGGCTACAAGGAAAATCTGATAAAAACCTTGATTGTATATTGTTGTTTTGTATATATATATATATATATATATATATATATATATATATATATATATATATATATATATATATATATATATATATATATATATATATATATATATATATATATATATATATATGTATATATATATAACAAAGGCTACTTTCGGCTACTTATAACTAATTGAACATAAAACTAGGGAGTACTTACAGTCGAAGCGGGGGTGTAACTCTAGCAAAACAGCTTGTTATTAATGGGTTTTGAATATTTCGGGTGTTGGTTTTAAAGCTGAAAGACTGTAAACTTGCTAAGGAGTCAATGTTGCATACATAGGCTTCTTGGTGGATTCTCCTTGTTGAGTAATAAAATGGTTTATTTCTTATTAATTTTAGGGCTTTATTTTGCGCGACTTGCAGCTTATTTTTGTGAGTTTTGGCACATTGTGTCCAAGTAGGAGCTCCATATAGTATTATTGGCTGAAGAGCTACTTTATAAATCATCGTCTTATTTTCTGTGGAAATTTTTTACTTGCAATTTATCAGTGGATACAGAGCGCAAATGGCTTTAGATAATTTAGTGCACGTCTCTTCGATATGGTTTCTAAAGGTAAGTTTCTTGTCGAAGATGATTCCTACGTATCGAACATTGTCCGCCCAAGGGATTTCTTTGCCGAGGAAATCTATATTTCGGCTAGGTAAATGGAGTCTCTTTCTTTCACGAGAGAAATATATAGCCGTTGTTTTTGACAGATTAATTTTAATTTTCCATCTATAATAGTACTGGTAAAGTTTTGCCAGTTGTTCTTCCAAAGTATCAATGATTAAGCTAGCCTCGGTTTCACTTTTGTAAATACACTTGTCATCAGCGAATGTTGCCAAATTACAGTTGGGGTTTTGAGGTACATCTGCGGTGAATATATTGAACAAGGTAGGACTAAGACAGGAGCCCTGGGGGAATAAACATGATTAATTTTCAGTCCGCATATCTAACATTCCATTCCGTTCTATGCAGTTTATTGAATTATGTGTGGTAGTTACAGAAAAGTGATATTGCCTAAAAAGATTTACATAATTTAATTCACTTACAGATATATAAATATTTATGCATATATGTATCTAGTTCCTGAATCAACATAGTGAAAAGTTTTATATTTTCAGTTTTTTAATATGATATAATGACTAATTTTTCGCATATAATGAGTAACTTACTCACTATTTAGTGTATAATGTGCTTAAAAAGTTAGTATATTTTCTAACGAAATGAGCGTATGAACTAAAAATATGGCAATCAAAGACAATTTTGAAATTTTATTTAAATTTGGATTTTTAGTATGTATGTATGTCTTTTTGAAGTAAAAAAAACAAAATTTTAGTTTTCAGGGCGCATATTTGAAATTCAATTACTTTCTTTCGGATTTCATTGAATTGCGTGTCAAAAGATTTATATTTTATAGTTTCAAAAAGAAAATTTTGATTTGTTTGTGCCGCATAGAAATATTTGTGACGGATGGCTGATTCTACATATACATAAGACTGCTTCTTTCTCGTTTGAAATAAAAGGAAGCCATTTATTTACAAAGAGGCACATACATATGTATCTACTTTATTTATTTTGAAACGAAATACTTTTTTCGCACTTTATCTTGGTTGGTCCCCTTTGGTCCTTTTTTTCCAAAATGTTGGTCCTCAAATATTTTTTTTCGTGGCAACACTGATTGCAACTAAGAAACTCTATGCTATTCTCCTTGATTTAATTACCTCTCATATTCCAGTCTTCTACTTGCGTAACCATGCCCCATGGTTTTCCGAGAGTGTTAAAGGCGCTCTGTATACTAAAAATTAGTTATTTTTAGTTTTTAATTACGACCAAGACTACGCTGATTTCTATCGTTTACATGCTGCTGCAAAGAATGAAATAAAGCTTGTTTGCTTGGCTGCTCATCCTCGGAATGTTTGCAATCTCTTCACGTAGTTTTTCTCTTCCCTGCACTCTGACTCAATGATTCCCCCTTCTCATAACGTTTCTTTCTTCTTTCACTTTTGACTAATCCTGTTGAAGTTGAATCTCTTATCCCATCTCTTGATTCAAATTACTCTCCTGGTCCTGATCGCCTTCCTAACTACTTTGTGAAAAATTTTGCATCGCCCTTATGTGCTCCTCTATCAATTTTATTTAATATAAGTCTTTGTGCTGGTAAATTTCCTTCCTTCTGGAAGCTGGTAAACATTTAGCCTATTTTCAAATTTGGTGAACGCATTGCCTCAGCGTTGCCTCAAATTATCGCCCTATTTCCACCCTTCCCTGTTTTTCCAAAATCATTGAGCGTTTCGTGTTTAACAAAATGTAAGCAAAATGGCTTTGTTAAACAATCAGTCCACAGCTACAAATTTAAATGAATTTTCTCATGCAGTGGCCTTGGCGTTATATAAGAAACAGTCAAGTAGATGCTATGTATACAGATTTCTCGAAAGCATTTGATTCTGTCAATCCGTCCTTGTCTCTATGGAAAATTTTGCTGATATTTTACTGATCTATGGGTCACCTTCTATCGTAAACTTAAATTTAATATTCATGTTCGTACCATTACTAACAGTGCCTCGCGCATTGCTATATGTTCCTGCAACAAATCTTTTAGCATTTTTTCATGTGTTAAGATATTTGCTACCTTAGGTCGCTCCAAACTTGAATACTGTTGTCAAGTCTGGTATCTTCGTTTCACATGCCTTTCCGATGCCGTTGAATCTGCACAGCGGAGGTTCACTCGCAAATATAATCTTCCATACTTGCCTTGCCACTCCTTAATCTCCCTATCCTAACAAAGCGCATAATTTATCTGGATGAATGCTTTCTGTTCAAAATCTGCCGTGGCTATCTAGCTTTAGCTTTAGCATCTTTGATTAATAAACTGCAGTGTGAGAGGCAAATTAGGCCCTCTGTTGTCTTTGAAGTACAATTTGCACGAACAGATACTTACTTTCATTCTCCTGTTTTACGCCTTTTACGTATCCATAACAGCCTCCAACTCTGTCTTCTTACACACTCTACAGCCACATTTAAATGTAACATTTGGTGTACAATATTTGATGCTGATTAATTAGCCTATCTACTTTGTCATTCGTGGCTTTGAATTGCATGTTTTTAGTTTTCTCAATTATGTTAATCGAATTTTTCTTTTCTTTTATATATTTTTTTTTTATTTTCTGTTTCTATTTCTAAGCCGTCCTATTTGTAATTGGGCTTTCTGCCCGTAAATTGATTGTGAATAAATAAGTAAATAAATAAATATAAGTCTCCACACCGAAGGATTTAGCCACCACGGAGGGTGATGATAGACGGGCTACCTCGCAAAAGGAAGGCTGCGCAAAATGGTCGTTTGATGCACTTGAACTTTGTTACGGAATATCTGCTTTGGAGGATGAGGACAGTGCTGTTGCGATCTCTGAGCCAGATGGCCGTCTTGATCTCTTGGATCTCGAATCGGGAGATGTGGGAGTGGCCATTGGATGCGGCAAAGATCTGGACAGCACTATAATGAACAAAGGAGAAAATGATCAAAAACAACTTTGACCACTCCAAGACAGTATCCGCTGCTCTTCTCCACCAACTGTGTAAAAACACAGAGGAGATAGTGATAACCCAAGAACTATGGATTGTTAAGAACCGAGTATTATCTAAACCTGAATGCCAGCAACACAAAGCCGTTCTGGACCGCTACATGCTGCTTGGCACCCGAGGAAGGCTTGCTGCCTCCCAGTAACTATATGCTTTGTAAGACAGTTGTCAGCACATGGGCGTGTCCAGCCTCGATTTTAGGTAAAAAAACGAGGACAAGAAAATAAGAAAAAAACGAGGATTTTTTTTGTTTCATTCGTGTTTTTGTCATTTACACATTTATTCGTTTAACCACTACTACATTTTTGTAATCAAGTCAACAGTAATTTACGTGGATTTTACTTGCTAATTGGACCAAAAACGATTTTCATACCAGAATGAAAAAGTGGAAAAAATGACTTTTCCAGAAAAAGATCAACTGCTAAAGGTCAAGGAATACTTTTAGTATAATTTCTGCATGACTTTCTGCTGAAAATGATGTGAAGAATTTGGTACGTTGTAGACGGCTTCAATTTAAGTGGTATTCTGATAATAATAAAATATTGACATATTTGACCATTATTGTACATTTCCCGTTTGTTAGCAGCTATGAATGCAAAACATCTGAAAAAATCTAATATGAGGGCTATTCAACGAACTAAGTGTTCGCAAAAAGTTAGAAGTAATACAAGCAAGCAAGCAAAAAAACAATTTCTCAGCCGAAAAAAATTCCGAAGGCTTTAAAATTAGTTAGAGTCAGGTGCAACTTATTTAAAAAATAAAAACCAACTAAGGCAGACATTGAAAAATTTCTAAGCACTGGCAGAAAGCGGTTGAAAATAAATTTATCATACTGCCAGATAGATAAATTTTTGTATGAATGGTTATCTAAGGCACGCTTCAAAAATATCCGGCCCGATACTTCATAGTAAATCCCATCTAATCGTTACAAAATTAGAGCTTTGTGATTTCAATACATCAAACGGGTAGCTAGAATCCCTTAAAAAGGGTTACAATATTCATTACGGTACATTTTGTGGCGATGGAACTGATGTTTATTTAGACACAGTTCTGGGGTTTCAGTCACAGCTAAGAATGCTATATGATGGCTCCGATGCTTCAAATATCTATAATCTTAATGAGACAGATGTGATAATCTGAGACAGTGATAATCTGGAAGACATCAAGCTACGATTTTTTCCCACCTATTAGCACTTCTCATTTACAGCCCTTAGACCAGGGAATTATTCTAAAATAGATAGGTTATACCTAAATCAGGGGATTAAACTAAATTACCACACATACATATATGATGAACATTAAATTGTGTGCTCTAGAAAATACTGAGCGTACTTCAGCTCTGACCCAACAAAACTAGCTTCTGTATTTGGAGCTTTCTGCTGGTTAAAATTTGGCAGGAGTCGATCAATTGTCACAAACGAGTCTCGCCCGGAAGATTTGGAAGATGTCTTTTTTGTAGAAGTTTCAACCGAAGTAGCCATATCAGCTTTTGTCAATTCCGATAGTGAATTTAAATCGTAGTATTCCGAAACAGAAAATGAAGTTCGTCCGCAGAATACTATTTCTATAGTCACCATAATCAAGCAAATACGGAACATCACAGGGGGGAACATATCTAAAGTTTTGCAAACAGTAAATCTTTCAGCAATTCTAATGGAGTACATCTTACGAGCGCAAAGAGGCTAATTTCTATATTTAATTATTTTAAATCTTTAAACTGTTAAAAATTAAACATTTGTGAAACATTCACGTGAAAAGCCTATATTTTGCATTTTATTTTTCTGTAATAAATACTCAAGATGCTACGATAATAAATATGTGAACATAATTTGCAGTAACCTTTGATAAAAATAAAGATTAGGGAAAATATCCTCAACGTTCTTTTTTAAAGTTTTAAAATTGGGCCACCATTTAATTTGTGACGCTGAAGTGGTCCCATTCCAAGGTTTGTGTTTATAAAATATATATAAACATGATAAATAGTATCCATTTCATTGTCAAAAAAATTACTCATTTTATTTTAAGCCACATTTCAATTTTTCGCGACACGTCGCTTGCAGGCTTGCAAGTGGATACGACAATAAGCTGATCGTAAAATAATTTATTTCAAAACTTGCGTTCATAGTTTTGAATGTATGAAATCGGATAAAATATTAATATTTGACTCATTTTAAATAAAACATTCAGCCATGAAAACTGTTTCTTATACTAATTGAATTTTTGTGCCACCCAAGTTTGCAAGTTGTTTTTGTAGGCTTTTATTTTCTGTGTGAAAATTTTAAAAAAAATTATTTTCATGAACTTTTCAAAAGTTTTCACACAGTTCCTTAAATTAATTTACATTTTTCCTGCTTCTCCTTTTCAAATTCGTTATGAATAAACATTTTTCTGCATAACGTATCGGAAATTTTTACTGTTTCAAACGACTTCTGTGCTACAATTAGAGCATTGGTATGAATTTCACGATACAAATATTATAATTTAAACAGCTTAAATGAATTGATTTAGTTATAAAGACAGTTGTGGTGGTTTTTGTTTGCTGTGGCGGTTTTTGGGCAACAAATAAAAAACTTTGGCTATTTTGGGCTATGAAAATTTCAAATTGGGCTATATTTTCTCCCAAATATCTGGCCACACTGTGTGAGAGCACCATCTTGATTGTATATGTATGAATACAAATCTTTTGCACTCATCAGCTAATTGAAAATGTAATGAAATCGATTGGGAATTCAAAAATAAAATCGTTATTTTTTTTGATTTTCTCGTTTTTCCCGCGTTTTTTCACTCGTTTTTCGAGGGTTTTTCGAGGATTTTTTTCTAGGGTGGGGCATTTGACCCACCCTGCCCCACCCTGAACACGCCCATGTGTCAGCATCTACAAATTCATGCCGGATTCAGCTAATAATAGGTTCAGATATGGGGCAGAGATGAATCATTATATAAGTTCATTGTGTTTAGCAATCTTGAGATTATAAAATTTTACAATGAACGTAGTAGCTTCAGTACCCCATCGAAGAGATTGAATTATTTTTTGTAACTGTGCTAAGACTGTGGCCTTAGTGCTAAAACTAACAAAACTATTGCTCATCAAAAGAAAGCTACTGAAGCTATAAGCTTCACAAAACAAAGTGAAATATCTGATACTCAGCCTGAACTTCAAGCATCTATGGAAGCAAAATATAGCGGAGAGAGCTCGCAAAGTGGTGTGTAGGCTAACAGCGTAGACTAGCAGCTTTATTAATAATGGCGGTACTCCATACCACCCACATTCCTTGTGCTGTTGCATTGGCTTCCAACTGATCAGCTTGTCTAGTACACTGCGGTGGGACTACATTATTGTGACCTCTGGGCAAGGAGAGACCTGGGCCATGCTATAATCTTGGTGCGTTGGGCTGTTAATTATTTTCCACTGAACTAATTTTGAAGCTTCCCTACCACTTGCCGGATCACAGCAGTGCCAGTCAAGTGGAGGTGTTGGCGTTTCTCGAAGCGATTAATTGGCTCTTATGTAATCAGATATTCGGTGTTTATGACTTCATTCTCACTGACAGCCATGGCAGGCATGCAGCACAGCTGCATGCCTGCCATGGCTGTCAGTGGCAGATGTCTGTCAGTGGCTGTCTTTGGCAGATGTTTTTTTCGAACACAGGTACTTAATGACAACTCTGATTTGGTTTTTCTCCACTTTGATGTTCTCTCTTCGACTATTCGTTTTCCAATGAATGTGCCTCCCTGGAATCATGGCCTATTTATGTTTTTTTTTTGTGCTGACTCAGTGGGTATATGAGGTAGTAATTTTTTTTCTTTTATGCGAACTGGAAATAACCGATTATCACTACTTTTGGATCAACCTTCGTAAATGTAAAAATAACCTGATAACTGCAATAGAAGATGAGAGAAAAAATCAAATATAAAAAGCGATGGCGAAAAGTAATTTTTACCGATGAAAAAAAGGTTTTGTCTGGATGGACCTGATAGTCGGTCCAACTAAAAGTCGTGCATGCAGCGAATACCGTGGTGAATATTATGCTGAGCATTACAAATGTTTTATAACTTAAAGTAATTGCAAATGAGTGGAGTCAACTTCACGTACTGTTTGTCGAACTTTAAAATTTGTAGTTTTAATTGATAGAAGTGATAGAAAGTAAGGGAAACTCCGCCCATTATTAATCGCTAATAGTGTTAAAATAACTTAGCATCGAAATATCCATTCTTTTCATTTCTAATATTCCAATGTAGTATCTTTTGTAGCAGCCAATTGCCAAGCATTTAAAAAAAGATCTTTAGGAAACTCATCAAGGAGTAATTAAAGTCTTTTTTCCCATTGAAATTTCAAAAGTTCAACAGGTACTTGGGTTTAAACTTAGAAGAATTGATTTGTGTCATCATTTTAAAAGACGTAAGCTTAGCACTTAGTAAAGTTTTTTTTAAAAAAACTAGATTTCCAACAGTGAAGTTCAATTACTTCAACTGACATCAATAAACTGTTAAAATTACACAGCAAGATCAAATGTATTTTTATTATGCTTAGTAAATAATCCCGGCAAGCAAACGTTTAAACAAAATCAATTGTTTAATGAATAATTCCAATTTATATTTGCACTCAGAAAAGAATCACACCATTTTAGCATCGCAGGACATTGTGGCGTAGGGTCCTCTTGTTTCATTGAATCAAAACCGAATGTTAATCTGCATTATTCCACATTGATCATATCATTTATTTTGTTATTTTACATATGAGGCTGTTTACGTATTCGGTGAATAGCGCCGTTCTGATTGAATTTTAAATTTTTGGGGGACTTTTATTTTTGACTTCGAAATGATTAGAATATAGGCTGTAGATTTTCACTTAGCAAAGACTTTATTATACATTGTCGCACGTATTTTATAAAAAATATTTGATAACTACCGCTTAGTAAATTTCTTTGAAAATTTTAAGTATGTATTATAATCCATTTGGTGTAGAATAATTAATACGATATCACTTTTAGTGTGGGATAGCTCCTAGGTATCTTCTTCTATTTTATTGCGAAATTCGTCGCACAACTGCCTTACACTTACAATCTTGAGTAAGTTGGTGCTGTAGCTCCAGTTAGAAGACGTTGCGATTCAATATTGTAACGATCGCGGATGACTCGGTATAGCTTGTAGATAGCATTCCAAATGGTCAATTGAATGACTGAAATGAAATTGAATACGTATGACATATAGATAATGAGATATTTTTGTACATAATCTACGATTTCACTTACACAAACTAATTGATACTGGCAATAGCGATCCAACAATCTCTTTGGCCGGACGTGGTGCATGAATATTTGTACCGATTATTGCTCCCAGAGCAACAATAAGATATAAGACACCCAAGAAACTATTGATCAACCATGGAATGATCAGAAGATGCTTGTTCTGGAATTGTAAAAATGATGAAATATAATAATTATAAATACGATAACGACGTCATGTTGCAATTATGAAATACGATAACAACGTCATATTGCAATTATGAAAAGTCCCATGTGATTGTAATTCATGAAATTTAATCAGTTGGAAAAATTATGAGTCATATATTTTAGCATGGAATATTTACTGGGCATCACCGTGATCTCATTGGCTTTGTGATAGCGAATGTTTATAGTATTTTCCATTTCATTCATAAGCACAGATAAGATGGAATTATTTGTAGAAAGCTATAGTTTCCGCCGACAATCGAAAACCATTTAAAACGCTAGAACCGGCACAATGACTACAACTTATAGGTCCTATAACTATATTAGGTTATAATTACTTAAGTTAAAGTTCTACATCAACATATTATATGAATTTTTATAATTTAAAATTCTATATTTCAATCTAAATATCTGGTTGACAACAGAGCTTTGTGTCGCTACATTTTTTTTTCAACATGTAGGTTCCAAGAGTTTGCCAAGCGATTTTTGGAGTTTCGCTACAGCATAGATCGAAAAAATAGAGTTTGTGATGTTAAGCGCTACACAATTGTACTATCAATCTATTTATATAATTTATATCCCTCGAAATATCAATTTTATCTTAAATATGTATTTTTCATTTCATACAAATTTTCACTTGAAATGTTCTGTTGATATACGAAATGTTTAAGTCTTTCGATCAAATGGTGATCACTTACTAATATTTTATTTTGAGGACTGATATAATCCATCATTTAAATATGTAGATTCTTCATAAAAAATATTAATAGTAGGCGTGTTTTTTTGCTCCCCCTATCTATAACAGAACAATGCTGACGCATTGGGAACAACAACAACTCCCCCTTTCCATAACAGGAGTTGTTGTTGTTTCCAATGCGTCTGCACTGGTTAGTATTGTTCTGTTATGGATAAGGGGAGCAAAAAAGACTTTTCGATAGTTATGGTTACAAATATTTTGAACAAGCGGATGAGTGAAGTTCCTCTCTAATGGTGCAAAAGACGAGAAAACTGGATCTTAGAGTCATTTTTTTCGGATGAATCGAACTTCAATCTAATTAGTTCGGATGGAACATCGCGAGTGAGACGATTAAGCATTGGGAAGAACAAACCAAGCGATTAAGTTTTGATTAAGATTTGTTGAAAAAAAACTGTATGACATCATGGTAAGGTAAAGCGAAAGGCGATTCGATCAATTATTAATAATTCTTAAATACACAAAGAACTATTAATTTTCTTCAATATGAAGTTTTTCGTAATTATTAGGTCTGTTCCCGTACTTCAGCAAACTGCAGCAGTAACAGAATTTGGCAGCTGGCTTTTTGCTGCAAAATTTGGCTTGCAGCAAAAGTACGAAAACGACTTGCTGCGAATCTACTTTAATATATTATAATAGATTCAAGTACGGGAACAGACCTATTATGTGTTGGCTCTTTTTTACTTACATGACAGAAAAGATGAGAAAAATAAGTAAATTTTATTTAAATACAAAATTTGCGACTTTTTTTTAAAAAAATAAAAGGGTACCCATTTTCTACTTTTCAACGAAGGTCTCTTGTAATAAATTGAAATAATGTTTTTACGTTCTGGCGCATATTTAAGAAACATTTTGTGATTGGAAAAATATTTTCTTTGAATAAAGTGAATATTTCTAGAAACAATGAAATATGTATCAATTTCCATTAAATTGGCATCAAGTAGATATTTTTGCCATCCATCGTTATAAAATTAATGAAAATTTGTTTAAACGACGGGCTGCACAGCTGTGTGAACCATTAACGTCTAGATAAAATGAAAGAAGCTGTGCCAATGTTCAATAAAATAAATGCGGAAATGCAGAAGAAATGCAGAGCTGAGGAACTAACATGCTACAGAAATTTGAAGATTGAATTGAACAACTTTGTGGAAGCGAAAAGGAAAGGAATACCAAAATCCTGTTAAAGATAACAAAAAGTACCTTAAATTTTCGCCCACATGCATTCTTTTTCAAATGGAATTATAAAAATGTCTGAGCAATGAGGGTCACGAGAGGGATATCGAAAAAGGAAGTCGTGGCAGATCGGAGATGAAGTAGTTCTGGGCATAACTTGTATAGGAAACACTGATCAAGAAAAATACGAGTGGACAAGGATTGAAAGTTAAGTCCGGTTAGTCGCCTTAAACACTATAGACGTTCTGAGGTTGAAAGAGTGATCAAGCAAAGCGTAATTACTTTTTGAGCATCGAGGCTTCAATATGTTCCAACATCAGTTCCTACATCAGTTCCCTTAAGTCTAATTCTAATTTAATTTTGTGACAAATATCGATATTTCGAGGGTAATCTGCCCTCTTCTTCAGTGTCTTCAGTGTCTAAGAAGAGGGCAGATTACCCTCGAAATATCGATATTTGTCACAAAATTAAATATACCTAGCTTCGAAAGGAAAAATCGGTTTTCTTATTAAAATATTTTTTTTACAAGCTGGGAAAAAATTGGTACACATTAAAAAAACTAATTCCTCAGTTCCTGACTCTATGCATCTTGATGGTGCTATTGCCACTAACTCTCAGACTATTGTGATGTATTGGCTACCTTTTCTTCCTTCTTTTTTATAAGTGCACTAAGCCTCGATATGTTCTGATTTTTCCCGTACTTAACCTACCTTATCCTTGTTTAGTACCAAATCTTTGGAAGTCGAAATTCTGATGCAAACCTTGGATATGAGGCAATATCCTGTTGAAACCTTTTTTCTGCGTTTCTTTCCTTTCATCAAAGAAAGCCACCAATTTCTACCCCATTATCAAAACTTTTGATCAATCTATCGTTTACAACTATCGTCCTACTGTTTCAATAAAATTCCTTGCATGCGTTGTTTACAATACTTTATCCTTCTCTGCAGCCTTTTCTTGTTCCTGAGCAGCATGGTTTCATCAAGGACCGCTCTATTTACAGAGTTCATTAGCTCCGTTGCCTCAGTCTTTGATTCAACGTCAAGTTGATGAATTTTTTATACGGTCTTTTCGAAGCCTTTTTGCTCTGTTAACTATAACCTGGTACTCAATAAACTTGAAGGAATCGGAATATTTGGCCCCCTTTTTTCTTGGTGTTCCTTCTATCTTCATAGTCGTCTCCGAAAAGTCTCCTTAAAGGGTCCATTTAATCTCCTTTCTTTCCCACACCAAAAGTTCCACAAGGATCTATCCAAGGATTGATGACTGTTTATCAGTGGCCTTCCTTCTGATATCAAATATTATTGTTTTCTATATGCGAATGACTTAAAATTATATTGAACAATTAATTATTATTATCATTTGCTTGCCATTAATCAACATTGCTAAAACAACTGGGCGACTAAAATTGGTGACTTTATTTTGAATTCTTTGTATATATTTACCAACACTTCCACCTGTATTCATTTATTTGTTATTCAGATTGGGCACGCGTATTCCAGGATGCTACGTACAAAGCATTCTGCAATGCGCGTGCCAAAAAAGAGCCAAGTAGGTGCACATGCTCGATGTATTTTAAATTCAGCATCTCCTATTGTCTCTATCCTTCTGATCTATCCATCCTTCATATATCCTCTCTGAAAGAATGTATAGTGTTCTTCGATGAGTGTTTACTTTTCAAACTTTATCCAGGCATATTTTGGTCAGATCTTAGTTCTTATGGGCCATTTACATTGGCGTCCATGCGTCCACGCGTCCATGCGATCTAGCGTGTTTTGCTTACACGAGTCAATTTGATTTTGTTTATATAGGCGGGTCTAAAGCGAAGGAGGTGGAGTATGCTGATTCATGTACAATACATTTTAAAATGATTTCTTTCGCTCAGTGGCATGTGTGGATGATTCGTTGGTGATCATTTAAATATATGTTTTGTGGATGATTATTTTCTTATATAATGATGTGGATAATATATATTTTGCATCCTTACGTGCATGACTATTACGAAAACAAATTGAATGCATCTGAATATCTAGACGCAAACATATATATTTAGGTATATATACTCATATGAATAAATACATACAACTTTCTGTTACCAATATAATTGTACGGAGCAAAAAAACATCATCATAAGCGTGTAAAATCCATCCACTTATCGCCTTAGCCCCGCCTTAAAAAAACTGGATTTGAGTTTACTTGACTCGTGTAATCTAAAAACGCTTGGACGCGCGGACGCATGGACGCTTGTCTAAATGGCCCATTAGTCGTTGGTCGGAGGTATTCTTTATTCCTTTGGCATTTTTGGATATTGAATTACAGTTAACTTTAATTCAAATTTATGCAATTAATTTTGAAATTATTTTTTCCCCCCTAAATTTCTTTTTTATTAAATTTAGTTCATTTTTCATGTTGACTAGTAATTGAGTTTTATCTTAAGCGCGATTGGTAAATTCATAAACGAATAGAAGATTTATTCATGAGACCATAGTAGATTGACTGACTTTGGACATCCAAAAAAATATTATTTTGAGGATGACAGTAATAAAGTTATTCAAATTGGACAGTTTAATTGAGTTTGTGTGCTTGTGTTTGTTTTTTTTTTGTTGCTTGCGTATGCGACAGTTCTATTGACAGTTTGTTGCAATAAATCGAATTTTGAAATTTCAATTGTTGATACAGCGTTCACTTTTCCATAATGGAAATAGTATTTTACTATAATATATTTATTCATATAGACTTACTTGGCTATTTAGCTCTTTATCGCCAATTTCACTAAATTAACGCTTCATTTTTGTCTATTTTTGCGTTCATGCACAACCACAGACAAAATAAGGTATAAAAATTCAGCAATTAAAAATAAACATAAATTTAAATAACAAAATAAGCGTATTCATTCAACTAACCACATGAAACCATAAATAAAAATAATACCACATGAAACCATAAATAAAAATAATAAAACTAATACTGAGATAAATAAATTCAAATTTGATGTGCCTTTGAACCGATTTTGTAACAAAAGTGGAAGCGGGCCAATATTTAAACTATTGAATTACGAAGTGAATCATCGTAACTATCCGTTCGCGGGAACGGTATGTTGAAGTTAAACTCATAATCAACAGAAAATTGAATACTGGAGATGGTAATCATAGCGCCGTAAAACATTTTAAATGCACATAGTGCGCAGAGCTCTCTAGCTAAAATGCAGGAACGGCCAGAAGAAAGTGAAAACACAGTAGAGAATTCTGAATTTAAGTAATAGCGGGCTAGTAAATCTAGGTTGTACATACTCAACCGCTTCGATGAAATGTCGATGATCAGGATACCAAATTTGACGACAATATGCACAAAGGAGATATGCAGGCATTCCCAGGTGGAATGAAACTGCGGAATCGAGGGTTTCATACGTAATGATATGTATCATGCGGATATTAGATTTAAGCTTTGAATGAAATACTATCAAGTCCTGAAAATTATCAACAGGACTGAGGGATGAACCAAGAATAGAATAAGAAAATGTGATAGGAGATAGCTTTCCTGTATAGGATATCAGCATGCATTTGGCAATATTTAGAGTAATAGAATTGAGAGTGCCAGTTGCCCATGGCGCAAGTCATCCTGCTATTGCGAGCAGTCATCTGCCGATCTGATCAAAAGAATGAAGGAATTAAAGAGGGAAGAACAATATGAACAGCAGACGGCTACGAATCGCGTATTGCCGAACACTAAAAATGAGATGAAAAGAGGATTAAGAATGACAGTTGCCAATTAAAAAGAAAGTACAATTACAAAGGTAAGAGGAAAAAACAGAGGCAAAGTTAACTCGAGAAACCACACTTACCTATTTTGAGAGGTAGACTTTATGGTTCACTGAACCGATAGCCTGGACAAAGTTTGTATTTATTGCTGGCCGATAGGAGAAGCAACAAAACGATAGTAAGTTGAATAATGTTGCGTTACTTCTAACAAATCAATGTTGTTCAGAAGTGAGATAAGGCTCAGCTATCGGCTATAGTCGCAAACTATCCTTTCGAGGAGCTTACTGAAACACACTTAGGGAGATATGTGTTGAAAGTTGGAAATGTAAGATCTATCTCTCTAAGGAAAGAAAAACAATAATACGTATACGAAAATACGTATACTAAAAATTGATACACTAAACCACAGACGGCTGTATTTTAGGAATGGATTTATTGTGATCGCATGGATTCAACCTGAACTTAGGCTTACTAATCCTGAAATGGCGAAATGTTAAGATTTTGATGGGAGATTCCAGTGATCAAGCTGTCGAATTAAAAGTGGCAGTAAACGCTGAGACTGACGTGACAACGTCCTCCGAAAGCCTAATTAATATGGGCCAGCATTGATGGTACCTCTACGGATCACCGATCTTGCCTGACTAATTGTAGTGCGATGTCTAGCAAGGCCAAACAACAATGAAAAGCTGGCAGTCAAAGTGCACACAGGACTGAAATGAAAAAGCAATGTGGTTTTTGCAACCCACTCTTGGCTGGAATGCATATTTTAAAGCCGAAGCTGGAAGTAGACGTTTCAAAAATAGACGAATATTCCTCCTAAAAATACTTATGCAGCTTTTGTCCCAGAACATGTAAAGGAATAGATATTCAAGACTTAGATGATGAGTGGAGAGCGCTTCCAATTTTTCCACAATTGCCGATTGACGATGAAATTTGTTGCTTTTATTATAATTTGGGTAAAATGTATAGATGAAACTGGAAAACAAGAATTTGCTGTCCTGTCCTGTTAGATTTTCTTTATTTGCCTCATTCAAACGCTGATTGTGAAAGGATTTTTTCGAAACTTAATTTGATCAAAACAAAAAATAGGAATAAAATGAATATTAACAATATTAACGTCAGAACTGAAATTAACGCTCCAGAAAGTATGTACAAAAAATGTAATCAAGATATTTACAAATAGGTAGGTACTTGCCTACTATGTATACACAGCTTATTGTACTTGCATGGAAGCAAAAAAGTGCGTGAATCAATTTATGTTTTTCGTATAGGAAAAAATTTTTAATAAATTTTTTTAGTTATAAAATAGTTTCTCGAATGAATTATAGTTTTTGACTGAAAGCCCACCTTTTCTCTCTCAATAATTATTTTGTTTTTGTATTTCGACCGAAAAGCTAGACTATTTTTGTAGCCGCGTTCTATTTCCTTCTTGCTCACAAGTTGCAAAATGATAAACATGGCCCCTAATAAAACTATATTATGATTATCGAATAAAAGAATCATATTCATGGAGAAAATGAATGTTCTATCAAAAACTCAATTATTTAGGTCTACACAAATACAAAGTAATGGTGTACGGTAAAAACGTGGAAATCAGGTAATTTTTGAACATTTGTACGGTAATTCAAGCCAGAACACCTGGCAACCCTGATGGAAGTCCACATAAAAGCTAATTTTTTTTCGTACTGAGTTAATCAGCAAGCACCGTCGAACTCATATACATATTTAATTATATAGATATCAATTTTTCAAAGAAATCATTGGGAAAAACTCGAACCAATTCCCAAGAACACTTTTTGAAAATTGGTTTGAAATATGAATTATCGCTTGCTATAGAGCTGACAGTGTTGATATTGTTTAAAAAAAAAAAAAAAAAAAAATTATCGCCACTCCTCGAAAGCGTACCGATAGGCAAATGATTTGTATTGACTCAATATTATGCTTCTATAGTTTCCGCTTGTTTGTTGCGTATTGACTAAATTGATTCGTTTAGGTAATAAAATTGTGCACCTATTTAGACTTGAGGTTCACCGAAGACAAACGAATCGCTTATCAAAAGTTATCGTTATCTTCGATCAGAATGGAAGCTTTGGATAGTATGAATCAGCGAAGAAATATATTTATTTCGTCTTTTTTTGCCAATCAAACGGCTATATTTTGGTTCTAGAAGTCAAAATAGTAATTTTGATAACGCTTCAGCAGCATCTATAGCTGATAAATCTGCTTTGCTACACCCGAACTTATTAAGCCGGGAAATCACAGAGTGATTGGCATACAAATGTATGCAGCTTATTGGATGACTAATATTTATGGCGATGATTGCAAAGCAAATAATCGGAAAGGAAAACTCGGAAAAAGCAATAATATTCATACGTACATCTATGTAGATATGTACCAGTCATCTAATTCTGATATTAAGGTCAGAAAATTGTTCACCCGAATTTCATAATATTATTCAAATGCGTCATTAGCCTGATTTTGCTGCGGTAGGACTGAGAACATTGAACCAATTTTTTTTTTAATGAAATGCAATATGTAAATCAATGCCTGATAAAGGAAGCCTTATTATTAAGTACGATTCGTTTTTATTTTCTTACCCGAACTGTGCCCGCTATGAGGAGCATCGAAGCCACCAAGTTGATGGTGGTCAGAATTAATCCAACGACGATTATGCAAAGCATAACTGAAAGAAAATGAGGCGTAAATCAATGAATACGAAAAATATGGAAATTGGGACGGATCATAGATGCACTTGAAATTTGCATTTGAAGTGAACTTTGAGTCCTTTTGCAGCATCTAAAAACAACTACAAATCACTTTGTGCATGCATAAACTTGTCTTTTTAGCTAACAACAAACTTACATCTATAAACTGTATCGTAGTCATATTTGCCGGGGTTTTGTTTCATAAACTCATCGACGATATGGTCCAGGTATCCAATGATGAAACCACTCACTACAATTCCGATGACGGCTGAGATCGAGCCCAGCCACCCAATAATCATACCAATGGTATGCACTCGGAAACAACAGAATCGGTCGTTCGCCATCTTTCTGGCTTCAATTTTGGTATCTATTTCAAATCGAATCGAGACTTTTCACCGTACCGTAAGCAAGTCGAATTGAACACTACTGACTGAGGGACTTGAAAGAAAATTGTGCACGTACGTCGAAGAGAATGCTACCGGCTCCGAAAGCTCCAAACACAATTGAGAGATACCCGTTCCGTTCCCATAGTTATCTATTTCATGAGAAAAGCTTCGAATGATTCTGAGATTTGCAGTGGCATGGCAGCTGACTTCTACGACGTAAAAATACAAAATACATATCTCCGATAAGTTATTTGTTTTGTTTGTTTTGAGGGGAAAGTGGGGAGAGCGACGGCGAGGCAGCCGGCACCAGTGGGTAAATTTTTGTTTACGTTTTGGCAAATACACAAACTATGGATTTTTATGGGGACATTCTTCCATGTGAATCATAATTCGCTTTCTTTAACTGCGTATAGAGTGATTTGGGGGGGAAGGTGACCAATGACGATAAAAATAGAATAAATTATTATTAAACAACGTTCGGGGCTGGTAGTCTCGACTTAATCTGATAATGATAAGAGTGCTCATACAGTAAGAGAATTAAATATTGGTTCAATTTTTCTGAAATTTCCAGTTCGAATTTGTAGTGGAAGATTAGGGACTACTTTAATAATAAATGATGATGTTTTTGCATTTAATTGAAAGTTTTGTAAGTTTACTTTGGGTACAATATCGAAAAACCTGGATAAGATAAAAATTTCACAATATTGACGTAAAATTGTTCATTGGTGATCCAAAATGGCGCAAAAAAAGTCAAGGCACAACGCAGTTTTATCTTGAGCTTATAATTCCTGCAAAGAGAAAAATCTTAAATTAGTAAAAAAAACTATCTCATCTGAACAGCTAGAAATACTAATGTTTGTTGAACATTAGAAGAATCATGCAGATCGGAATATTTTACCACACGTGCTCCAACCTGTTTCGAGTGCAAAATCACTTTGATCTTAACAATGCAATTAAACTCATAGGATGGAAAGGATTTCAGGAATTTCAATATATAGGACAGCCAAACACTGCAAGATTTTGAAAGCAGCACAACATTACATAGACAATGAAAATGCTTAGTGCTTGCAACACTTTACCAGCACTGCAACTAAAAGTCTCCCACAATTGAAAATTAAATAACTCTATCGATTTCGATTTCATCCGATAATTTCGTCGAAAGTTACAGGGATAGAAGGATGTTTAGGGTGCAGAAACGAAAGGTGTTTGGAAACAAAAAATTTCTAGAACTTATAAAATTTAAACATTGGTAACTTATTTTCATTGTAAGTGTTCACGATATGAATAGTTAATGTAAGCATTTATTGATACAAAAATAGCCAAAAACACCTCGCGCTGGCAGCTCTTTGGTAGCATCAAAGCCAAAAATATACCACACCTGCCACACCTTGAAATCAACCTACTCTGTGAATTTCGTTTTGATCCGATGACTGCATTGGAAGTTAAATGGATACAAAGAAATTTAGGGCTACCAGTCGCAAAAGTTTTCAAATTTTCGAAAACTTAATATTTGTTGTTTACTGTCACTACAAGATCATCACCGTTTGCATATAAATACAAAGCCAAAAACAGCTGGCAACCCTATGATGGTTTTTTTGACTAGATCCCTTTTGAATAATGCCTATAATAAGTTCGAGATACAATATGAAATTCGTTTTAATTTCATGACTGCACTGGAAATTATACGACAAAAAGCTTTATTTTCCTGAGCGAATTTTCAAAACCCAAGACATCAAAATTACCATTTCTAGCAAACACGGCTTAAAGTAAGGTTCAACTTTTGTGTCAATTTCATGAAAATCTGGTAACTTATTCACATTTCATAGGGCAAAAAGTAGCTTTTTTCTTTATAATTTTTCAAGATGGCACCACTGGCACAGAGTTGCCCGCATTCCCAAATCGCTTCTATTGGACTTGGTCCGACACAAAACCGATTCACTCTGTGAATTTAATGTGAATCTGATGATTGGGTCGTGAGTTCTCGTGAACAGAAGTTTTTGATGCTTGATATATAGCTAAATTGAAGGAGGGTTACCGTTCTTGTCTGATGTGAAATTTCAAAAATTTTGTTTTGGTTGCGTAGACAAAGCACAAAATTTTCATATGAGTTGGTTTTCACTGTACAAATCGAACATTTTTCTGGAGAGTCAATGGTTTGTAGGTTTTCCTTTTCAATGCCTGCTGTAGCTGCAGGGTTGCCAGCACGTTCATAAAAAACGACACGAGTCTTTAACCTAGTAACAATAATGTGCCCTGTAAGTTTCATAATGATTTGATAATCTGGTCAAAAGATATCGCAGTTCAAAAATTTTCCCAATATCATTTTAGGCCTCTAGCGCACACATAGGGTTAGAAATTTCCAAAAAAAATATCATATTCACATTTGGAACATGCTCAAAATTCAATCCATAAACTTTATTTTTGCGAAAGTTATTTGTTGACAGTGAAATAGGATTATTTAAAATATCACTAAGATGGCCGGCGGCGTCAAAGGGTTAAAGATGATTAGCTTTTTGTGAGACCTGGCACTATCCAGCACTATACAAAAATGTATTCTTAAAATTTCAGTTCAATCGGATGGCGCGTTCCTGAGATTTTTTGATGGTGTATACATATAGATATATACATATATATATATATATATATATATATATATATATATATATATATATATATATATATATATATATGTATATATATATATATAAATATATAAATATATATATATATATATATATATATATATATATATATATATATATATATATATATATATATATATATATATGTATATATATATATATATATATATATATATATATATATATATATATATATATATATATATATATATATATATATATATATAGATATGTATAGAAATATGAGTTTTTGGCCAAAATGATTTTAATACTAATGTTCTTCTTCGAACATTAGTAAAAATGAAATGGTGAACTTGCATTTTGTTAAAGAGTACATAAACAAGCCAAAATCATTTTGAAAGTCCATAATTTTTGTTGATGAAGTAAAAATTAATCTTTATGAATCCGATGCGTGGCGATATGTATGGCGAAAGCCTAATACAGAGTTTCAAAGGAATGATACTACTCCCACTGCAAAACACGGTGGAGGGAGCATTATGCTATGGAGCTGTATGGGGGTATTGCCCTGGAAATAAAGAATTTGTGAACAATACGATGGATCAAACGTGTTACCTGGGTATTCTTAAAAGAAATGTAAAACAAAGGGCTGAAAAATTAGGCATTTTATATAATTTGGCCTGCACCAGGACAAGGATCCGAAGCATAATTCGGAGGAATGTCGTCTTTGGGCTATTTATAACAGTCCAAATATTATTCAAAGTAATCAGTCGCTGAACTCAAACCCGATCGAGCATTTATGGCATCATTTCAAATCCAGAGTTGCGTTGCGAAAGGTAAAGAATAACAATGGACTCCAATATGTCATTATTGATAAATGCAATAAAATTTCATCCAGCTTTTGCAAAAAATTAGTGAAATCGTTGTCAAAACGACCGCGAGGAAAAGCGACAAAAATCCGAGGAAAAGCTACAAAATATTAGTGCTATGTAAGTTGAAATGTTTGAAATTGGTAATTCGAAACAATTTAAATAATTTCAGATAAAACTGCGTTGTGTCTTACATTTTTTGTGCTATTTTGGATCATCAGTGAAAAATTTTATATGCGGAAGCATCCTCTAACGTTAACAGCTGACACGTCAAGCAACCTTAGTTTATGCCGAAGGACGGCAGTTTGCAACAGTGGATGAGTAAAAAAATACTATCACGGAAGCATGGATGCAAACCGACCAAAATTACGTATTTGCCAAAACGGACGTGCAAAGTGCTGAGCAACAAAGGAGGGGTCTACAAAATATTGAAGCCCAAGCACGTGTTCTTACTCCGAAAATATCCTGTGATTGTCCTATAGTTTTGTAGCGTCGACCAGTTCTAATTTTGATTTTTTTGTATTTCTCATATTTATTTTAGGGTTCAGGTTCGTGCTATATTTGATAGAACACGTCTGTTGAAGTAAAAAAATACCCATTCTAATAAAGAAAATAAAGTGATATTGTGAGTAGAGTTTTGTTCATTTTTAGTACCATGTAGTATAGTTTTGTCGTGACCTGCATATTTATTTATTTATTTATTTATTTACCAAGCAAGGCTTACATGTATAAAAAGAATAAAATAAAATAGTACATGCATAAAATTACGAAACAAAATAAAAATAAAACAAACTATATAAATACAAGACTAATAAATAGTGCATAAATAAAATAAGTTATAAACAGACAACAAATAAAGTGAAAAATAAATGACAGATGGCAAAAGAATGACTAACAAATTAAATAGTGTATAAATAAAATAAGATATAAACAGACAACAAATAAAGTAATAAATAAATGGCAAATGAATGATTAACAAAATAAATACCAAATTTAAATTGAACATACAATACATATATGTTAGTATGGTGGGGGGTGGGGAGACTATAAAGAGAGAGCCTTGATGATGTTATTTTTAAACGTTGATTTAGAAACCGTAGGGGAAAAGTTCTCGCTCATGCTATTGAATAGCTTGCAGCACCTATAATATGTTTAATTTATTTATTTTTCGACCTGGAACGAATGTCTACCGACTTTGAAATTGGGAAAACAAGCGAATTTCCGGCTTTCTAGCAAACTCAAATAAAATAACAGAGAGGAAAATGTAAGAAACATGCAAAAGGTTTTACAAAAACATTAGAAATATCATCAAAGTTACTGTTTACAGAAGGATTCAACAACGATATTAAATTTGCTACCTCAAGACGATTAGTCATCACAACTTCAATATCAATAGATACAATAGAACCATAGTTCCATGAAGAGCTAAAAAAAGAAGCGAAAAAATAGCAAACATATTGTTGTGTTCTACCGTTAAACACCTTCCGTGGGTTTAATATTCTTCACATTCGTGAAATAAAACAGTTTCTTTTAAAACACTAATTACACTTTTATTCACACAAATATTTATAACACTAAATTCCGTACACTTTACAGATCGCACTATTATAATTTTGCGGTACAATTTAATTATCGCACTATAATTACTCGCACTTTATCGCTTTTAATTAATCGCGCCCGGATACACTAAACTGCTGTATCGCTTTTCACAGTAAGACTTGTCGCTGTCTTCGCCATCTACTCAGTACAATCTATCGCATTGTTCCAAAACTCACTATCAACTGATTCCGAGGACTCGTCGCGGCGATATTTATATCCGGTCTGGTGAGATAAATTACTATCTAGGCCTTTCTAGAAATGTGTCTTGGGTTCTGGATCCGTCTTCGAAATGACTAATGGGAAATTCCGTCGCCATGTGAAATGGGAAATGGGTACGTGTATTAGGTTCTCGAAGTTTATCAAACTGCCTTCTAGAGAGCTATTCTACGTTTTATTTACGATTGTTTTCGTTGTTTGAATACATGTATGAAATACATGTATGGAATGTATGTCGAGTATTGCCTCGCCGTTTCTAGCCGTTTCTGGCGCCGCCACAACGTCATACGGATCGTTTGGCGTGCATGCAACAATATCAAAAATATCTTGAGGAATAAAAACAGTGGTTCCTTGTAACACAAAGCAGTCTATGTAGTTTTGCAGCTTTGAAAAAATAGCTCCTGCGCGCTTCGAGGTATAAAATATGCGAATATCACTATAACTTTTGCATTGGGCATATTAAGGATGTCTGCTCAAGGGTCAACTCAAGAGAGATACTCAAGAGTCTAGATTATACACAGCAGACATCCCTAATAAGAGAGGTAAAGAAGCATGCGGAATTGTGGCAACTGGTACCAGCAAATTATAAAGACAGTGAAAAGCTACACCCAATTGCTTTTGACGTTGTTCAGATCGACTTATCTGTGCGAATAATCTTAGTCGAAAATGAAGTATTCCAAAAATGTTTATAGGAAAAGGCTTACTGATTTTCACTAAGACGATATCTTAAGATTTGCAGCCTGATTTAACTAAAATTGTCAAAACTTCAAAGATAGCGTTTATGATGTCAGTGACTATTGTTAATGTATTGTTAGTGAGTTGTGCCAGCCATAGGTTCAAAATTGAATTAGGTCCATGTGATTTCCGCTTATTAAGCCCAGTTATGAGTTGTCTGACCTCTTCTAAGCTGGTTGGTTTGATTTGATAATTTTCCGTTGGCGCAAAAACAAGGGCAGAGGCAGGAACTTCTTCTTCCTCCTCAACATCATCCTCTGGAGAGCGGTTTCCTGAAATTGGCACTGTCAAATTTCAGTCCATTTGGCCCATTTTGTTTTTGTTGCGAAAATATTTGGTTAAAGTTTTTAGCTTTGATCTAACAACTGCATTAGAAGCCAAATAGTAGGAAAGTTTCGAGGCTTACCACTCGAAAGAGCTTCAAAATTTAGGAGAGTAAAACACTTACTAATTATTTTCATTACAGGATGCTACTCATATGAAATTTTGATGGCAGAACGTTCTAATAAAAAAATGTCAAAACTGCTCAGTGCTGGCAACATTGTTTAGCTATGAAAGTTAAATTAAAGTTTTGCGAATGGAAAGATTTTTGGGATTCCTACACGAAAAATGTCCAAACCTTGCAAATTACTTACTTTCATCGTAAATGTTTATCATATGAAAATGCATTGGCAACACTGGTTGCCATGAAAGCTACAAAAATGCTTGCTACTGGCAACCACTTGCTAACACTAGAGTCAAAAGTATACCAACTATTTGTCAAGACGAGGCCAATTCACTCTGAATATTTGATTTTGATCTGATGACTGCGTTGAAAGTTATAGGGGCAGAAACATTTTTAGGGTTACCGCTCGCGAGCAATTTAAAATTTGGAAACTCAAACGATTGGTGTTATCTTTCAGCACAATATCATTATTATTATCTACAACATCATTAGCATTTGAAAATTTAATAGTAGAACCTCTTAACAAAGAAAATGAAAAAAATTACCACAGCTGGCACTTCTGTTCTAATTTTCAGCGAAAGCTCTGCCAAACTTGGCTCACACAAAGGTCCACTAGCTGTGTGAATGTTTAAAACCTAATATCTGCAAGTAGCAATTTGACATTTTAATAATTTTCTTTTTCTACTTTTAGGAACTGAGCTCCTGCATGGGGCTCAACATATCCAAAAAAAATTTAATAGCTAGGCTAAAAACATGACCAATTTTTATTTTGTATACTTTAAAGAATTTTTTTAGCTCGATCGGATTACGCAGTCCTGACAGAAATTTTAAATTTATATATACACTGTCGCGAAAAAGTGATTCAAAAGCTCATATTTAAGAAATTCTTTGGGTTAACCTTTTCATATTTTTAAAAGTAGTGAATAAAAAGTCCGTTGGTTTTTTTCTTGCTATTAATATATTTCTAAACAGTTATTAGATATAAAAAAAATAAAAAAAAATACTTTTCTATAAGAAAAAAATTAAAAAGTAAATCAATTCATTTTTGGGAGAAAAAGTGATGCAAAAATTAAACCTCGATCATATTCTACCAACTGTATTGGGTTACTGACATCAATCAATGGTTCTTAATATTTGGTAGGATTTCCTTTTCGATCTATGACAGCTTGAAGCCTTCTTGGCATAGATAAAACCAACTTAGCGCAATATTCTTGAGTGATCTTGCCCCACTCTTCTTTTATTATTTCCTTAATCGCGGATTTGCTGCGGATGTTTTGTGTTGTAAGTCGACGCGACAGTTCTTCCCAAACATGTTCAATTGGATTGAGATCCGGTGATTGTGGGGGCCATTTCAAGCAATTTGGAATATTATTAAGTTTCCACATTCGAGTTTGGTGGGCGGTATGGGATCATTGTCTTGCATGAATATGTAGTTTGTTCCCAAATTCAACTTTTGAACGCTAGCTGCTAGCCGATCCTTTAAAATCTGGATGTAGACTTTGTGATCCATCGTTTTTTCTTCTATTATATGAAGTTCGCCAACTCCATTGAAAGCCATACATCCCCATAACAAAATAGAACCACCACCATGGTTCACAGTTCCTATCATATTGTTCGTATCTAGCTCCGTAAGAGGCTTTCTGCACACTTTCGCTCGTCCATCGTGAGAAAACACATTAAACTTGCTTTCATCCGTGAATAAGACGCGTTTCCAAAATTCGACATCCTTATTCAAATGTTCTGTGGCGAAATTTAATCTTTTTTCACGGTTTATGTCGCTTACGAAGAATTTCTTTCGTGGAATACAACACACGTAATTTCTTTAAATGATTTCTGACTGCATGAACGCTAATATCTTTTTTATGAATAGATTTTAGTGTTGCTTTGATTTTCGTCGCCGATATAAAAGGATCTTTCTTGACTTCTCGTTCGATTATTTGCATATCACGTCCTGATAATATTTTCTTCCTCCCTGAGCGCTTTTTATTTTCTAAGCTTTTATTTTTACAGAACCTGTCTATTATCCTCCAAACAGTGGAAATGGGTCTATTAACGATGGATGCAATTTCCTTGTATGGAACGGTCTGGCTATGAAGCCGAAGAATAATTTTTCTTTCATCTAAAGAAGTCTCTTTTCTCATGTTGATCGACTGAAAATTGGTTAAATAGTAATATTAATGAAAACCTTAACCTGAGGATTCAGAAATTACTTTCTTTTACGAATGTTTTCCTCCAATCGCCTCTAAAATTGATTTTCGATGATGAAAACAACTAACAATGGACTGCAATCGCTGATAAAATGACACATTTTCAATGAAAAGCAATTATTGCATCACTTTTTCTCGGTATGTTTTAAGCTAGAGGTTAATCTGGAAGCGTAAACAAACTTTCAGAAACCGGTTCCTGGGAAAATGATGAAGAAATTTTACCTATGGCACATAGGACCATACTCCGAAATATCAATTTTGCCGAACAAGAACCTGTTAAGTGAATACCGGATTTTGAAAACCTGAAAAAAAAATCCTTTCCTTTCTCATGACGAAAATCGCAGTTTGCTCGCCAACTATCTTCCGGATCATATTTGAGGTTGATGGCAATTATCGATGTCCACCAAGATTACTGAGTTCTTAGTGTAAACTTTCTTATGATAGAAAACATGCATATTCCCGAATATATATTCTAGTAATCTTTCATACTCCGTTTTCACGATAATATAGATTTTTCTCAAGTAGGACGACTTTAGCTAGCCCGTATTTTTGAAATAAATAATTTATACTGTCAATAGCTTAGAATACAAACTAATCCTAAACCCACAAGCTCCCCTAAGACAATCCGCACGACACCTTGACATGAAGAACCTGGATCGATTCGGCGATAATAGCGAGTAGCTAGAATAATATACAACGCAAATGTTTTCATACACGCCTTCGAACCTGTCTATTCCATTCTTCGAATCATGGAGCATTAAGAGTCCTGCCCGGAACTTCTGACGACCTAAGCAGCGCAGTCAAACACCTCACGCTCTTCAGATTTATTGTTTGCCGGAAAAACGGAAATCGAATACACGCGGGTTTTGAATATTTTATTGCTCCCAGCTTACCGAAATTCTATGCGTAGTCCTTGTACACGAGAGTACAAAAAGCAAGTGCCGACCGAGTGTAGATTTTCACACACATCTCAGCTCCATAGATACTGCAAATATCCTAACTTTTGCCGAGTTTCATTCGTCTGGATTTAAGTGCTCAGCGTGTAAACGGAAAAAATTCACGGCAGCCCCCAAAGTCTATTCGCAAACAATTCTCCGCAGCACTCAAATCGAGTTCATACCTCATTCATTCATATAAGTAACTCGACATGTTTTGCCAGAGATCCTTTGTTCGTGGCAAGAAGGAGTAATGTGTTTTATCTAGTCACTATTCGTTTATCAATTTGAGTTATTGATATTGGGGGGGAACTGATATGATAGGATGTGTTACGATATGATGATTATTATATTTTCTTTGTGTGAAGATTCGTTGCGAAGACGTTCAGGTTCGGGATTGCTTGAGGACACGTAATATGTTTGAATGACAATAGAATCTTATTTTTGATATTTATCCTCTCGATGGTAGCCAAATGATACTTGAGAAAATATGGAACGAATTGTATTGTTGGTTGATCCGTACTCAAAGGTTACGTGATGATCTATGAGCTTGGAAAGTAATTTGCAGGCTTCCGTAAATTGATTTGAAGAAAAGGTTATTCAATCAATTGCTCGTTGAGATGATGGGATGCTTGAATATAGATTTTTTGAGAGAATTGTGAAGCATCTGAATCGAAATGAATAAAATGAATACGCAATCAAGCATAATTCATAGGATGACCAAAGTTTGGTTAAACATCATGCCGTTCCTGATAAAAGCACCCTAACTACTGAAAGCATAGTTTCACAACCATACGAAAATTCCTTCAAACAAAACGAATTCAAATAAATATATAATTCCATACAAGAGAGGTGTAGGTATTAACTATGCTAGAAAATCCAAAAAGCATAATTCGAAACTAGATTCCTGCCATTTCTGTGTATTGCATTCTTCACACATAATGTAGGCACTACAAAACGACCGTCAGTGCACAGGATCGTTAGCAAAATTAAATCCACTCGTCCAGTATCATGTTCAGAAAATTTTATTGAACCACATAGTCAGCACACCATAAAGTTGATTCCGGTGTGACTATAGCAGCGTATTATTTGAATCCGATACTATCGTCATCGATTTGTGATTGAGCTTCATTTCTATTTGGGTCAAGTCAATCAGCACGCACGTACGGTGAATTCGCGATTGTTCTCGACAACGCAGTCTACATCCTCGAATTTATTTATGAACGATTTCAACTTCATATCATGCTCAAATGGTTGAATCTCCGTCTGTTCATGGAATTCGATGGTTTTGCATGCCGCCATTCTCGATAAAATCTGATTGCATTGACTTTGGGATCGAATAAAACCACCCGCAAAACTCCATGCAATTGTTTCGTGCTCCCTCGGCAAGACTTCAGTCACGATTTTGTGAATTACTGCTGAGGGTCCGGCATGATGCATTCCCATGGAACTCAGTAAATATGTACACGATTTTAATTCGAACCAAAGTTCCACGATGACACATCGAGACTAGATATTTGCAATCCTTTTCGGCCAAATGCATAACCCACTTCTACTAGCTTCTCAATAAGTTCTGATGCAACTTTGAATCTCCTGCAACTTTACGAACTAGAATAATTCTTGCATATCTGCTCTGATGATTGATACGAATTCGAATTACTCGAACGATAGTCGAATGGAAATTTTCCGAATTTAGAAGATATGTAGGCACTTTTCCGGAAAGAATATAGCAATAGGAAACTAAAATCGATGTCGATCGATTAGCCAACTCCTTTTCAGCTAATATTGAAATTTTGTATGAAGCGTTAGTATGCTGAAATTTCACATTGTGATTACAATGAAGATTATTGCATAACGGACTTTTCAAGGTAAGTTGACACGGTGCAAATACACTTGGATAAAATGTACTTGGACGTCCAAGCAGTATCATTTGGACGCTTCATGAATCATGAATCGTGCCAACATTAATCCAAGTCTACTAGAACAGTATGACTACATCCAACATACTTTGAAACATTTTCTGTGGAGTACTAGCAAAATTAAAATAATAGTCACAATAAATCAATTATTTTACACATATGTATGTAATTAGAAGTTTCGAGTGCTGAAAATAGAGGTAATTTGGAGATGGGTAGCCGTTCTTATGCAAATCGGAAATTTGAAAATTTCAAATTGACATGGTGGACAAAGCTCAAAATGTAACAATAATTTGAATTTTTTGTCAAAAAGCAAAAATTTTTCAGGAGGGGCGATGATTTGAAGGATTTTTTTTCATTTCTACGTGCCTACCGCAGCTACAGGGCTGCCCGCACAGTCTTGAAAACCCATGTGTGTGTACAGTTTTAGTCAACATCAATACGCTCTGCACATTTCATGATAAAATTTGAAATAAAATTCTTGCTTACTTTTAGGCACTCAACGCCCACGTAGGGTTCACAGTTTCCAATTTGTTAATATAGACAAGCATAAAACATAATTAGTTTTGACTTCCGGCAGCTCTACCTCTACATCCAGCGAGTGGCAGTCTCGTAATGATCAATTCAACGTGATTTTCGATCTTGCCACTAAGTTTGTATACAAATAAATGCCAAATTAATTGCTTGCTCTGGAACTGCCAGAGCATCCGTAACAAACACCTGGAAACCTGTAGCTTCGTCATTCAGAAGAATGTAGACTTGGTCATACTATCCGAAACTTGGGAAATTAAGGAAGGCGATAAATTGTCTAATGTTAACTATAATATTATTTGAAACGACAGGAGTGAAGCAACTGGAGGAGGATTCACCATTCTCATCAAAAAAAGGCATTAACTATCGTCCCGATAAACTACCCGATAAAGCTGTGGAGCATTTAGCAATAACTGTCGCACAACTTAACAATTATCGCTGTCTTTTTTAGTCGCATTAATTAGAATGCTCAAATTGTTAAAACGTTTCAAAGATTATTTGAGATTATTGACGAGCATTCAAAATAATTTTTTAATCTGCGGCGATCTTAACTCTCGACATCGGCATTGGAATTGCTCGAAAGCCAACAAGGCTGAAAAAATCCTATTTGAACTTATGACGAACAGAAATTTTTTTATTCACACTCCAGACGGTCCTACCTGTTATGCTACGCGAGGTAACTTGTCAATTTTAGACTTAATATACAGTAACGGCAGAACTCACCTACAGCAACCTACAGTGTTGAATTAGCTTTCTTCTATTCTTCTGACTGTATCATTTTTAATCGATAAATGCATCAATGTTGAGAAATATCAGTTTTTTTTTATGGCGAAACGGCTTGGGTTAAATACCGTAAATTTCTTAACGACAATATAGACCTACGAGACGCTGATCTTTTCAAAGTTTCGAATCCCCGTTAAATTAACAAACTTGTCTTAGATTTCACGAATAATATCCTCAGAGTTCGAGATCAAATCAAACTGACTCGGAAACCTGTAGCATAGCACCGCAATAAAACACCGCAATAACACTCGCAATCACAACTTCGCAAAATGGCAAAGATCCCACAATCCTCACCTTAAAACCTACCTGAATGAACTAAATATGCAAATTCGGTTAGTGTTTATGAAAATACGCAACAAACGCTGGAATTACACACTATCAGTACAAGCAACTGGATCTAAAAAGTTATGGAAAATACGAAAAGTTTTAAATAGCCAATCTAAAGCCATTCCTCCCTTAGAACCTCCTGATGACTCCGCTGTAGCTTCTGCAAATGAAAAAGCAAATATTTTGGCAACTAACTTCTATAAAGACCACACACTAACCCTCCACATTAACGACCCTGAAACTAATGACGTTGTGCAACGTGAAACCTTAAAGCTATTAGACTCCTCAGATTTGAAACCTTACTGCCTTTGTTCTCCGGTGGAGTTGGGAGCACTACTTAAAAGACTGAAAATAAAATCTTCTACGGGAGATGATGGTATCGCAAATATTCTTTTGAAAAATATTCCAAGGAAGGCAATTGTTATTCTTTTTTATATTTTCAACAGTTGTCTTAAGGTAGGATACTTCCCCGACGCATGAAAAAACACAGTTTTCTTCCCGATTCTAAAGCCAGGCAAAAACCCAAAACTCCATAGCAGCTATCGACCAATTAGTTTGTTGTCGTCAGTGAGCAAGATTTTTGAACGCGTTATTCTGTCCCAGATACGCAGTAAGCTGGAAGAATGTCCAATTATCCCGGACTTTCAATTTGGTTTTAGACCATGGCTTTCCACAGCTCACCAGCTAACTAGAGTCGTCCATCATATTAACGAACGATATTCTTTGAAAAATTCCACTGGTCTGATAGCTTTAGACATTGAAAAGGCCTTTGACAGTGTCTGGCATGATGGCCTCAATTATAAATTAATTTGTTTCTCTTTTCCCATCTACTTATGCACAGTTATATGTTCTGTTCTATCTTCCAGATCGTGTGTTGTTAAAGCAGAGTGCCTTTCTACAAAACATAGCATCCCCGCGGTCGTACCGCAAGGCTCTGTTCTCAGCCCGAATTTGTATAATATTTACATGTCAAATATTGCTCAATTCCAGAATTGCAACATCGCAATGTACGCTGATGACACTGCACTATTCTCTAGTAATAATAATTCTGATCGTATTGTCAAAAATCTCCAACAACTATTGCGTTTAAACAACGATTTTGGCAGCAAATGGACAGTTAGGCAGCAAATGGATGATAAAAATAAATGCTGGGAAAACCCAGGCGATATTTTTTTTACCAAAAAACGAGCCGCGAGAAACTTACCTAATCGACATTTACAAATTTTTGGCTCCTAAGTATCATAGGCAAAAGATATTCACCTTGACTATAGACTCTCGTTTGTACAGCATGCAGAATCAATAAAACCGAAGATAGAATCGAAGAAAAGCATCCTGTCCACCTACCCTTTTATAAATAGGAACTCGAAGGTTTCTGTATCCAACAAACTACTCATTTATAAATCTACTTTGCAACATATAATGCTACATGACTGCCCCGTTTGGAACAACTGTGCTTCGGCGCATAAGCATAAGTTGCAAATCTTGCAGAACAAATATCTGAAAATCATTTTTAACCTTCCGTTTTTCTTCTACACCCACTGTCTTCACCAGCTGAAAAAATTAGAAACCGTTTTGGAATCCGCTGAAGTTTTCTACAGAAAATTTTCTGATAGATGACATAGCTCTAACATTTCTTTGGTTGCATATAATCAGGTACAGATAATCCTGGTAGCCCTAAAAGTCTAATAACAACGAATAATTTAGATTTAAGTTTATCTTAAGTTACATTTAGGTTAGTTTTACGGCTACATTAGGTTTTAAGCTGTTTTTCCCTAAAATACACTCCTAAGCTTACCGTATATACACAAGCTTATAGTATATGTTAGTTATCAAAACTTAGATGTAAAGACTCTGTCTAAACACTAAACTTAAGATATTGTATGGCACTAAATTACCAAATGCATCAATAAAGCTATTATTATTATTATAGTTTTCATTTCCATTACATACTTCTAACGAAAATGTACTCTGCATTGAAATATAGGGGTACATGAAAATTCACTGCTTCCTGTATCCATAACAACGCAACGCTGTTCAGAACAGACGCACTGGAAGCAACAACAACTTCTGTCCCAGTGAATTCACTGGGACAGGAGTTGTTGCTGCTTTCAATGCGTCTCTTCTGGATAGCGTTGTGTTGTTATGGATAGGGGAAGCAAAAAAACACGCCTGTTATTTCACTTTGACGGTAATCGATATGGTATTCTGCGATATGAGTAGGACAGATGAGCCGAGTATTTTTTCATTGAGAGTGGCTTTTATAATTTGAGTGCGTGCATGTGCGATAGACTGGTACGATATACAGCGGTCGGACCAAATGTGACTTGACCTAAAGCGCGGACTAAGTGAACTTAGTTCTAAGGTGTTTATATCGACCTGACCTAAAATTTGCTCAGGTCAAATTTAGTCTTCGTTCGTGCACGACAGCTGTCATTTAGCTTAATTTTCGTTCATGCACTGTGTTTATCGTTTCATTTGTCTCTCAAACATGTTTATTTCAATGATTTTGTGTCAAAGGGGAATGTTATGAGCTTATATTCAACACACATACATTATTAATAGTCGCGCAAAAATCAATGTTTAGGTGGGTGTGTTTACAGCGATATAGTCCACAACCTATTTTAGGTTAGGTGGCTTGAAATCGTGTACTGACCTATCGCTTGGGTCGGGTACTGAGTGTTTACAGCACGTGGACTAAATAATTTAGGTGAAATTTGGTGTATAGTCCGCAAACTAAACGTCTGCTGTAAACGCTATCATTGTTTACTTATTTTCATTGCAAATGTTTATGTAAGCATTTATTGGTACGAAAATAACAAACACACCTCGTGCTCAAGTCAACCTGCATTAGAAGTTATAGGGATACAAAGAAACTTAGAGCTACCACCCGTAAAAGTTTTCAAATTTTCTAGATCGTAATATTTGCTGTTTATTTTCACTAAAAGATCACTATGATTTGAAAAGTTTATTATAAAGTTGCTTACTAAAGATAAGTACAAAAAAAAAAAATACAAAAGCAACCATAGCTGGCAACCCTATGATTTTTTTCCAATTAGATCTCTGCTGAGTATTGTTCACAAAAAGTCCAGTTTGCCATATGAATTTCGTTATGATTCCATGATTGCAGTTGAAGCTATATGACAAAGAAATTTATTTTCCTGAGTGAGTTTTCAAAATTTAAACACTAAAATTACCATAGCTGGCAGTTCCAACCGAATTTTTCAACCAAATATTTACCAAACGTGGTTCAGAGGATTCAGCTACTGAGTGAATTTCGTCAAAATCTGGTGACTGAATCAGAATTTATAGGGCCAAAAGCAGTTATTTTTCCTAGTAATTTTTCAAGATGGCACCACTGGCACAGAATTGCCCAAATTTCAAAATCGCTGCTATGAAACCTGGTCCTACTTAGGACCAATACATTTTGTAATTTTCAACTGTATCTGATAATTGGGTCGTGAGTTCCCGTGAACAGAAGTTTTTGATGCTAAAAATATACGTTACCAGTCGTGCAGTTGTAAAATTTCAAATGTTTTATTTTGACTATGTAGACAAATTATAAGATTTATATATGAGTGGCTTTTTTCCAAAGAGCGATAATTTTTCAGGAGAGTCGATGATTTGAAGGTTTTCAATTTCAGCGTCTACCCTTGATACAGAGTTGCCAACACGCTCATCAAAAGCAATATTAATTTACAACTTAATAGTACCAATATGTCCTCGAAGTTTAATAAAAATTTGATAGCTTTGCCAAAAGTTATCGTAATTTAAAAATTTTCAAATTTTCCCGATCTCTTTTTAGGCACCTAGCGCACACATGGGTTAAAAAAATTCCAAAACGTTATCCGATTCACATTTAAAACACGTTCAAAATTCATTTCGGTAACTCAATTTTTGGAAAAATTATTTGTGGACAGAATAATAGGTATATTAAAAATATGACTAAAATAGCCACCGGCGCCAAAGGGTTAAAGATAATTAACATTTGGTGAAATCTGGACCTATTCTGCATATACATCAATGTATCCTGAAAATTTCAGCTCAATGGAATGGCGCGTTCCCCAAAGATTTTGAATATATATATATATATATATATATATATATATATATATATATATATATATATATATATATAAGTATATATATGGAAATATGAATTTTTGGCCAAATCGATTTTAATACTAATGTCCTTCGAACATTAGTAAAAATAAAACCAATAAAAGTCAGCAGGCCAAAATAGTGTAGCCACCAGATTTTAAGTTCTCTTGTTAATTTAACTTTAGGTTAGGTTAACAATGTACAATTTAAAATATAATATAAAATATTTTCAATTCAATTTTCAAATATGAAAACAAACAAAATAAGGGCGAAAATAAAACTTATTTGTCCAACTACAAGCAATATCTAAGTCAAAAGCATCGAAATCAAATTTCCAAATATTCTTCGCAACCCTTAATTCACTGCTCGAAGCACAAGTAAGTTCTATTCAAACTGACTTCGGTGGTGATAAAAAAATCCCCGTATGTAAACTTTGTTTCAAGAAATTTTCAACTTACTTTTATTTCACTCATCTACTTCTACAAAAGATTGCGAGTACAGTGAGCACTCACTTGTTCCAATCCTTCACGAGTTGATGCTCCTGAGCACACCGAACAAACTGCCAACGAATAGTTTAGTAGAAAAACTTGCAACTGAAACTCTCTAATATAGAGTATCGTATCGAATCAAGTTTTCAAATTCGTAGCTCGTCGGTATTAGTTTTACTTTTCGACTGCATAGCACAACTTACGGCACGGAACGAAAGATAACTGATGATATCCGAAAAGTATATTTACAGTAGCTGCTTCAGGATAACAATATTGGAAATGTTCGGCAAAATGTTGAAAAGTTCTTTTGGCGGATGCAGTCAGAATGATTTATTTATTTTGTGATTGGTGTTATTAGTTTAAGCGAAATATTCAGCCAAGTGTACTTGTAGGTTGAAGAAGAAGAGTTTGATGATGCTTGAATGAGGAATAGCTCTAGCAAAAGTCCGGGATTGGAGGAAAGGTTAAAACAGTTCGGAAAACTAATCTCCTGAAACTGTTTGGTGTATGTAACAATTTCGTTTCTACCAGGAGATATTTTTTTCTGATTTCATTTTTATCATTTAATCAATACAACGTATCTTACTTCCAGAGTAACAATCCACATCTGGTCTAAGGACCTTCTCGTATCCACAGAACTCATCTAGTAGCAATAATCAACCTAGTAATCTCTCTCAATTTCGTCGTCTATTAGTCTTTGCTAATATAACTTGCAGCAATACAAGGAAGATAATCCTGAAATCATATCCTGTCGTTAGTATGTGAATCTTTTCTTTGTTTATTGTGGCAAGCCCAAGGGAACAACCGCATTTGAAGTAGAGTCTGCTAGTCGTCATTTTTCTTCTGCTCACTTCCATCTGTTTCATCTACGGCCTCTTCGTCATACGCACAACTCATTTAGTCCTCTCGAGCAGCAACACGAGGAGAGCTTATGACCTGCCTGCCATGTCCTCGGTCACTTCTGCAACATCGCTGGACGTATATATGTAGCTAAATGAGGAAAAATTGATGAAGCAGAGAGGGTCATTTTGTGACAAATGGGCCGGCATGTTGTTTATGTTTTGCTTTCTCGGCACATTTAATCAGAAGGACTTGTCTAGAAGCTAGCCACTTGGCTCAGGAGTATGAGTTTTAGGATAACATCGACAAATCCCATTTAATGTTGGCTTTTTAGAGCTCGAGCAATATTGGCTGTCGTTTCGGTGTCGGTGGTCTGTGAGTGAGGTCAGATGAGAGATTTTCATTGCAGTAATAAGTTGAAGTTAACTTAAATTATGTAGTTAGCTCAGAGATTTAGCTTATGATAGTATTCGATGAGAAATGATGTTGGATGTTAGCCTTGAATTCTTGTATGCCTTGTTTTTCCCAAAGAACAAACTATAAACCCAAAAACTTCCTTAGAAAAACACTACTTTTTGAAGGAGAATAAAATTATAATAATAAATAAAATAATAATATAATAATAATAAAATAAGGGAAATTTTATTATACAATTATTATTCAGCATAAAACCATTTTGTTTCAGCTAAATGCTTTCGTGTGATTATATCATCGAATATAGCCGTTTTAAATGTACGATATGGTCCTGCGATTGGTTCGTCCGTACAATAATTTTCATGAAACTAGGAAAACTCTTAAATATTTGCAATTTCCACACGCCGATTCGAAACTCAATCATTGTAATTCGAATGAAACTGTGCTGCAGCCTGAAACGCCTGCTATGCACTCAACGCAATATGCGCTCGGTTCCGGAATTCGATTTGATATTTACAGTTCGATTAACCCGATTCGCTTCATTGGATCTTTAGTCGTTTGGCTGAAACATTGGATTCCACTTACCACGATGGAATTCTTGTGAATTGTGACCCGGATTATCGGAATTGAAATCACAGTCAGAAATGCAATGTAGATACTATGCTAGCCAATCAACTGGCACGCGCGCAATGGTATCGTGATCTGGAAACAGATAAGATTTGAGTAACTGGCAAAAGGTAAAATTGAACATCTTGCTTTCGATTCATAAAAAAAGTTTGAATAGCTAATGGATTTCTAGTTTTTTATGGATAATTTTGGTATCTTGGAAATTAGAGTGAAACGGGTGATAATGAGATGGGTTCTATGCATGCTTCATCTTTCGGTTAAGCTGGAAATATATATTACCTACTGGCAAATCCACCATATCTAAGATAAAGAGCAAATACGGCAGCAGTGGCGCAATTCCATCATATCTTATAGGCATTAAAAAAAGATGAAGTACAGTGCGAAAATTACAAAAGCATATCACTACTTTGTACATGTTTCGAAAATATTGGAAAATAAAATTAAAGTTTACGCTGACAATACCATTGTGTAGTAGCAAAGAGGCTTTAGGAAGAACAATTGGTGACTGATCAAGTTTTATTATTATTTATTTATTCACCAAACAAGGTAAAAAATCAGATATAAAATAACAAATTAAAAATAAAATGGAAAAGTAAAGTCAAGTAAAAAGTAAAAACAAACAAGTTAAATAAGTAACAAACAAATGAAAAAAGTAACATATAGATTAATAAATAACAATCAATAAATAAAAACATTGACATATAAGCTATGGCTTAAGGTTTAGGGGTATGGATGGCATGCAAAAGAGAGGATTTGAAGGATGATTTGGAAATCGTAGGGGAATATAGATAACTTATGCTGTTGAATATTTTGCAGCATCTATTCACTCAGAAAAAAACTTTGTAAAATTGGGGAAAAACATTGTTGATTCATATATTTTTCACTATGAAATGGCGCCATAGAGGTTTCTCTATGAATTAACTACTACATAGTAATACGTGCGTGAGTTGTATTGGCAACAATTTTCTCTATTGAATCAACAAGGGCTGCTTGTAATTTTGAAGACGCAAATAGGAAATCCAACAACTATATTGGATCGTAATAATATGGAAAGGAAAGTGTGGCTGCGTACTTAAAATATGAAAAAAATGTCGTAAATCGACTTAAAATACCAATGTAAAAAAGACACTATTTAATGCTTTGAATAGTTGAAAGAACCAAGAATTTCAACAATTTATAATTCTTGAAATTCTTGGGTCCTTCAACTATGTAAAGCATTAAATAGTGTCTTTTTTGCATTGGTATTTTAAGTTGAGGTTTTTGAAACATCTTGACATTAAAATTGTGCTGTTTTGTGTCTTATTGTTGGCAAGCAACAGCTCTTTACAAGCTTTATTGCGTATATTGTTTAATAAGTATGGCGAGATTTTGGTCTTAAATGATGCCAATTTTGCAAGGAGTAAATTTTCATTTCCTGGGGCTGGGTGTAATAGCCGGAAGTTGATATGTATCTGGAATTTAAATTATAACACAATTTGAGTCTGATTTTATAAAAACTATCTACCTATTTGATGTTCTTCGGTATCTTTATACCCTTGGCCATGCTTTAAGATTTATTTCTATCTGCCTTAGAAGAAAAGAATTCTCCCATTGCTTTTTCACTTGTTCCCAATCACTGCAGCTATGACTAAAGGTAAGTAACAAAAAATAAACTATTCAGCACACCGAACGACACACACTGCATGCACTACAACTTACATATAAGCGCGATTTGTGTCTCGAAATTAATACTGCTGAGATTTAGTAATGATTAAACAAAACAAGAGAAATTGAAGTGCATCTATTCAAATCAACAGATCAAGTAGTTGATTTGTGTTTATGACTAAAATAACCGATAATGCATGTTGTATTTACAACATACGTATTGAATTTACATTAGTCGTTTTTAATTCCATAAAATTCGTTGTTATTATGAAAGAAACAGCAACGAATATACAAAGAGGCTGTACGTTTATTATGGCCCTGGCTTTTACATTGATAATTCTTGATTTTACTATGCGACTTTTTTTTGAGTGTTTATTGGCTCATTTGCTGCATATATCGTCGAATGTGAATATTCTTTTAGGAAACGATTGGACCTGGTGTTCCTCACAGGGATATTTATCGAAATTTTACTATTCAGGAATTCTACATTAATAGCGCCTCTAATGACGTCGAATGTGAAGCAGGCCGATATCATTATTCTTCTGGAGGCTAGTGTTGATAGATTTAAATGACCCAGTCGAAACTCATAAGGGGGTAGGCTATTAAAATCATAAGGGTTGTACAGTTCTCTCAAGGCGAAAAATACAAATTGTTTTTGTATTGACTCGAGTCTGTCACTGTGGGTTTCAAAAGCGGGATTCCAGCTAATGCAAGCGTATTCAAGAATAGGACGTACAAGTGAAGTGTATAAGGATCTTGTGACCCACAGACTACGGAATTCTTTGGCACGTCTTTTGATGAAACCTAGCTGTTTGTTCGCACGAGAAAGCATTTTATCAAAGTGTAAGGTGAAGCGGAGTTTTTCATCTAAGATAACACCGAGGTCAGCAATGTTATCAACTCGGGTTAGCATATTATTGCCGAGAAAGTACGTATTGTGTGTGACCGTGCATTTCCTGGAAAAACTAATAACTTGGCATTTGCTGATATTGAGAGAGAGCTTGTTTATATTGCTCCAATGATCAAGTGAATCAAGCTTGGATTGGAGAAAGGGGGCGTCCGATTTCGATTCAATAGTCTGATAAAGTTTGAGATCGTCTGCATAGAGTAAATGAGGTATGTCTGCTAGGACGTCAGATAAGTCGGAAATAAATATATTAAAAAGAAGTGGGCCAAGATGGCTACCTTGGGGTACACCAGAGGTAGCACTAACGTTTTTCGATAAAAATCCTTGAAATTTTACACATTGTGTTCGATCGCGTAGGTAGGAGGTCAGCCAGCTGAGTAAAGACCCGGCAATACCAAATTTCTGAAGCTTCACAATCATAATCAAAATAAACCCTCGAGAAATGCACATGACAGTTTTGACCGAAACGTACTGCATAAAATAAGTCTGCACTTCGATATCCTAGCGAAGCTAATCTGACTACACTGAAAAAAATACATAGTGCCAGACGCCATAATTTATAGACTTCTGGCGCCATGTACATAGTCGATTTGGGGATTGTGATAAAATACAGCGCCACACGCCATAATACATGGCGAAAAGTACATGGGAGCAGGCGCTATGCTTATAGCTCTCCACGCCATGTACTACAGTCCTCCACGCTATGTAACATAGTCCTCTTACATAGTCCAGCGTAACTCATCTTGAGTTTTTAGAAGGCGGGTGTGAAGCGCAATATGCCTAGTACGCTGATTCGTGCTGCGTGTACCCTGAAATTTTGAACGTTTCTTTTTCGCTCTTTTTCACAGATATGATGTCAAAAGCCGGGTATAAGTTGACAGTTCTGAGTATGTTAGGAACATTTTAATAGTTTCTGCAGTTGTATGGTAAAAACTCAAAAGTTTCAACAATTTGTAAAGTGCAATTCAAGTGGTAAGCTGAGCCACGTATATACAAAGATTAAAGTTAAAAAGACTAGAAAAAAATTTGTTATAGAGCTGTGTAAAAACCGACCTACGTACCGACCTCTTGGATGTCCAATATGCATTGTTGCATCACCTAGCTACTGCAAATTTTGACACTTGCTAAAGTGATGCTATGCTATAGCATGCACATTAAACACACCCCTGATTGACCCCTCGTCTTTGACAGTGTTGTATAATCTAATATATTTGCATTTCCTCTTATTGCCAGTACTAATTTAATGAATTAGTTAAGTGGCATTCAGAATTATGTTAGTCAAACACAGTGAATAAATCAGTTTGTGAAGTTCTAGTTCGTTTGACTCCTAGCAAATACGACATGGCGCAGTCGTAAAAAGAACAGTTAGGGGATAAAGATTGTGATTTGGGTATTATGGATTTTTTGAAGGCACACTTCTTAAATTTAGCTGGAGATTTAAGAGAGAATTGGAAAACATTTCGATCGCATTATGAAATTGATGCGACTGCAAGAAAGACTGATGCGGATGATGAGGCAATTCAAGTGGTCAAACTTTTGAGTTGCGCAGAATTTTTTCTATTTCCTGCGGATATCTATTATCTATTTCTATGATCTATTTCTCCTATAATCTATTTCCTGCGGATAGAAAAAATATTTCCTATGTGACAGCCAAATTCGAGGAATATTGTAATCCATGTACGAGCGTTATCGTTTCTATAAGAGGAATCAGAAGGAATGATAAGCATTTGACCATTTTCTCAAGGACATATCAGCATTGGTGGAGACCTGTAGTTTCAGTGCCGAGAGAAATTTAATGTTGAGGGACAGGATTGTAATAGAATAAGCGGATCATAGCACCCAAATGCAACTTTTAAATGTTTCGAGAGCCAGTGGGAAAAAATCGGAAACGTTGGTCCAACTCTATCAACGATGACTGCGCATCTCTGATCAGATTTCTAGGTCATTGTTGGTCCGCGACAATTGGAGGTGTTTTTTGTAAGAAACTAAAGCTTATGGAGGGCTGTGTTGCCATGACAACGACAGTCGTGAGAAATAGACAAGATGAGTGTGGGCTCTAATAGTGCACAGGTGTCTATCCCAGTATGTCCCCATAGTGACGTTCTAACCCTAAATGTGTGTTGCCTTTATTTTAATGTTATTTAGTGCTTAGGCTATCAGGATCCGACCTCTATTAAAACGTTCCATTAACCGCGGTTTGAGCGAGTCAAAATTCGCAACAGAATGGCGCCCAACGTGGGCAAACAGTCTCGCAGGCAATGTTGTCCTTTTAAGTTTTCATTTCCTCTGCTCAATCTGTACAGCTAGTCTAGATCTTTCGATAATATCAGTATCATCAAAGTAAGCTGTGTTTTTCAATGGATTTTAGGTTAAATGGTCAGTAAGAGCCACTCTAAGCACTTAGCCCCGTTCGAATGACCCCGCGAGTGAAAAGCGCTACAACCATGAGCATGCAACTTACCTGGAAACAAATTTTGTTGTTGTTGTAAGGCCGAAATCTTCAAAAGATGTTGAATGACTCTTACATTAAAAATTTCGGATTTTTGTTTGACAAAAACCTCTTTTTTTTTGTGAATACTCCCCACGAGACTACTTACACAGCATTAATCCGAAGGTTTTGATTAGCTCTTAGCTATTTTTCAAGATCTATTTTTCTTCCTACCTCCTGTCCCGTTTTGCATCGAGCAGTTTGCGATGCATATTTTTGAGCACTGCTTCGACACATGTTGCACACTAGCTTCGAAGTACGTCGAAACTTTTAAGCTAAGACTCAATTACTCGAATTGCTTGATTTATGTATATTTCAACCTCCTTGTGATGAAGAACTGAAATCACGATTCTAGTGTCGTCATTGAATTCCACACATGTCTGCCACATTTCTGGATACACATAGCCTTAGTATCCCTTCGTAGAATATGATCCATAGAAAGGGGATTCGTCCTCTCTGCGGTACGTTCACTTCTACTAGGCAATATTTTGATCCTTTGTTTTGGTCGTAGTATAAGTATTCGATTGTTATACGTGCTATAGAACAAAACTTCACTTCGTGGATTTAAAGGCAGCGTAGACATTCCCTATCTTTGGTGTTTCTTCCTAAGTATGTTACCATCCTGACAGCGTCCACCGGTGATTACTTTTTTCGAAAATTGTCGGACAGAGAATTGTCGGATTGCTTTCAATTTCGGACAGCAACCTGCTCAAAAACTTTTTGCATCTACCTTGTGACTGAGAGTTAGCTGCATACACTCCGGTAAGTTAAGTACCATCTTCATATGATTGGAAGACTTTCTATTCAGAAAATCTTTTGTGGCAGATTGTATGGTAAATGGTAGCAGGGAGAGCTTGGCTCAACTGTTTAGAGTAGGAAGTTCGAAGGTTAGTGATATCTTGCTCATCGTCCATGACTTGACACGTCAGTCATCGTCGATGACTTTGAGCTGACTCAGCTGTCTTGGAAGATATGCCAAATCATGTGTAGACTAAGCTGAGGAGCTAATTACTCCATTCTCGCATGCATTGATCGTCAATGAGCTCTCTCCTAACATCAACCGCAGACCCAAATTGGGTTGTATTGTGCGATAAGACGGTTTTAAAAAATATAATTTTATTATCTGACTATCGCTTCTTTAGTCATTAGAAAGCTCGGGATCTATTTATGAAGTTTTTGTAAAAATAAGCTGTTGCTAAATGCTAAAAAACATTGAAAAAATATGCATTCATCCGCTTTTATTCTAATTTCCGATCAGTGATCAAGTTTTTATTATTCTGTCGGTTGTTTCTGTCCACGACTTCAATACTTTTTTCTAGATCCAGTACCGTTCTGTTACGTAGATGTCATCGAATTTCATGCATGTTTTTAATTTATTCCTTTAGGTTTTGCGAAAATTTTAAGCCTCAGCTCGTTGTTTTAATTAAATCGATTCGAATTTTCTAGTTTTTAAAACATAAGAGATCTTTTAAAGAATATTTTTTTCCTTTAAAAATTAAACATGTTTCAGCTTGCAGGGTTAAAAAACACTGATTGCTCTCGAATTATCGATATGTGCCAAGATTCTGAAGGGAAAGTGCATCTTCTTATATATTCTTTCTTCAAATCATGTTATGATTGAAAATGGTTCAAAAAAAATGCAGGCCATACTAACTCTTGTTAATTTAAGTTAATTTCATTACATCGTTAGAATAAATTTAGCCATTTATGCAATCGAATAGGGTCTATTGCGATTGTCGAAAAATAGTCGATAAACGATGCTTATCGACTATCGTTCGTCGATTGTGAAGTTCGGTATTGTGAATGTCGATTGTGATTGATAAGTGTCGATTTGACAAACGCTTCTTATCGATGGTATTTTACATAGACGACGACTGACGATCATAAACGCGTCTGATAGAAAATGTAAGTAATTTATAGTCTGTATGCATTAGTTATTTTAAAATTTATTTTTAACAGGAGTAAACTAATAAGCAATCGTAGGCAATTTGAAAGGCTGGTAAATTTAATGCAGGAGAATGCCGACATTGCAAGAGGTGTTTGCATAAAAACACATGCAAAGCGGAGATGGGAAGCATTTTCCCAAGAATTGAATAGTTTGGGGCCTCCTGTTCGCGAGTGGTTAGTTACAGCAAAAACATTTATTTAATAATTTAGAGTTTATGTGCTATTTAGGTTTGGACTGATATGAAATTAAAAATTAAAAATAAATGATTGAAAATAAAGCAGAATAGAATGCAACTGGTGGTGGACCTAATAGGTTGCATACTTTTAGTAATATAGAGGAAGCTGTGATTAGCTTGTTGGAAATTGTCTCGTCAGTAAATCCACCTAAGCAAGAATTTGGTTTATCACACACTGATGAACATAGAAATTGTGAGTTAAATAAGGAAAATGAAGTGTCTGTAATTCAACAGAGTAAAATCCGTGAGGAAAAGCCAGGAAAAAATACAAAAGAAAAGGTGCATGCATATAAAAATGAAAAAATGATGTCTGGATAGAAATGTTAGAGAAGCAAACGCAAGCCCAGCAGGAATTTTATGAAGTAACACAAAATGTTATGAAAGACATAAAAAAAAGTCTGAAAGGTAATAATAAATGCTGTAATAATAAATGTTCCAGGATGAGAAAACGAACCAATAAGTGAGAAAGATAGAGTATACATACATATCTTCATCTAATTCTACTGGATTGGACGTATCTCTTAATTTCCTTCTAGCTCTACATAACTCCAGTAAATTATCAGAATCGGAACTATCCTCTTCATCAAAAAACAGCTCGATAGAACTCATATTTCTAATAAAAATGTTTGTTTCTTGCAATATTAAACACTTGCTCCGGCGTTTTTTTTCAATGAGCCACAAATTATAAAAAAACACACCCTTTTCATTCAACCAAGCGAATAAAAATATGAACTCCAAATTCGATATATTTACGCTGTCGTACAATTCACAAGCTCTTATATCTAAATTAACAATAATACACATATTTATCGTTTCGAACGACAACAGTCGATTGGTCATCCAATCGACAATCGCAATAGACCCCATTGTCAAAAATAATATCGTAAGTTATTTGAATCTACACTTTAATCTACAGCTACTTGATTCCTTTTCCTTATTGACGGCTACTTGGAGTAGGTTAAATGAAAATATGATTTTAAAATTTTCCGTGCGACACTTTTTAGCCGCACACTGAGAAACGTTCATTAATAATTTGTGGATTGCTTTAAGGGGGAAAATACATGTATGCTAAAAAAAAAATCGATTTTTTTTATTACATTAAAATGTTTGAAATGCTCTTAAAATAAACCAAAAAAAGTTTTGAAGCGATATTCGTATTAGTTCTCGAGTTATAGTCAGTTAAAGGCAGCGCGGCGTTCCCCAGGTCGGTGGAGCTTTAAAACTTTAAACGCGTTTTTCTCAAAGTAGTACTTTTTCAACTGCCGTACAAGATATTTCAAAAAATATTGAATCGATCCGGCTCAAATTTATACCACATCTAAAAAAGAGTATTATCTCCTCGCTGAACTTAAATGTTATTGTAATTTCAGAAAAATAGTTTGTTTATTAATGTTTAACGTGTGATTTTTTTGAAAAATAATCGATTTTTATGTTTAATCTAAAATTAATGTAAAAATTTAAAATATTTTTGTAAATTTTATTGGTTCACTTATGAATTACATATTTTATTAGCATATTTTTTTTTTCTCTGAATGTTGCAAGTTCCCCGGAAAAGGCGTTAAGTTGTACGAGGCAGTTTTTGATGTATTTTTTTCAATCGCTCGCATCGCCGCCATTTTGTGTTGAAAAATTATTAAAAAGAGATTTTCATTTACTGTGAAACATGTATTTTAAGGATTTAATATTAAACATTTTCTGAATGAACAATATATATATTTTAATTCAATCTGAAATTAGCAATTTTTTTTCGAATTTACATGTATTTCCCCCCTTAAGCACATATATATGTAGATTCTGAATCTCTTTGTACGTTGAAAAAAAATACTTACCGGAGCGTGCGGAGCGTAAAAATAGATCCCATCAGCATAATGCAATGTAGAGAATACTAGCTAGATGTATGTTTTCAGACGATGCAACCTCAGACGTCAGAAACAAATGCAAAAACCACAAATTAAATAACACAAAAAATTAAGTGTTAATTTCAAATCCAATGCCCACACTTAGTTAATTGGGCAATGCAAATAAAAAAAAATAAAACACTGTTTGTAGTTTCGTAAAAATATAAATTCACATCAAAACGTTTTTAGTTGCATAAGTTTCATAATCAAATTCATCACATAAAGTATACAGTGTGCATTGATTTTATGCCACACGAACCGTTTTATTAATGTGAATTTATTGCCTTCACACTCGCCACATCTTTCTCTATTCTAACCGTTACAGTATGTCAAATATATTATTCATTACAATTGGAGCGGCGTTTAGGAAGCAGACCATCATTCAGACAATTTCCGACACGCCACGCTTAAAATTTCAAATCACATTCAGGCAACAGGATTCACTACGTGACCTTGCTTCTCCTGCCCTAAGATCGAGGAGTGCCCGAGGCCATCGCCACCATCTTAATTGATAATTCAAAAACAGCAGCACAGATAACGACCAGACGGACGTGCTTCGTAGCATGAGACTTACTAGAGGTGTCTGGATTTCATGTAATTAAGTAGTTATAAGCCAAGTCAATGGTAGCCGCGACCTGGAAAATTAACAGCCTTCGAAACCGCAGTAGCTCGAGCATACCACTTCAGTCAGCCTAGCTCTTTAGATTTGCAATGATGGGGAATGCTTTATTCGTTGGACGCCACACGAACTTCCTCAATTTCCTATGCGAAAAGTACCGAGTGCTTGTTAACTTCCGGCTCCCCGACTTCAAACTCAGCCGACATGTGAAGTCCCGCAACGGTCGTTCAAAGTTTCCAGAAGTCAGGAGGGTTGGCTGGATGCGATGAAAAGGAAACACATGTTCCACGGTATGATTTTCCACTCGGAGTCAACTTGATGGGATTAAAGTTTTAAAGCGTTTGTGAATATGCCGGAATAAAACTTTCAGGATCAATAATTTTTTATCCTATGGCACACATGGAACTTGAGCATTAATTATGAAATGTGGTTTCTATGAGTTCATAGGACAAGTTGCAAAAAAAATGTGATTGTGAGACCAAATTGTTCTGCGGATAAAGCGAATTCAATCAAGGATCAAGTATATCGAATATTAATGGAATATTGAAACAAAATTTAAAAAGGTATGCTTTCAAGCAGTATTTTTGTCCTTTTGAAAACCATATTTTATCTGTGTACTGTCGCAAAATATTGTTCCACTTCATTTTCGAAAAACTTCTGTGCTGTTCAATAAATTACTTACATTACATTATATGCAATTATATAGGTGACGTTCTGCAAAAATCCTCGATGAATTTATTTTTGAAATCATGATTAAAGCATGGCTGATGAAACGTATAATTGCGTATTGGGTAAACCAAGGCTAATGAGAAGTAAAAATGTAATAAATGAGGCTGTAAAACAGCAGTAAAACAGACAACTGCAAAAATTACAAAAGGACATATAGCATGCCTAAAATTAAAACAATAAAAATATTTTAGAATTATTTATGAAGCTTTAAAGTTTATCAATATTTTTTAATTGGTTCAAAGTTAAAAAAAATTGAAAAACTAAAAACTTCGAAATAATTCAATAATAAGAGGGCATAGATGTATATTGTGAGGGACTAGTGCAGTAATTATTTAAAATTAAGATGACGTTAGTCCTTTGGCGGCAGCGGGCATTTTAATGAATTTTCAAGTTTTTCTATATTTTCTATAAAAATTTGAAAATTAGGAGCCCTATGTGGGCGCTGAGTTCTTAAAAGTAGGCAAGGATTTTATTTCAAATTTCGATTTGTCATAACTTTTGACAGAAACTTTGAATTATCGTGAAATTTGCAAAACATATTAATGTGGACGAAAACTGTACACACATGAAGATAGACACACATTTTGTTCGGGAAACCCTGTAGCTGCGGCAGACACGTGAAAGAAATCCTTCAAATCATCGATCCTCACTGAAAAAAATCCACATGGCGCCCAGAGCTATGTAACATAGCGCATTATTTATGGTCCCATACGCTATGTACATAGTACTCTGGGCTATGGAATATGGCTCCCAGCACCACAATTACATGGCGCAGAAATTATGGCCCCACACGCTATATTACAGTACCATGAGCCATGTAATATGGCTTCAGTTGTCATACCAATTCGGAAGAATTGAGGTAAGTGAATTTCAATTTCAATTTGCAATCTAAGCCAAGGACATCCGGGAGGTTAGTTAAAGAATTAGCTTAAGCAAGAATCTAGCTGAAAATTTCTTTCTTTCATAATGTAAGATAACTCCAATTATAACTCGCAGCCATACTGTGTGAGGGCACGTATAAATGTCAGCACATGATATTTGAGTATATCTATACATCGTATTGGTATTCACTGTGATATTGCTACCTGCTATTGTTTTTTGAACGTAATGACAATTGTCCGAATGATAGATTTAACTGATAAATTCAACTTTACAAGCGGATTCAGAATCGTTTGATATATTTGACTATAGTCCCCCTCGCCATGTAATATAGTACAACACGCCATGTAGTATAGTCCTGCACGCCATGCACTATAGTCCTCCACGCCATGTACTACTATAGTACATGGCGTGGAGGACTACATATAGTACATGGCGTGGAGGGCTATAAGCATAGCGCCTGCTCCTATGTACTTTTCGCCATGTACTATGGCGTGTGGCGCTATATTTTATCACAATCCCGAAATTGGCTATGTACATGGCGCCAGTAGTCTATAAATTATGGCGTCTGGCGCTATGTGTTTTTTCAGTGCTCCTAAAAAATGTATGCTTCTTGATAAAAACTTCAAATTATTGATATATTCAATTTTTTGTCCACCAAGTCAAATTGAAATTTTGCCATCACTAAATTACCTGTATTTTCAACTCTCGAAACTTCTGTTCACGAGAACTGACGACCGGATAATCTGATCAATATTAAATTTGGAGAACAAGTTGGTATTAACTAGTACCAGTTTCGATAGAAGTGATTTTGAAATGCAGCCGACTCTGTGGCTGTGGTGAGATTTTGAAAAATCACGGAGAAAAAACTTTTTGGCCCACAACTTTCGAAACATCCAACAGATTTTAAAGAAATTCACACAGTATTTGAACCTTACTCCAGGCCAAATTAGGCGGAAATTTGGGTGAAAACTTGGGATAGAGCTGCCTAAATCTTGTAAATAATTGCAAATAAAGTTTTTCCCTGTAACTTTCCATGCAGTCATGTAGTCAAAACGAAATTCATGGAGTAAACGGAACTTATTGCAAGCCAAATCCCGTATTAATTTCGTTGAAAAATCATAAAAGGAATGCTATCTATGATAATTTTTGTATATTTTTGATATTTCTTTTCTGAGCGATGTTGTCATGAAATTTTGTGATTGGAATGATCCTGTAATCACAATTAATAACAAATATTAAGGTTTCCTAAATTTGAAAAGTTTTGAGGGTCGTAGCCCTAAAATTCTTTTCACACCTTTAACTTCCGGCACAGTCATAAAATCGAAACGCTATTCACAGGATGGGTTTAGCTTAACGTGAAGCAGATTTGGTGTATTTTTGGCTGTGGTGCTAATACAAGGTCATCAGCATCAGAAATTTTCATAAATATTGCACCAGCAGATTCTTCTATTATATATTCACATGCAAAGTATTTACAATTCAAATAAGAAATCAATGTTCAAATTTTCCGAGTTTTGATTGTGAGTTTTTTTCGGATGGCAGATGAACTCTAAGAAAGATGTCAACAGAATTTCTGTAACTTCGTGTTTCGTTAATCCAGCTGCATGTGGATGTTAAAGTAAATTAACCCCACGACAACTCTTGTTTGGTCTAGGGGTTGAAGCTAGTATAAAAATATTGCAATCAATGTGAATGCGAGTGTGGGCTCACTCTTTTTACCGCATTTTAAATCAGACATCTATTTAGAGCTGGGTGAACTCAAAGCTTGGTGCGCGGTCCCTCGCCCAAACCTTAATTCTAGCCTGGGACCCCGCACACAAGGAGCCAGTGCTCTACCCACTAGGCTACTTAAGCGTTGTGCTGCATTGTAAAAAAAAACCTGACGACACGGATCGGTTACCAGCATCGTTGGAGGATTTCAATGGAGGATATCAAAACCCGTTTGACGCTAATCAGCTTTGATAATTTGTTTACCTGGTGTGAGGCCATCTGTCATGAAGTTAATTTTTGGCTCACTCTCGGATATTTGCAAACTATTTAGGCCATTCAAATACTCAAGTTTTAGACTGAGTGATTTTTCTAAACTGTGAAGAGAGTCTTCTGAAAATTACAGCTGGTTTGATAGTTTAACTTAATAATGATGATCTGATAATGATGATCTTAATAATAATAGTCTGAATTTCGCCTCACTTATTCTGTTAATGGTGTAACCAAAAATTAGGAAATAAACATTTTATTGGGCTAAAATTAAATTATAGATTTATTTGACTTATACCTAATGTACTATTTTACTATGTTTTAGATCTAACAGTTTTATAAATAGTATAAAGTATACAGTTAATATATTATTATCTGTACAATATCTCTAACCTAAGTTATAGCCTAGAGAAGAAATCCCAATAAAACCCCCGAAAACTTCATTTTCAGAGTAATACTAGGAGCAGATTAGTAAAGAGGTGTGAATGAAATTTGGCAAAGGGGTTTGATGAAAGGGATTGAAAGTAAGACTACAGTTACATTCGTACTTATGTGGAGGATCAAGTCCAAATTTTTCGGCCCGTCAAGTATACCCTACCTATCCAACGTCTCGATTATGACCTATTAGGTAGCAGCAGCTTACCTTGCGATGTAAGTAATGGGACTCATCCAAGAACTAGATGGGAGTTGGCCTAGCATGCTCTTGAATGTGAGGATCGTGAGAGGTGTACTACATTTCTCACTAGGCTGTTGTAAGGCTGTTCAAAGACAGCTTTGTCAGGAACAAATCCGTTCTTGGGATTTAGGCTGTGGTATAAAAGGTGAGGTTGCTATGGAATTTGTAGGTCTCGGGTTCACGGTGGAGATTGAGGTAATGTCGCAGTATTTTCCGGTTCGTTGCTGTCTGTCCATTGGGTGTGAGAAAACATGAGACCAAGCAGAAAAATCCTGGGAAATGTTAGGACGAATAAGTTGATAATTGTATGATGGAGAAATATACTGAAGATGGTATGCATGGAGAACTTTAATGAGGATCTTCATCAAATGGGGTATCGGAGATAGTTCAGTGTTCAGCATTACGCCCAGGTATGTATCGGTGCTATATCTAGAATTGGGATTGTTGTGAATTTTTAGAGTTATGGAGTCGCTTGGTAGTTCGGTCAAGCTTAATCTAACCTTTTATGATGATGGGCTGGTATTTGGATCGGTTGGGAATAATTTGCTACGAGAAGAAGTAGCTGGGGCATTTCACGTGAAGCGGACAACGAAAAAAAATCGAGGTTCTGGATTTCGTTTATATTGTGCATACTGGTACTTCTAGAAGATATGAATGTGGATGCACAAGTTTTTGTTTCTATGAGGTTTAGTTGCCGAGTTATGGGCTTCTGAATAATTGACGAAATTGATAAAAGGCTTTTTTGGAAGCGGATTCTGAGATTCAAAACAAACTCTAAAAAACATTGAACATATTGATTGGTATAGAAAATTAGCTGTTCTTTTTAATTTTGAAATTAGATTTGAAAAATAATTTTCTTTTCCTGTGTGGAACCGGAAGTAGACACTTTAACTCGTAATTTGAATAATTTGGACCAGGTTAATTTTGTTTATTCTTATAACAAAATAAAGCTTAAAGTATACTTATTTTATCATAGAAGTTTTAGAATGGGATGGCCAGTAGTTTAGGAGGTAGGTGAATTTCAATACATAAAAGTCGCATGGGGCGTGGTACCGAGAGCTTGCTTAGGGCAGCTAGTTGGCTCGAAAACAAAAATTGATTTGAAATGTGATTAGTAGCGCCATCTCTTATTTGAAAAAGGTTTTATTTTCCCATAAAAACCTAATTAAAATATAAGACGCATATCTAATATATTTGACGCCAAGCCAATTCAAATTTCCCGTTATTTTTCGAGTTACTGTTCAACGCTTGCAATGACTATTACTTTCGTTGATAAGTTAAAGAGTCTTAATTATGTGTATTATGTCTCCGTTCGGCTATCGATGTTTCAATCCATTCGATTTGAAGTTTCATCGGAAGGCTAAAGACCTAAGAAAAATTCCAAGAATATTAGCAGAAAATAAATTATGTCTAATCTGCTGGAAAAAACTGATCGTAGAAACACCTCTAGTTATTAAAAAAAGAACTAGTTTAAGAAACGAGAGTAAAATTGTAAAAATTGTGAAATAAATTCATTTGCCTAAACACAAGTACCCTTTTTTTCACTAAGTAAATCAGCATTATGATTTTTTAATATTTTATATTCTATATGTAAGTGATACAAGTTATATATAATAGTTTCAATACAAATATTTTGCTTTCACACTCACTAGCTATCATAATCAAGCTCCCGGTACCACGCCCCATGCGACTTTTTTGTATTGAAATTCACCTACCTCCTAAACTACTGGCCATCCCATTCTAAAACTTCTATGATAAAATAAGTATACTTTAAGCTTTATTTTGTTATAAGAATAAACAAAATTAACCTGGTCCAAATTATTCAAATTACGAGTTAAAGTGTCTACTTCCGGTTCCACACAGGAAAAAAAAATTATTTTTCAAATCTAATTTCAAAATTAAAAAGAACAGCTAATTTTCTATACCAATCAATATGTTCAATGTTTTTTAGAGTTTGTTTTGAATCTCAGAATCCGCTTCCAAAAAAGCCTTTTATCAATTTCGTCAATTATTCAGAAGCCCATAACTCGGCAACTAAACCTCATAGAAACAAAAACTTGTGCATCCACATTCATATCTTCTAGAAGTACCAGTATGCACAATATGAACGAAATCCAGAACCTCGATTTTTTTTCGTTGTCCGCTTCACGTGAAATGCCCCAGCTATGAAGTGTGCTATGCTAAGATAGGCATTTGATAGGATATTGTTTATTTTCGCTACTGAGGATCTATTAGAGTGAAAATTATTGTAAGTAATTTTACACAAATGCGGATGAAAGCGGAAAAGGGAGAACATTTTTGAGTATGAGCCAAACGATGTCAAAGACGTCTTTGATGTGTTAGAGACAAGAAGCGCGAAAAGAGTACGGTTGTTTAGGTAGGCCAACAGGTCTGATTTAGGGTTAAGAGGGAATGGCCATTGGAGGAGTGCTTGGGAAGGTTGGCTATTTGGAATGGTGGGATGACTTCGGGGATATTACCTATTCAATGATGGTGCACTAAAGTATTTCACTAGAAGTGGGTAGGAGAGAAATGAGTCTATAAGGCTCGTTTCACACATATGAGGTTCCCTTCGGTACGGTTCGTTTTCGGTTCGTTTTCGGTCGCTGCCGACAAGTGTGAAACGATAATTCGGTTTCTATTCGGTATGTACCTAATAGAAACCGTATAGAACCAAATACTCCCTGAGCACGAATAGGTCAGGTTTCTATTAGGTGTGAATTCGTGTCCAGGGAACAGAGAGCAATCAAGGCGTTCACACATGCACGGTTTAAGTTCGGTTTTAACTGATTGGATCATTTGAATTTTTTTTTAAATTCAAAATTATCAGTTTGGATCCCTTAATTTGAACTATTTAGACGTTTTACCTAGTTAGTTTAGTCAGTTTTAATTAATTTTATAATTACCTCCAATTTTTTTGAAATTATCAGTCATAGTTTTTTTTGATAAAATGAGCGATTTATAAGATGTTGATGTGGATCAGCTGATTTGTGCTTTGCAATCTAAAGTTCCGCTGTAGGGCAAGACTTGTGCAAAATATAAAGATAAATTTAAGAAGCAAGAGGCATGGAAAAACGATTGTGTGGAAATTTTACGCAAAGTTGAGGAAGAAAACACAAAACCTAATATGAACCGTATGAGAACCGTGTATGTGTGAAGGGGTTTCGTTCGGTTCGGTTTGTTTTCGGTTACAACCGAGATCGAACCGAACCGAATGGAACCTAGTACGTGTGAAACAAGCCTAACTGTCGGGTTAAGTTGGGTTTTTTTTTATGTAGAACTGGAATAATGTAGGCTGTCTTCCAATTGTTCGGAAAACGACCATTGATTATTCAATGATTATAAAGTATAGATAAGAATCATAAAAATCGGTGCATCCCTTCAGCACAACTTTTGGGATCTTTTTGTGACCGGAGGACTTATTGCTGCGCGAACGCATCATGAAAGAAATGACATTTGGATTACTGAAAGAAAGGCTTCCGCATTCTTTGCTTAGATGTAGAGTAGATGGAATGGGATTACTGAGTGCAAAAGAGCTTGACTTAAATTCAGGATGGTGTTTTTGAGATTGGTCTATTGTTGGATTTGATGTAAGATTGGGAATCGCTTATGTGTTGAACGGCATCACCGTTCAATGAAAGGAGTCTATCGGCAGCTACAACCAGACAAATAGTTGGATCTAATCTCTTTGTCTAGTCGTAGCTTCCGGTAGACTTTGTCAAGCCAAGCTGTTTAGACATGTGGTTGAGGGGCATATGGTCCAAGCTGGTGAGCGGTGCAAATAGTCCAAGTTGTTGGGAGCTTCCTTGCAATATATATATATATATATATATATATATATATATATATATATATATATATATATATTTATATATATATAAATATATATATATATATACATATATATATATATATATATATATATATATATATATATATATATATCTATATACATGTTATGTGGAATGTATTGTAAAAATAGTGCAAATAAAGGCGCGTCGGTAAACCACCTATCAAGTTTTTTATTCTTACAGCCAAGCAGGTACGAATGTATCTTTTCGGTATAATATACAGTATGGGCCGTTTGAAAGTGATTGGCAAACGTATTCGATTTGGATTTGGGAGTAAGTGATTGTGAAACAAGAACCTTCGTAGAAGGCACGGGCTTCAAAAGGTTAGGTCTGATGTTTTATAATTCGCGGAAGGTGTTTTGATCAAGGGAGATGTTTGAAGGTTTGGCTTTAAAGTACTGAGCATAGAAGGTTTTGAACTGGTTACGGATCGTCTAATTGTTTTATGAGGGATCGGATTGAAGAAACAGAAGGAGAGTAAAAGTCACGGTTTTTCTTGTACTCGATGCACACGATTGGGTGGGAAAAAAGTGTTATGATGGAGCTGTAGTTGAGTGGGCATTTGGGAATATGAGCATTGCACAAACTTCAAATAGAACGATTATAATCCGCAACAAATCCCACGGTTTGCTCGTCTGTGAGACGTGTGGAAGTTGGAATTAGAATGAAGGCTAATTAGTATGCAATTTTTCTGTTCAGGTAAGACCAGTTTGTGCTACGGTCGGATAGGATCTTCTAGGGTTCCTACTAACGCAAATTGTCAAGATGACACTATAGTGGTCAGAAATATCTGAGGTAGTTTCAGGGAAGGGTTCAAGGTAATGATTATTTTCTTCAATTATAACTTTCAACTCATACAGTTGAAGGTAGCGATAAGCAGGTCAAGGTAAGAGTGGATGTTTTTACGATGGTATGTTGGATAAGTGTTAAGAAGGGATAGGAGATGTGTGCTCAAGAGGAATGTATCAAGATATAGTTGGTTTGCAGAGTACATTACTATTAAGACTAGTAGGTGTGCAAAGTAAGTGCTTTGCGTTGAAATCAACCCCGATGATAAAACGTATAATTATGATGCGCAAACGGGGCTTCTGATTATATAAATTTCAAATATATCATTTTTATCTATTTCAAAGATCTCCCATTTTTGCGGTGATTCGCGGCATAGTAAAAGTATTATTCATAGTAAAAGTATATCAGCTAAACGTATTACAGTGAGCCAATCAAATGGCACAGCAACAAGATAAGCTTCAGGTCAAGGAAATTACGGCAACTGCATTGCACAGTATAGCGAAAACTGCAGCGATCAAAGCTTTAGGAATTTACAGACTACACTCAAGCGTACTTGAACAAAAGTGAGTAAGCCAAGCTGAAAAAGAGGGTTTTAAAATGAGTGTTTAATATATTCTACAAGGCCTACGTTCTTGAAGTGACGCATGAAACTAAGAAGGTAGAGCACTGGCTGCTAGCGTTTGTGTCCAAACTCAACCATGACCACCTAACAACTTTGAATAAGCAAAACTGTAATTTAAGTTTGAAGCTAATCACTCCACACCCGTGTACGCTGATTGTGAATGGAGTCTTTACCAACCTCAATCGCGAGACTCGAAATGGGTTGTAGTTGAACAACTTCACTTCATTTTTACGTCCTTAGAATAAAAAAACTCTAGCGCACCTGAACCGCTAGAAATACTAATGTTCGAAGAACAGTAGAAGAATCGTGCAGGTTTTGAGTGCATATTCCACCACATGAGCTGCTTATTACGGCCAAACTGTTTCAAACGCCACGTTCTACTTTGGTCTCAAGAATGCATTATAACTCATATGGTGGAAGGTTTCAGATATTACCACTGGCATGAATTTCAACGTTTATGAGAGCAAAACACGGGTTAATTATATTCGTTATCAGTTGCTTATTTCACAAAATTTCGAAAGCAGCATCTCATATAACATCAATGAAGAAAATGCTCAGTGTAAATGTTTCCGGTATGAATACTTACTATACTAACTATAATACCGACTCGTGCTGGCAACCTTTCGCCAGTATCAAAGCCAAAAATATATCACATCTGCTTCACGTTGTTATATTACATTCGAAGTTATAGGAGTATAAAAAAATTTAGGATTACCTGCAGCGAGTTTTTTCAAATAATGGAAAGCTTAATATTTGCTGTTTATTGTCACTACAATATCATTACCAATTGAAAATTCTACGATAAAACCGCTTAATAAAGATATTGCAAACAAACACAAAACCAACAATAGCTGGCAACTCTATCGTGGCTTTTCAACCAAATTTGGCCTGAATAATGTCTATAGTAGGTTCCATTAATTGTATGAAATTCGTATTGATTTCATGACTGCACTGGAAGTTATAGGGCAAACAATTTTATTTTCCTGAGCGAATTTTCAAAACCAAAGACACAAAAATTACCATAGCTGGCAGCACCAATCGAATTTTTCATCCCAATTTCTATCAAACAGAGTTTAGAGTAAGGTTCAGCTACTGTGTCAATTTCATGAAAATCTGGTAACTTATTCAAATTTCATAGGGCAAAAAGCAGTTTTTTTTCTTTGTAATTTTTCAAGATGGCACCACTGGCACAGAGTTGCCCACAATTCAAAATCGCTTCTATCAGATCTGGTCCTACTTAATTCCAATGCATTCTGTAAATTTCAATGGTATCTGATTATTGATTCGTGAGTTCCCGTGAACAGAAGTTTTTGATGCTAAAAATATAGGTTGACTGGGAAAGGGTTACCGTTCTTGTCCGACATGAAATTTCCAAAGTTTTACTTTGACTGTGTAGATTGAGCATAAGATTTGTATACAGATTGGTTTTATTGTAAGAAACGGACAGTTTTTGGAAATTCGATGGTTTAATGTTTTCACTTCCAAATTTTTATTTTTTCAAATTTAAGACACCAAAATTATCATAGCTGGCAGCTCCAACCGAATTTTTCAACCAAATTTCTACCAAACGTGGTATTAAATAAGATTCAGCTCCTGTATGAATTTCGTCAAAATCGAACGATTCAATCAGAATTTATAGGGCTAAAAGCAATTATCTTTTTTAGTGATTTTTCAAGATGGCACCACTGGCACAGAATCACCCGCATTTCAAAATCACTTCTATCAGATCTGGTCCTATATAGGACCAATACATTCTGCAAATTTCAATTAATTCTGCTCATTGGATCGTGAGTTTCCGTGAACAGAAGTTTTTGATGCTAAAAATATAGGTAAATTGGGCAAGGGTTACCAGGCGTGCCCGTTATACCATATCAAATTTTTTTTTTGTTTATGTAAACAAAGCACAAGATTTACATATGAGTGGCTTTTTTTTGAAAAAGCGGCAGTTTTTCAAGAGAGACGATGATTTGAAGGTTTTCACTTTCAGTGCCTGCCCTAGCTGCAGAGTTGCCAGCACGCTCATCAAAAGCTACGAAAATCTACAACTAAATAATATCAATATGTCCTAAAAATTTCGTAATGATTAAATAACTCTGTCAAAAGTTATCGCAATTTAAAAATTTTCCAGTTTTCCCGTTCTGTTTTTAGGCACCAAGCGCACACATGGGGTTAAAAAATTCCAAAACATTATCCGATTCACATGTAAAACACGTTCAAAATTTATTTCGTCAACTTTATTTTTGCAAAAATTATTTGTGTACGAAATAATAGGTATATTAAAAATATCACTTAAATGGCCGCCGGCGCCAAAGGGTTAAAGATTATTAACTTTTTGTGAGACCTGGCACTATTCTGCATATACAGCAATGTGTTCTGAAAATTTCAGCTCAATCGGATGGCGCGTTCCTGAGATTTTTTCACTGAAATTTTTTGATGATATATATATATATATAGAAATATGAATTTTTGGCCAAAGTGATTTTAATACTAATGTTCTTCTTCGAACATTAGTAATTCTTCTTCGAACATTAGTAATAAGCTCATAAAATGAGGTTCACAAATAGATGGAGATACATGCAAAAGCAGTCAAAACTATTTAAATATATATAAACCACTGTAATAGTAATCAAATCAATTTAAGTTATCAATAATCGAATCAAAGAGCACCATACTCTTTGAAAACACAGGGGTTTATTGATACCACGCTTGAAGCACTCAAAATGCTTTTTAATTGAATTCCCTAGTTTATATTTGCTTGAATGACCTCAAAAAAAAAGAAAAAAAAAAACGTGAACTTTAACTCCCAGTCAAATACAAGAAGTCAATATGCTTCTTCTAGAAAAACAACATCATCTAGTATGGTTTCAACCTTTAATTGGACTTCAGTAATTGTACGGCTGGGACGTTACAAGATTTATAGTCGAATCGGATTCCAATTCCCACAGGATCGACCGAACATGGCGTGGACGTCTACCCAGAGTTTGGTTATCATTCGGTCGAACTTCTAACCTAATAAACGATGGCTGAATAAATGAGCAAATATTTTTACTGTGCTTTTCACTGTTTTCCCTTCGAGGCATTTGATCCAGCGTAGGGCCGTAAACACAATATGCTGTTTTGTGTATGGCACGTATACACACATCTATAAAACCTCATATGAAACATTTATATGTGTGTAGTAGGATTTTTATGAAACGTATCAACCTAACCGTAACACGTGCATTATATTGTGATGAATAACACGCAATCCAGCCAGGATATATTTTATTTATTCGTTACATCTCTGGGATAGAACGTGGGAATGGGAATCGCTAGAGTCTTCTCTACCTGATTGATGCTGTCAAGCAGTTTATATTGCTTGTGAGTTGGGTTTATGGAAGAGGATGTTTTGGCTATATTATGTTTTGTCCATGGATATTTAGTGAAAAGTGATGCAGTAATTTTAGTTTTAAGTTAAGTGTCACAAGCTAAATCATGAGTAACAAGGGAGTAATTTTTAACATTCGCATCTTTGATAGTCGTGTCTTCTCACCAAAGTTCTTTGAATATTACTAAAAAAAATGCTTTTTATCCAATAAATTCTGATTCAGTCCTCAGATTTTAAGTAAATTCACACACTGGCTTTATCTTTTTTTAAAGCAAATTTAATAGTTATTTTTTTAATTATTTATTTATTTGTTTATGTATCTCTTGCGCTACAGATATAACTCCAATTACAGCGTTAAGAAAAAAGGATGAAACATAAAAAGAAATAAAAAAATAATTGGATAATTTGAAAACTAAAATTGGAACTAAGGTAACAAGCAATTCTCAATACATGCTTGAATTGTAAAAAGATTGCGGGAGAGGATCAAGCTTAAGGGCATTGTGCGTAGACGCAACAAAGGCGAATGGAAATATACTTCCGTACGTGCAAAAGGAAAGTATATTTTAAAGCCAAGGCCCGAGAGGGGCTGTAGTGCTACGACGACGACGACGTGCAAACGGAACAGAAAAAACCTTTGATGAACAACTAGACGACTAGATTCGCGTCTAGTTATCTGGGAACCAAGATCTGGCCAAAAAATGCCTTGGAATTTTGGAAAGAAAACACTAATCGAAGAACAATCTCCATGATTCCAATGAGGACATACGAAGGAAGGAGAGACGAGAGGAGTAGGGACAATAGGGGATATTGAATTTGAAAAACAACGAGCGAGTGAACCTACGCTGAACAGATTCAATGGCGTTAGACAAAACTGAAAGCGCGGAGACCAGATTTGGCACGCGTAATCAAGAATACTGCGTACTAAGGGGACAAATAAATGAATACAGAAGGAAATTTGCATAGCTATATACGAAGAACGCAAGACAGAGCCAGCAATCCTAGAGGCCCTGGACGTCATATTCAGACATGAACATTAAATTTTAATTTAAGATCAAACACCACGCCTAAAATGCTGGACAACTGACAAGGAAATACCAGACAAAGAATCAGAGAACACATGCGGAGTATTTTTCATATGAGAAAGACATCTGGTGATACTTCAAAATCTTCAATGGCAAGTAGTTGTTTTGACACTAGAGGTGAAGAGCAAACAAGTCAGCTTGCAATTGGTGATAATCGTTCGCAGACTTAATTGCACTGTATAATTTTAAGTCATCCGCATATAAAAGACAGAAGAGTTGATAACAGAAGGAAGGTCATTGGCAAACAAGATAAAAAGTAAGGGACCTAGGATAAAACCTTGAGAAACTCCGGATGTGGGTAATATAGGAGAGAAAATGGAACTATTTAAAATGACTCTACAGGGACGACTATGAACATAAGAGGAAATCCAGGAGAGGAGGGGACCAAAAATACCGTACCCATTAAGTTTAGCAAGCAGCAGGTTATAGTTCACAGAATCAAAAGCCTTCGAAAAGTCTGTGTAAATTACATCAAATTTATGTTGACAATCGAAGGCAAAGGCGACAAAATTAGTGAACACCGTAAGGTTGGTCGATGTAGAGCAACTCTTGATGAAACCTTGTGTAAAGGTTGTAGAGATGGATAAATTCTATTGTAGACAAGGCGTTTAAAGATTTTACTGAAACAGCAGCAAACTGTCAATATAACTATAGAGAACCATGTTAGAGATCAGAAAGTTATTGATATTGACTTGTCATTTGCAACCATTTTTGCACATTGAATTTTCTTTGGCAATGGCGCTTGAAATTTCTGGTCCCTCTTTAGTTCTTTAAATTTCTCCTGTATTGTACCTGATGCCTTAACATTTAATAAGATTACTTCTGTTCATCCTCTGGTTATTTACGATATCTCCGTGAAGTTTTTCTTTTTATTTACTTTTCTTTTGATTCATTCCTTCCTTGTCTCTCTTCACTTTCGAATAATCCTCTTGAGGTTAAATTCCTTGTCTGATCTTTTGATCCTAATTGCTCTTCTGGCCTTAACGGCGTTCTTAACATTTTTGTGAAAAATTTTGCATCTTCTTTATGTTAATTAATATAAGGGCCGTCTCAGTAAAATTTGTATTTTTGTGAATATCACCATCTATATTCCTGCTCCAAATCTTTAAGGCGTATGGTAACTTTCTATAAAAAGGATAAAAAACTATATTGGTATTCATTCATCCAGGAGTTTTTTAATAGGCAACATGGAGTCGAAACAAGAAAAAATACGACAGCAAATTATTATTATATTATAAATTAAGTTTTCAAGATGACTAAGGCCCTTAAAACGTCCTTTCAAACGATTAATAGTGAATTATAAGAGGGATATAGCCGTTACAAGGAAAAGAGGATCAGGTAGAAAATTTGGAAGTATAGACGAAGACTTAGCGAAGAAAGTTGTCAGGGAGTTATATAAGAGTAGTTGCTGAGATATATAACAGTAGAGATAAATAACAGTAGTTGCTGGTATATCGATTTCAACGGTCAATGGGATGAAAAAACTTTACAAACTTGGAATATATAAGGTGAAGAGAGTTCCAGATTGATTCGAGGAAAAGGAGAAAGAGGCCAAAACCAGGGCTCAAAAATAATACGATCAATATGTGATGGAATTTTTGTCATTTTAAATGACGAGCGGACTTCAAGTAGATTCCTGGCCATTAATTTTACACTGCCAAAGCAAAGAGTGCAGTGAAAAAGGTATTTAAATTGAAGAAAACCAGTAAAATTCTTAAACAGAAGGTGATGTGGCAGGCAATTTGTCAATACGGTCTAAAGAGCGATATTTTTATAGCGGAAGGCAAAATCAATGTCCAGATTTTTATCGAGGAATGTCTGCAGAAGTGATTGCTGCCTTTCGTTAATACGCATGAGGGGTTCGTGTTGTTTTGGCCAAACATAGCATCATCATTATGCAAAGAAAATGCTGGAGTTGCATGAAAGCAGCCACGTCAATTTTGTCCACAAAGAGGCCTACCCACAAAATTCTCCTGAAACTAAACCAATAAAACAATACTGGGCTCATATGAAATGAGTATTTAAGAAAAGCGAAAAGAAACAAAAACTGGGAATAGGTATACGAAAGCGTTTATGAGACCTCTGTGAAAAACTTAATGGCAGACTCAAATCTAAAAATTCAAAATTTGCAATCTAACCAACACTTACCTTTAGAAACGTAGTTTCTGTATATCTTTAGGCGATAAGCTATAGTAAAAAACTAACATCATTTGCTTAAAGTTAAAAGTTTTCATCTTATGTGCTTTAGTAACAGGGTCAAATTTTAAGTCTTTCGGCTGGTAACATTTCCTTGGTTTTAGAAGCTGTCGAATATTTTCCCTATTCTCAAATCTGGTGAACGCAACTTTTTAAATATATGTTTTAAAAATATTTCGGGCACTTAAAAATTCTGCTGATCATCTCCTTCTTCAAGAAGATTTGTATTCTCTTAGTGTTTGATGTAACTCGAATTATCTATCTTTAAATGTTTCGTATTGTCTTTTCCTCTTAAGACCAAGACCTATGCCTTTCCTTATTTGATTTGTGAAACCATTTTTTGACTGTGGAAAATTTTACTGATCACATTTCATATTCGAGCCATATCAAAAGTGTCAAAGCCATACCATCGATTCCATCCTTCCAAATTCGAATACTGTAGACAAATCTGGAGACCTTGCTGCTATAAATAGTGTAACTCTGCAACTCTTTTTATTTAAGGGGATATAGCACCTTCAAAGTGAAATAAAATTGTTTTTTTCAAAGGCTAGTTTTTAATTGAATAAAAAGACATATCTTCATAAAACTTTGTACATATACTTTATTTGCCTTATACTACATATACATATATATACTACATTTTTGGTGGCCTCCTGTCATCTGCTACAATTTTTTTTAAAAAGCACAAAAAAAAAAACCTGGCGTGCACGATAACTGCCCTCAGAAAAGGCTGGAAAAAACCGGGTTTTTATCAACATCGAAACGGCCTTAGAGTGGATTAAAAAAAAAATTTGGTTGAAAAATAACAAAATGGCGGCGTTTTTTTTTTCGAAAATCGAGTTTTTTCCCCCCAGAAATCGGTTATAACTAAATGAATTTAATGCCGATTTTTTCATCCGTAGTTCATTCTGAGCACTAGCATGTGCAAATTAACGTGTTAAAATTTCAGAACGATTGCAGAAATACATTTTTCTTAATCATGCACGCCAACTTGAAAAAGGTTGTTTCGAGAAAATCGCGTTTTAAGTTAAAATTCAATATTTCTTGTAACAAATCTTACCGAAATTTAATCTACGTTGCTTGGACCATACAATACATCTTCCTCTTACTCATACTCCTTCTTTTCCAAAAATGTATGCTCCCTTCGAGCAGTTCTGGCCTCTTTAGATGCCTCAGTCGAGTGTTTTTCCGTCTCAGCATCTCTATTTTCTGCATGTTCCAGCGCACGTTGGCCAATTGTAATTCCCATTATTTGCATTATTTTCAAGATATCCATAAGTCTTTCATTGAATGTATATGCAGAAATATTTGCAGCCAGATTTATGACATTTTTTTCCACGAAAAGTATGTTTGGGGGCCAAATTCCAAAAACAAGAATTATAGCTTTCGTTATTATTCTGCGTACAATTGCCCAAGCAGCGCTTTAATAAATCTTCTGATGATAAGACTTCATAAATAGGCTTTAAAATTTCTTGTACCTCATCATTAAACGGTGGAGGATGCTTGAAATTTTTTAAAACATTACCACCAGCTGCCTCCACGTTGCGCCAGTTACACCAAGTCTTTTCTCCAACAGGACAATAAGAATGTTGAGGGTTCATATTAGTTGAAATTTTTTGGTAATATGCTGTCCAAATTTCCTTGCGCAAGTTTTCAACCGAATCAGAATTTCATCGTATAGCTAGGCCATAATATGTTGAATTTTAGTCAGTTGAACTTTTTTCGGACCTTTTTTCGGAGTTGCTACACTTTTTAGAAGCATTTTTTTCAGCTAATTTTTTTGGTTTTTTTTGCCAAGGCTAATTTTTTTTTGCTTCTTTTGAAGGAGTTGATTCATTTATCTTTCTCTACACTTTGGCCTAAGTCGACGTAGTGGTATAGCGAAGTGAACGAAAATCATAGAAATAGTCTTGGCGCGCTTCGCTATATATGCTTACAAAATTTTTTTTTTAGAATTAAAATTTTTTATTATTAAAATTATGTTTTCAAAGCTTTATTCTAACATATTAAATCAAAAAAAATCGATTTATTAAAAATTTGAAGGTGCTATGTCCCCTTAATATTGACGAAACATACTAAATCAATACTATTAAGAATTACTAAAATACTTCGTATTTCAATCTTCGCGGAACATTCTTTCCCAGGCAAATAAATAATTTCACAACTATTAGATATTATTCCATCTCTTAGAAAACACCTATTCTCAATTATTTAATATTTCTTACCCTTCTGAGATACATAAACAATTTTGAACTTTTTTCACCGGAATTCACTGTTAGATCTCATTCAAACACTAAAATTCAATTCTACTTCTGAAAAACACACACCAAATCCTTCTACACAGAATCCACAATAGCCCAAGGGAACATTTTAATTTATGTCATGATAAGCCATTATCCGCACTAAACAATTATTTTCTTTGTCCTCAAATTATTAACACATATCTCCTGCAGCTACGTTGTAGCACTAAAGTTTCGTTTTTTGAATCCATTAAAAAATATTTCTTGAGTATCTGATTGCTGAGTATCAAGGAATGGATGGATGGATTCGGCCAAAAACTTTTCGTTGCTTTCAATGCTTGACTGTAACTAAAAAGTGGTACACAAGTGCTGTTATGAAACGAAATGGGACGCATGAGAAAAACCCAAGTCATTAATTACAGAAAATTATCGTCTGAAACAACCTGGGACGATCATAACTGAAGCCTCGAAGGCTGATAGCATTGGGGGCTCGTTCACACTGTATATTTTTGGTATCTTTAACTCGATCATACTTTTAGGAAATCTAAGGCACAATGGAAGTTTGGAGTGGCTTCGTTTTACTTAAAGTGGAACAATCGTGTGGTTTTGCAACCATATAACCATATGCAATTTTAGATACGAAATCCAATAATTGCTCTATGTGCTTCAAAATTGTTCGCACCCTGCACATTTTTTCGTCGATTTTTTGTACGTTTTTTTTGTTGTTGCAAATTTTAAGCAGCAAATAGACCGTCAAACCATTTTTTTCGCTATTGTGGCCTTGACAACCTATCTCATCTTTTTTCGAACACGGATCATTTTTGCTTAACTTTCAATACCAATTACCACAGTGAGTTTTCCGACTAGACTACGCCGCATGAAATCTAAATCCAAGCGATTTAATAACGAAATTATGGGGCGAAAGTAACAAACCTTGTCCTGGTAAATGATGGACGAAGAAAAGTTAATAATTAATCATTGTTTCACGGTCACCAGTCGGTATCAGTACGTTGCTCCAGGCACAGCGATTAAGCTTCGAAATGGGAACCGGCAGCAAACCGCATTTGCGTGGTTGACAAATTGAATAGCTTCCGTGGGAGATAAAGACGAGGATTTGCTGGCGTCGACGGAAAAATTATAGGATTAAGGTTCCGGGTCTTCTACTATACTTGTTGGGAATCAAAAGTAACTCAACGATAAGCTCTTCTGTTAATGAATTGTGAGTTGATTGTGGATGATGAGAAAAAGAGGTTACTTTTCATGTCTTTTATGCTTGTACTATGAAAAGAATAGATGATGTTGAGAAGAATGCGAACGAGTAAAGTAATTAGAATAATTGTTCGGTTCATTATTATATGAAATGTTAATTTCTAGAATTTTACGGCTTGGTGCTTGTTATTATTGTGGTAGATATGACAAGAAGTCAATTTGGCAGCCAACAATTAGAAGCGCTAATTTTTTGTGTGGAAAAAATTTGTCTGATTTTTAACAATACACTGAGAAAACACATGGCGCCAGACGCCATAATTTATAGAGTTCTGGCGCCATGTACATAGTCGATTTAGAGATTGTGATAAAATATGGCGCCACACGCCATAATACATGGCGAAAAGTACATAGGCCTCCACGCCATGTACATGGCGTGGCAGACTATATTACATGGCGTGGAGGACTATACTGTATGGCGTGGAGGACTATACTGTATGGTGTGGAGGACTATACTGTATGGCGTGGAGGACTATAGTACATGGCGTGGAGGACTATAGTACATGGCGTGGAGGACTATAGTACATGGCGTGAAGGACTATAGTACATGGCGTGAAGGACTATAGTACATGGCGTGAAGGACTATAGTACATGGCGTGGAGGGCTATAAGCATAGCGTCTGCTCCTATGCACTATGGCGTGTGGAACTATGTGAAATCGATTATGTACATGGCGCCAGAAGTCTATAAATTATGACTTCTGGCGCTATGTGTTTTTTCAGTGCATCTGAAGATGATCTAGTTCACATCCAACAAAACGCCACGAGTCTTCTCAGTTCGATGCTCGGAACTGAAAATTCCCGAGGGATAAATAACTTTCAAGAAGCTTGCTGACATTTATACATCTCCTCACACAGCATGGCTGCGAGTTATAATTGTAGTGCCATGAGCCATATTACATGGTTCATGGCACCATGTAATATGGCGTGTGGGGCCATAATTTCTGCGCCATGTAATTATGGCGCTGGGAGCTATACTGCATGGCTCAGGGTACTATGTACATGGCGTGTGGCACCATAAATGCTGCGCCATGTAACATGGTACCACGCGCTATGTAGATTTTGACATTATGGCGCTGGGAGCCATATTGCATGGCTAAGAGTACTATGTACAAGGCGTATGGGGCCATAAATAATGCGCTATGTTACATGGCTCTGGGCGCTATGTGGATTTTTTTCAGTGTATCTTGCTGTTTTTTGTCGCTTAAAGTGTTTCAATTTGTGTTCCACCGAGTGATAAAATGAATATTTTTGGACTTCCTTCTCGAAAGGCATTTATTTCGATTTTACTCTTTGTATTTGGTTTGAACTTGAAAACCAATCAAATCAATTTCTTTCTTTCCGAAAATGATACTAGGCCAACTGACAATTTCGGATGGTAATAGTTCTATAATAGCTAGAAAACTGAATTAAATTGAACCAGCTAAAAAAACACTACCGACATACCATCGAGAAACAAAAAACAAACAAGTCACAACAAGGCAATCGTAATCGAGCCAAAAACTCCTCCGAATTGCTCAGTAATGATGATCCATTAAAGCACAACTAAATCTTGCGGTAACAGCGGCTCCAAATATTTTCAAGAAAAAAACCAAGAGATTAATCAACAGTTTACACGAAAGCCTCGATGAGCAATATACAGTAAAAAATACGAAGGAAATGCTCCTTACGCTCGTAATGTTTGGTTTTGAGTGGGAGTAGTGTAGAGTAAAGTTACCAAGCTCTCATATACAGTGGCTCACAAAAGTCAACATACAACATGTAAAAACACGAATATGGTACAGTGGAAAAAGAGAGAATGCAATGAAAACGTAAAAGTAGCTTTATTGGCACTAAAAATAAGTTTCATAACATAACAATAAAGAAAATCCGAGCAGAGAAAGAAATAAGCCATGAAAATTAAAAAAAACCCTAGCGCATCAGAACCACTAGAAATACTAATGTTCGAAGAACAGTAGAGGATTTGTGCTGATTTTGAGTGTATTGTTACATATTGTTGTTATATTGTTGTTATTGTCTTATATATATTATGTATTGTATGTATTGTCATATATATTGTTATATATTGTATATTCGCGATGTGAATACTTAATGCAAGCATTTATTGGTACGAAAATAACAAAAACACCTCGTGCTAGCAGTCCTTTGCTAGCGCTTAAGCCAAAAATAAGTCATATCTGCCTCACGTTGAAGTCAACCTGCTCTGCGAATTTCGTATTGATCCGAATACTGCATTGGAAGTTACAGGGATAAAAAGAAATTTAGGGTTACCATTCGCAAGAGCTTTCAAACTTTCTAGATCTTAGTATTTGGTGTGTATTTTCACTACAAGACCACTACGATTTGAAAACTTAATGATAAAATCGCTTACTAAAGCTATGTCAAAAAATACAAAAACAATCATAGCTGGCAACCCTATCATTGTTTTTCAAACTAGATTTCTACTGAATATTGTCTACAATAATTTAAATTTGCCATATGAATTTCCTTATGATACCATGACTGTACTGGAGGCTATAGGGCAAAGAGCTTTATTCAAATAAAATAACATTATATAAACAATTTGGTGCAGTTGCACCAATTTTTGGGCTAATTGTGAAAAAATGTTTCTTTGTGGGTTGAGTTTATCTCAGATTTGGTTATAATGGAGTTTGGTTGCCAATCATTTGAATTTTGATCAGATCACTGAACTCATGGTTGGTTCAACTATTTTTAATAGTATTGCAATGATTCATTCAAAATCGTTAAACGAACTACGGAAAATAGTAATTTTTACTATGTTAATATAGTTAATTTAACGATATAAAAGTAGTTGGCTCTGGTTGTACAAAAAATATCGCAACGTTCATGAAATCAACTGTTTTATTTGTTTCATAGCCACGAAAATTAGTTGATCAATAGAAAAATATTCATCAATTCACTCAAAACTTCAACGTTTCGAATTATCAACAGTTTTTATGGTACTTAAACTACTTTACAATAGTTGATTTCAACAAACGTAATTCAGTGAGTAACGTCTTTGGAATTACTCTACGCAAAGTAGAATGGTTTCAACATTTGGACGTTTTTCATGCTCCGAATGAAATTTTATTTTGTTCATCAACCACGTGTCATGGTTTATAAAAGTAATCAACAATTTTCTTATGGTTGTTTTAACTATAGCCCTAGTTGATGCAAAAACAACTAAGGAAAACTGTTGATTTTTCATACTCCTCATACTCGTACTCCTATTCTATCATAGAAGTTTCATATGCTACATGGCGAAATTGTGTTCGGTTTGCTGTTCGATATAATTCATTTTCATGTTATGCTGTGAAGCCTTTATATTACGCTGTACGACGCCTTTTGTGCAATTAATGTATGCATGTAAAAACACGCATTGCGATGCAGTGCAGCGCCGAAGCAGTGAGCGCATACAGTGTAAATGCTCTGACCTAGCTTTTTCTCTTACTTAATTATCTGTGCCGCTTTTATATGGCTGTTTTGAAAAACAATAAGAATTATGGGCTGCAAATATTTTTTTTTAGGCTTTTGGCAAAACAGTAGGATTTTATTAAACCCTTTACGTTTACCGCCCCGGACAAATGCCCGGGATGTACGTTTCTAGAGCTAACCCTGCCAGAACACACCAAAATGGGCTATAGTTATTTCGTACTATGTACATTGTTGGAATACCATTGTTTGTGGTTGCTTACTTTTTTTGCACCACGGACGTTGTTTATCAACCACGCGTCATGGTGCATAAAAGTAATCAACTATTTTTTATGGTTGTTTTAACTATAGCCCGTTGTTGACGCAAAAACAACTAATAACTAAAATTGTTGATTATACCAAGATTTTTCTTTCAGTGATTGACTATTTTGATATTTTAAGTTCTGACTATCCTGAATGTTGTCGATCTCCATAGGTTCTACTGGTTGTTGTCTATAAGATCGAGTTTGACCAGAATGATTATATCTTTTAAATTGACCAGAGTAATTATTATTAGAATAGCCATTGTTAATATCGAATCGATTATAACTATAATTGTCATTTCGAGGTTTTCAGTTATTTTTGAATCGTCTGTACTGTCTAGTATCATCATTTGTATCGTTTTGTCTGTTGTTACTAGTTTGTCTTGTATGTGTTTCGTACTGTTCTGTGGTATTTGAAGGTGCTCGAAAGGAATTATTATTACTTTTATTTTGAGATTTGCTATGATTGCCAAAGTTTTGATTGGGATTTTCAGCACTGTGACTTCTATGGTTACTATTTTTAGTTTTTTTTTTGAATTCTGGTCGTATGCAAAAATCATCATATCTTCTTTGCGTCATGATATTTAAAATTGCTTCAATATTTGTTTCACTATAAATTTTATCTAGCAATACACCTTGCGTTAATTCTTTAATTTTGTTACATAAAATGGAATCGATACACTCTAAATCTATACATTTATCATTTTTATAATAAATTTTCAGTTGGTTTGCTTTATGTCTAATATATTGAATTTCAGTTGAAAGTTCACTTACTGTGTTCACTTTGATGTTGGTGATTTTTCGGAAAATATCGGTTGGCTGCAGATCTGGTTTGAAGCGTAGTTTTAAAGTGTTTTTGATGACATCCCAATTGTCGGTCTGTTGAACACCCATCACAGCGTCCTTTGCTTCTCCTTGCAGTTTCTCGTAAAATATTATTCGAACCGCTTCTTTCCTGTGCTCTTCGTTACTTATACCTTGCAGGAAATATTCGATACTACTGAAGAATCCATTGATGGTTATATCGCCTCGCCCGTTGAACGCACTCATAAATCGTATTTCTTTTAGCATTTTCTCCTTCACGTCTGATGTCGTTTGCCTAAAAGTGAGGTTTTGCACAATCGATGTCATTTGGTTGAGTAATAATTATTTTTCCTGAAGCTGTTGTTGCAGGAATTCAGTTGTCGATTGTAGATTCTGCAGAGCTGCTGACATCTGTTCCAACTGGTTATTTCTTTCGTGCAATTGCCTGTCCAATTCTTGAATTTTTGCTTCCATGGTTCCTTGTTCCTCTGGTTGTGGCCGTGAGTTAAAGCTTTCACTTCTCTTTTCTTTTCTGTCTAACATAAATCACTTCGTTTGTACTTTTTTCTTTTAGTACTTCACACACTATTTTGTGTTATATATTTTTCTTTATTTGTTTGTTTTTATTATCAGTCAACTTTTTATTTTTTATTTTTTTTTTATTTTTGACTAGATCCCATACCAGCCTCAGCCATGGGGTTTAAGAGACCTAAGGTGGCTTATATATTAAAAAATATATTGGTCTCTCTAGTCGATTTTAATTTCATTTCGGCGTGTAGCGGCTATTAAAACTTTGATTTCCTTTTCGGAAACTCAGAGTAAATTATTATTATTATTGTTGATTCGAATTATCCTTCGCGGCTTCTTCGAATGAACAAGTTTTTTTATTTAATTCAATCACGAATTACCTTTGCGGCTTGTCGAGATGAATTAATGTTGGTTTATTTAATTTCGAGTACCCTTCGCGGCTTCTCGAAATAAATTAATTCGCGTTTGTTCGCACTTCGACTGCACCAGTTTCGTATTGTTCTTTCGAATATATTAAAAAAACAACACTTCTTTTAATTTTTATGCAAGCACTTTTATTTACGACTTTCAAAATGCACAGAGTGACGACTTTTAAAATGGACAGAGTGACGACTGCAATTTAACAAGACTAAAACTGAGCTCCACAATGAGCTACACATACTCCACATTTATGGAAATAATTGTGCTGACCTAATGTCTGCGATTCTGTGAGAATCTGCCTGTCTGGGGTATTTGTCGCTTACCTGTTGCAGGTGTTTAGTTACATCCTGCAACAGAGCATCATATTTTTGTAGCAATTCTAGTGTGGAAGTATATGTAACTAGCGCTTACTTTGTGGGCAGGATGCTTCCCACACTGGGCGCATTATAAAACAATGTTTGGTGCAATATTTAGCGATTTTTAGCCACCAGAATTCTTCGCGGTTGATAAAACTAGAGTCATAGTTTAATTTTCGTTGCTTGAAGAGCAATATTGAGTCAGATTTTAATAAAACAGCAAAAACTACTGCAAGCACGTCGTGACTAGATGTCGGAAACGAAAACCGAAAGTTTTAAAACGCTTTTAAATGCACTTTAAGGATGCTTCATCTAGAATATTAACCGCTGAAATTTCCCTGGAGCAACATCCAGTACAACTTTCTTCTCCTATCATCCTGTGAGAGCTTTCTTTCTCTCTTGAGCGTTCCACCCACAACATCCGCCATTCATAAACGCCGAATCAGTTCCTGTGGAGCCTTCGCGTTGATTGCACGTTTTCACAGAGAAGTCCCGTTATTCGCACAAAAGTTTCCGTATTCCGGACCAGGTTTTGCACTCTTCGACTCTCTCCCGGAAATCATCGCTATTGTTGTTTTTCGTTTTGTGTTTGTGTGATTGCCCATAACAATGACAATAAAAATAAAGCATTAAGATGTTGTCGCCGGCATTCGAATCGGTGGTTATTGGTGATAAGCCAAAAGAGCACAAAGCTGAAATCCGGTATAACGATAAGAATACAATGTATAAATTGTTTTCCACTACGTAACCTGATTTCAATGTTTGTTTTTATGTGACTTTTGTCAATGCTCTTAATCCAGCTTCCAGTCAGGTTCGTTTGAATGTGCGTGCACTGTTTTGCAGATGGTTTTCGAAGCACATGGCTATGATTTTGTTGTTGTGATAATAAGAGGTTATGTTTTTTTCGCAAAAGGATATAGCTTGTTTTAGTGTGAGATTGAGTTTGGTACAGCTGTTGGTGGCAGTGCGATAGACATTGTGAATTTCACGTAAGACATTATTTTTGTGACCGTAGTCAAACAAATTTACAAAAATATTTGTATTTTTCGTATTCAACAATTGTAACACTACCTAGAAATGGCAAAATACTGACAAAATTTTAGCTGCTTACTTCAACAGAAAATTCGTTTTAATTTTATCACATATTCATTGGTCTTTCCACTGATCTTTAAAAACAAAGTCACCAGATATCCTGACAGTTCTTCATAAACATCAAATACTAAGTAATTACTGTAAAATGGTAAAAAGGATTACTGTCCTATGTAAATGACATTTACGTTTCGGTTCACATTGAATTTTGTTGAACTTTTCAGTTTTCAATATTTCTCCAGCCTCCAAACGCGATACAAATTTTCGTCATCTTTCGGCAGCGCACGCGTCCTGTACATATCTTACGTATTTATCAGGAGTGATTTCTCCATGCATTAAGGATATAAAACACTGACATTCTGATTGAAATCTACCAGTCGGTGCCGGCTATTCCATCGTTCAGGACTAAAATCAAAAAGAGTGAAGCGGATAAAGTTTTTGAAATTTTGACACACTTTTCCTCATCTCTGTTGTCTTGAAGATATCCCTGAGCCGTGAGCTATACAAAGTTTATAAATCTTTTCAATTCACAACCTGCCGTACTTGAACATAAAGAATCCCGAAGTGCTAATGGGAGGATGAGTGGAACGATTCGCGCCGTTTGGTACCTACGGAAACATTTGCAGTGAAAATCCATCTCCAGGAAAATTGTCCTTTGCATCCGCGTGTGACTTTAGTGTTGTGTTTGTCCTTGTCTGTGATGGCTATTGCCGCATAGCGTGAAAGATAGGCTACAATCGATATTCTTAAAGTGGAGGTTGTTGAGATTTCGATTTATTGCGAACGAGTTTTAAAGTGCTGAAGTGCTAGTGGGGGTGGATAATGGAACGTTATTTGTACGAGTGTAGTTGGAATGTGAGCACTCTTTAAACTGATGCAGAATGAAACGAATCTATTGTGTAATAATTTAGTGTCTTGTTAATTGAGATAAAATAATTGATTGATTTAAAGTGGATTAGATTCGGTTGAGTTTCGAACATAGTGAATTGCCAGCATAATGGCACAACAATATAAATTTTGCGTTTTGGTTATTGCATTTTTGACGACTTTGGGCATTCGGCAGTGTCAGTCGAATGATAATTTTACATCACTTTTGGAAGCAGGTGAATATATTTTGATATTTATTATATTTGTATTCCATTTTTAAATGATCGTTAAAACAATATGTTGCAACGCCTTGTGTACTGAAATATTTAATGGTATATTTTTTTCATTTCAAAATAACAACTAAGGCTTTACTAAGGCACGCATTACAAAATTCGAGTTTACTTAAAAATAACATTGGTTTGTAATATAACATATGATAGTACCGTTAGTAATATATCTAGTGTCAATGTTCCCACGAGTTTCATGTTCGTGGCAAACGTTATATGTATGTGAAATATCAAGCAGTAAGCACGTGAAATTTTGTATGCTCAATTGCATTTTTCAAAATCAGAATATATCAATTTTTATTCGTCCAATTCGAGTGAAATGATTTTCATTGAAAAGGCACGATATTCTTCTTTTCATTAGTGTAACAGTGAATGTGGAGAAATGAATTAATCATGTGTTTAGGACCGAAAACTCAAAGAGTGCCTTAGGTAGGACACTCTTGAGGGTTTGAGCGTAAATTCATTGGTTTCTTCCACTTGATTATTTTTATCCCGCTACTATTTTATAACATAATTTTTTCGTTGCTTTCCTACGTATTTACATTTCTTTCTTAGAAATGGCAGAAAGAGATCGTAAAAGGTCCAAATTATCCGCATTAACCGATGATCAGTTGATCGAATTTATTAATTCCACTCATTCTTCTGAAGAAGATTTCAGTAGAGATTGTGAAGAGCTTAATCCTAACTATGTTCCCGTCAGTATCAGCCTGAAACATGAACAATACATTTCACAATACATTAGGGACATGCAAGATGATGATTCGATTATTGCCAAGACGGTGAATGTGTCATTCAACGTTAGTGAACTTGACTTACCATCAGGATCATCAACGTTGAATGCAAACTCGGAAACTGAGAATGGCCTCCAGTTCAATGTGTCTAAGGAAGCAACAGCTATAGCAGATGCCATATCTACACCTGAGAATCCTGTTACATCTACACGTATGAATGAAAACTGCAAATTAATTTCAAAAATACAATTACAATAAAAAAATATTTCACAGACAAAGCAAAAAAAAAACTTGATAAAAGAACCCGTTCTCTCTTACCTTCGATGGAAATTACTGGACCAGCAAATATTCCTTCTTCTGGTGGATTCAATGGAGAAAGTCAGAACTAATTATTACCAATGGATTTTCAAAATACTTATTTTGGTTAAAAAATTACTTGGCGTCAAAGGCATTTAAAACTTCATGTTAATGATATAACTTTCCAAGGAGACTCATCTCTACCAGGGGACATAGATAACCCAATGAATATATTTTGTCATTTTTTCACAAACGAAATTATTCAAGGAATTGTCACCGAAACTAATCGAGCAAGCTTCGAGGAAAATATCAATGCTCATTTCAATGTGGACGTCGATGAAATATATCGTTACATCAATATTCTCTTTTATATGTCGGGTCTCCAGTTTGGAGAGCTATTGGGGTAGAAATGCTCTTGCACCTATTCAAAGTGCTACGAGTCGCAATCACTTTGAAATGATAAAAAAGTATTTATCTTTCCGAGATGAAAACGAAAGAGTCAAGAAAGGAGAACCTGGTTACGATTCTTTGTTTCGAATCAGGATTTTGGCTGAATAAACGTTTTGATTCTTTGCCAAAACAGGCTAGACTTTGTGTAGATGAGCAATTATACCGAAAGAAAAAAAAATATGTTTAAGTCGATTGCCCACTAAATATAAAAGAGTATAATAGACATATGGATGGTGTCGATTTGATGGACGGACTTATGTGCCGCTATCACATTCATGCAAAAACTCGAGATGTAAACCCGTCTTTTTTTTCCATTTTATAGATTTGACCACGACTAATGCCCACATTTCATACCAGTGCATACAACATGAAAAATTGAACGACCCCTGAAATGATTCAGCTAAAAAACAACAGCTTCTTCAGTTAACCAGTTTCGAGAAGAAGTAGCTGCTGGTCTTGTGACATTTAGTAAGAAACGTGTGGCTGGTCGCCCAAGCAATAAGTCGAATCTATCGCAGCCAACAGCACAGGGTCCAAGAAAAAAGTTGTAAAAAAAAACATAACACCCAGTCAATGACGTCCGGTACGATAAAATCGACCATTTTCCAATCTGGATGAGTTAAGAAGGAAGCAAAAGATGGTGCAAATTGTGTAAAAAATCTCAAACTCAGTGTATTTGCTCGAAATGCAGCATTCATTTGCGTTGCTCAAATTCCAAAAACTACTTTTTTGATTACCATAATAAAAAGTAGAGTATTTCATAATTTTTTTTTGTATTTTTCAAGATAATTTTGAATAAAATTCTATAAGTAATGAAAATATATACCAAAACCACTTTTTACCTAAACCCGCAGTAGTGCCTTTAGGCTCCCTTTACTTTTTCTAACATAACTCACGAACCAAATTTTCAAACGTCTTGCGGATAATTTTATGAAGTTCATTGAGTCATAACTACTCAAAAAAAAAAATTACACTCTTTTTTTTTATTTTTGAAAGTTTGACGGTTAGAGGGTTAAGTGTAAAATTTAGTTTTCCCTATTTTAACTGTTTAGGTTTCCCTATTTTAAATATGTAACACTAGATTTATAATGCATCTTATTCGTATACTGAAATAGATTTGAATTGTCAATGTGGAAGGATAACAAACACGTTAGTCTGACCAAAAAAATGGCTCTATACATTTTTTTAGTCGCACAAATATGTCATCGCCCTAATCATAAAATACATTTAAAATAGTGTAATCATGGAAACGTTTCGCCCCTAAAACGGATGATATAACATAGGAATTTGAATTTTTTGAGTATCTAATGTACTAACAGGCATAAATATTTCGCTTTCGAATATTCGTTGAAAGGTATCGCTCTTGATCAAGACGCACAAAAAGCACCTAATATTTGATACTTTTTTTGTATGCTGAATCCTGTTCGACGGTGATTAGGTTGGCTTATCAAGATACATATCAGCCATCGTTTTTCAGTACCACCATAGGTTTGACCTGCTAGTTAGTGATGCTAATGCTAATGAGCTCTTAAAAATTTTCGAAGATATTAGTTAATATACTAAAATTCATACAATCCTAATGAAAACATGTGTAGAAGTATGTTAAGATACTACGTGCACTGTAGATACATATTAAGCAGTGCAGCAGTGCAGTTTTTTTTAAGAAATATGAAACAGTTACATAGTCTTATATTTTCAATGTGTTAAGGCTTTTTGATATAAGATGAACTAAAACTAAGAACTTAGCCCTAAACAGTCCTGTTTGAATAGAATGAACAAAAAAGGGGACTTAAAGCTATGTATATTCATTAAAAATACTTATAACCAACGCTTACTTCTAGACATAAACTAGCATAAACTTACTTTTTTCATTTAATCTAAATATCTAATTTTGCTGCCTCTTAGAACTTCCCTAGCTCTGTAAGGTGCTCTTTATTATGCACTGAGAGTATTGAATCAACTGTATTAATATGTTGAAATATCTGGTAATTCCTTCTTAAGTTATTGGGCTCCGGACAGTGGAAAATTTGATGATCTAAGTTATCTAATGCATCACAATAAGAGCATTTAGATTTATCAATGACTTTAATCTTAAAAAGTCTATATCTTATTGTAGTGAGATTGCCAATTACTCTTTATAATGGAATTAATCTTCTCAATGGCTTCATCAAGCTCAAAAGGATTCATGTATTCTGTCTCTCTAAACATACTCTCCCTTGCCTTATAATCAACTTGATTCATTTTTTCCAAGCTCTTATGTCCAGGGATCCACATAATTTTCACTGATCTATGTGTCATGAACGCATATGCACTATATATCTTATTAATGACAGATATATTCTATGATTTTCAGCTTAATTCTACACAAACTTGATTGGAATCTGCAAGGACGAAAATATTATTTGATATACCAGTGAGCTCTGCATTAATAAGAGATGTATGTGGACTCAGTGCACAGGAAACAAAGGACTCACCCTCCAGAGACTCAAATGCTCAGCCAACACCATGGTAGGATTTAGTTCCATCAGAAGGAACCACATACTCATTCAAGCGCCCTGCCTCGTCTAAGATATCTTTAAAGACAAGTTGAAAATTCTCCAAAGCCATTTTTCCAACTTATTGAAACTTTCCTTAATTTTGTTTTTAAATATCTTTAAATTGTTTGGGGGAGAAATGATTGTTGTGGATTGAATCTCATCAAAAACTTCTTTATATTAACTATAGATGTTAGAATAGCTAGAAATAAATTTACATTTACCAGATCAGAGCCAAGATTTCTCTTAGTTTCTTTAATTCTGACGAGTTTTTTTTTAAATCATCAGTGGTGTCTGTAAGCAGTAGGCAACTCACACGCCATATCAAACGCTATAATATTAGGAGATTGATTAGCAAGCCCTAGACACATTTTCAGTAGTTTGGCCTTTTGTGCATCGAATGTTTTTAGCAAATAATCAGGCGTGTTAGTATATGTGGGGAGGTGACTTTCGACTTTGGATTCAAACAAGGACTTGTATAAATCATGCTCTTATTTGGCGGTAGGCCACTTTTATCACCTGCGATCTTTTTAATTACGTTCATCCAAACTGGACATTTTCATATTGGCAAAGTTCATATCTGAATATTATCAATTAATAGTTTTGCCAAGAAACTTGACCTCAGTGGCCTATTGAATATCTCTGTTGTCTAATTTAATCTTGTGGTTAAATGTCTGATTTCTATTTAACAGGACTCCTTCACATTTATCAGGATTGGGAGGAAGTTTCAGGTTCTTTGCGTTCTGAGCAAACAATGACACACTACTTTCGAGTAAATTAAAACAGGCAGCCATTATTATAAAATCATCTGCGTATTGTACGATCTTGACCATATTATTAGAGTTATTGTGAAGACTGGCTGTGTAAATATTAAATAGAAGTGGACTTAGAACGTCACCTTGGGGGATGCCATTATTTACCTTAACATTGATAGACCCAATCTGAAGACTTCTGTAATGGAGATATGATAAAATCTAAAAACTAAATTCAGCAGTGATATTAAGCTGGCTGAAACGTGAGCTTAGAGTGGAAATATCGACACCCTCATAAGCATTAAAAATTTCAAGTATTAGGACCATGATATAATGATGTCTACTCCTCGCCAGAGCAATCCTTTGGTCTAACATCTTAGGACAAGTGTTTATAGATTTATTTTTTGTACAAGCATGTGGAAGTTTCTCTAGGATATTACAATCTGTCATGAATCTATTTTTTATGATTCTGTTTATTATTTTAGCAGAGATATTTAGCAGAGAGATCGGTCTATAACTTTGTATATTTTTAGCATTTTTTCTCGGTTTTAGATTTGCATATATTCTAATTTTATGGTATGCTATTCTTCAGATATGATATGAGAGTTTGCTGTTACACTTAGGGCTGAAACTAGAGCTATAGAGCTGCTTACATTAAAAGTATTTAGCACTTCATATGGAATCAGATCAGAACCCCTTTTTCTTATGAGTGTTTAGACTATCTCTCAATTTTTCAAGAGCTATCACAATCTTTTGTGTTGGTATCGGAATAGCACCCGAAACTAGTGAGCTTGTCAGACTCTTAGTTTTGATCATTTCCAGGTAATGAAAATCCTTTCGCGAATTTCCAGAATTCATTGATATTGCCATTCAGTGCAATGCCAGCAAGTTTTTCAACCCTGGCTTCTGTGACTTTGAATATGAGCCCAACTCATACTGACTTCTTGAAATTTATAGAAGTCTACAATACGCCTCGATACCTTGTATGATTTGGGGAGAAATTTTACTGATTTTCGGCGGGCGTTTCAGTGAATTCTCAGATACCCCTATATTTCTATGTTGTGTACAATTTTGTTAAAAAAAGTGATAGAAATGAAAATTAATTATGTTTTATGGTTGACGATGATAATCAATTGGAAATTATGTACCTTCTGTGGGCGCTGAGTGCCTAAAAGCGGGCAAGGATTTTTCTTCAAATTTCGATTTGTCATAGCTTGTAACAGAGTGCATTGATGTTAACTAAAGCTGTACACACATGAGCTTCCTAGGTTTCTTTTTGGGCAACTTTCTGGCTACAGTAGCCACGTGAAAAAAAATTCTTCAAATCATCGATCCTCTTGAATTCTTTTTTTTGCTTTTTGACTTAAATTCAAATAATTGATAAATTTGCATTTTTGTCCATCACGTCCATTTGAAATTTTTAAAATTCCGAATTGCACAAGAACGGCAGCCCATCACCAAATAACCGCTATTTGCATCACTCGAAATTTCTGTTCACGAGAACTGACGACCAGATAACCCGAGCATTATGAAATTTACAGAACATGTTGATATTAGCTAGGAACAGGTTTTATATAAATGATTTTGAAATGTGGGCAACTCTCTGGCAGCGGTGCCATCTTGAAAAATCAGAGAGAAAAAAAACTGGTTTTTGGCTTACAGCTTCTGATTCAGCTTTCACGTTTTAACTAAATTCTCATAATATTTGGACCTTACCCCAGACAACATTTGATGAACATTTGGATGAAAAATTAGAATAGAATTGCCAGCTATGGTGATTTTTGTCTCCTAAATCTTGCAAATTTGTTCAGCAAAATAAAGCTTTTTCCTTATAACTTCTGGTCATGTCATGAAATCAAAAAGAAGTTCATGCAGTAAATGGGCCTTAATATGAACCAACTGTCTTAGGGATTTCATAAAAAAATCATGAAAGGGCTGCCAGGTATGACCATTTTTGTAATTTTTAGGAATTTCTTTACCAAGCGATTATGTCATTAGATTTGCAAATGGGAATGATCCTGAAAATTAACAAAAAATATCAAATTATATGAAAATAAACAACAAATATTAACGTTTTGAAAATTTGAAAAGTTTTTAGGTTGGTAACCCTAAAATTCTTTTCTATAACTTCCAGCGCAGCGATTCAATCGAAAGAAATTCACACGGTGAGTTTAACTTAACGTGAAGCAAATTTGGTATAAATATTGCTTTGCTGCTAGCACAGGGTAACCAGCATCAGACATTTTCTTAAATATTGCACCAACAGATGCTTCAAACTACATACTCATATGCAAAGCATTTGCAATGAAAATAATGAACCAATTTTTAAATTTTGTGAGTTTTTAAAAGTTTTCGGATGGCAGCCTCAAACAACGTTTAACCTCTGAAACTTTCGATGTAATCTTGCGATGAGAACGAAATTCAAATAATAAGTCGATTTAAGTATGAGCTTGCTTCGTTGAAAAAATGTTGCCCGCACTGAACATTTTCATCATCTATTTTATAGTTGGGTTTTGTTGCTTTGGATAAGGAATGGTTGATATGATACTACAAAAAAAGGTACAACGTTTTTGCCCCTTTTTTTTGTCACTCAAATACAATTTCTTCAAAAATTAGTTTTCTAGCGGCTCTGATGCGCTTGACTATTTTTTATCTATCTACATCAATACGTATTAATACAATACAATAGAATCATAAAATAGATTCAAACAAAATCATATTGAAATATGGAAGTGTTTTGCTTAGGGGAAAAGTTTTGATGTTAATATCTCGTCACAGTTTATTTAAAGTTGACTCCATTCTTTAATTATACTGTTTTTGTCTCGAATTTTGTAGAATTTTTAAAAAATAAAGCAGTTTAAAAAGTTTTTTTTTTTCAAATATTTAATTTGTTTAATTTTTAAATTTTTATGTGAAATTGAAATATCTTATCGATCTTGGGTGGTTTTGTAAATTCGTTGATATTATTTCAAAACTTTTGTACATAATTCACAATACTTCGTTTAAGTATTAAATAACTGTCATATTTTTGTTTTGGAATCAGAATTCATAATGATCCACTACTGTATCTCCCTTGCATCACAAAGAATTTTATGAATTTTTCCTTGCTAATGCACCTCCTAACATACTAAGCATACTGCATATCTAGGCCACATATACCTTTATGGCATTTGAGTTAGCAACAAGCACATTTAATGTTCCTTGCTTTCGTCTTAATAGTTCTCAAGGATATGGCAAGAATGAAATTTACGTTGCATGCATGCGTGCATACTTTTAAGCATTTATGGTGTGCCTTTCAATCATTTTCTCATATTTCAATTTTAATAAAACGCACATAGCGGTAGAGTTAATATTATGCCAAGTATTTTACTTTTCATATATTTTCAACGGAGCGCACATCATTGCAAAGGTAGTGCTCCAGCCTACAGTAAGTACTCGTAACATCCAATTTAGTGCTTGAAATCCGATGTACTACAGCCATCATCACGCTCGTCATTGCCGTTCGCTCGCATGCACAAGCCATTTGACGTGGCTGTTTGAAAAAACTCATATGTGTAGCTCCTGATTACAGCAGGTAATAAAGGTTGTTATGGTGAAATCGCGTACTCTTCCACACGAGCCGTTACTCTTCGTAACGAGGTACAGTCGATGGATGAATTCTATTTCTGCGAAGTCATTTTTTTGGCATTTGCCAGGATGTGTATGTGTGTTTAGATGGAATGATGTGTTAACATCCATTGAAGCTTCTAATTGCCTCCATAAAACTTAATGAGCAATGAAGTTTTAAGAGCACATGATATTTTAGGAAATATAATACATATGTTGTTATGGCCAAAATGCCGGCACGATGCAATACCAAATTTCTGTTTCGAACAAAATTCCCAAAAAAATATGCAGATTTTTGTATGGATAGCAAAGTTTGGCAAGCAAACATTAAGTTATCTTCTAAACAGATTTTTTTTTAGCCGCGTTAGTCCGAAAAGACCCTCATGAGTTTCAATTGAATTTCGCGCCCAGTGTGGGCTGTCAAATATAAAACCAATATTGCTTATAAATATTTTCAAAGAGATTACAATCAGTCTTCGATTATGGTAGATACGGCAGTCTAATTTTCCGCTCAATCCATACTCAGATCAAAACAAACTTACATGGTGGATAATATAATTTTCATATTAGATCAAAATAAATGATACTTGTCGCATTACTCGAAGCGCCATTAAAAATGTATCAAAACCGAAACAAAAACAACATCATAGAAAGACACCAACAAGGACGCTACATTTTCAGTATACGAGGAACAAACATTGCATTTCAAGCTTCTAAAGGATTCTTCCTCTAATCTAGGATGAAGACTTGCTTTGCTTCCATCATTTACCGTCGTTCTGCATGCAAACAGACAGAATATGTCTGTATCTAGTTTGCGAAACAACACAAGACAGAAGTTTACTAAACGTGGCAAACGATGTATTCGCGTGGACTTGAAGATGATCACGTACTCAGAGATACGTATGGCCTTACGGTGCATGCTTCTTATACGATATGTGCGATGTGCAAGCAAGAAAATCGTTTGCTATGCACTCACTTATTCATGAGAACTATCCGGACGAGCTTAGACCGTATCCCGCGAGCATCAATTATTCATGCGAATGGTTTATTTAACAAGCTGTTATGAGTATCCGATTAAATGCAGAAAGAGCTTTTGTAATGGTATCAGTGCTTTCTGGTGATAAATTCGCAATTTAGCCAAGAAGTTTGAAAATATTAAGAGCTGATGAGGAAGTAATATCGCAAATAATGTGTAAATGATTTTTTAATAATGTTTGCAGGATGTTAAATGCTACCACAGAGTGGACCATTTAGTGGTTTCTGTTCAAAATCACATGTTATTGGCAGTGGCTCAGTTTTATATCGGCGGCAAGTGAAATTAATCCGTTAACGCTTCAATATCGATTTTCTTTGTGGGCCTAAGACCTTGAAGATAACACGAATTTTCCGGAAGTCGGATATTCTAAGTTCACCATAAAAATCGCACAGCTGCAAAACATCAAGTATAATCTAAAGTTCCACAAGCGAATTTTTGCGGACCTGTGTTTTGTAAAATATTTATTTCTGATTTTCCAATAAGAGACAATTATAGACACTTTTGCAGACGATATCACCGTTCTGTATCTCACCTCAGATGCAAATATGGCATCCCGAATCCTGCAAGCACAAATCTTGCATATTAAAGAATGGCTTATAAAGAGGGAAATAAAAATATGAACGAATTTAAATGAGTTCACACTAGTTTTCAATTACTAAAACGAACTTGGCCTCAACCCAGTCTTTGCAATGCTCCGAAATTTCAAAGTAACGAAATCAAATACCTCAAAAGACACCTTTTAAGGATATTTATCTAGAAACACCACATTGAAGCTAAAAATCGGCAGCTGAAGCTCAAATTCATCAGCTTCAAAGGTATGCTCAATAGTAAGTAAGCACTATCACTCGGTTTCAAAGTGCTTATTTATAAATAGCCGATATTAATAAATAGCCAATTTGAAGCCGATTTGGGCTTAAGGCTTACCACTCTGGGGAGCAGGTTGGCCGTCAAACGTAATAATTTTTCAGCGGACCTAACCAAAAATCTTAGGATACGATACCGGAGTTCCGTGATACTTTTGCAACACTTGTTTCCACAAATATCTATAAAATGATGCATTTGTTTCAAAATCAAAAACCACAGTAGAAAATACAATGTAACTCCTGCTCAATAATTTGGCCAAAAAATCTTAACTTGTCGTGAATTGCAACGGCTACAAAGAACTGACTCATCAGTTTCCGTCAGTAGCGTAGAAAAAAATATTCTGTGTAGACACCTATTTCAATTTTCATTATTATTTTCATTTCCATTTTTTGTTCTGGATATTATATTCAATACTATTAGCATATTTATATAAATTTTATCTGTGGGAGAATTGCTTGCACCCAAAATGTAGACGTTATTAATTGTGAAAAGTGTGCGAAATTTGTTTTGTTTTGTTGCCAACTAGCTGAAGCTTCTTGTACGGTGTAGCAGTTATTCAAGTTTAAAATATAGTTCAAAAATGCTTTATTTCAGTCTAATGTGGTCTCTTTTTTTATTATTAGAACAAATTTGAATATTGAAAAAAATTACCAACCTCAAAAGTGTCATTGTTTGAATGAAATTGATTCATACTTGCTTAAAATATCTAAGAACATGGCAATAACTTTTTCCCTAGTCCCAAAAATCCACAATAAAATGCTTTAAAATCTACTTACCAGATCTGCGGGTGACCTATCAAGACAAGGATTGACACAATCAAAAAGACCATCTACAAGCCCATGAAGTTTCAAGTCAGGACATGCTTAAGCACACCTTCAACCCGGTCGTACTGACTCACTCAACTGTCGCTAACTATGGACTTCAAAAACTACCACAGCTCACGGTTCGGTAAGGTAACCCTCCTCCTGCTTTATGCGCCGTACTTTCTCAACGTATATTGAAACGGTGTGCTAGTTCTCTTCGTTTCGTAGAATTGCATTAACGATAGTCTCAGCTGTGACCCGGTAGAGCGTGGCCCTAAACCACGCCACAAACCTACGAAACGACTGCACACAAAGAATGCTAAGCACCCTCGACCTCAGTCACACAGTACCGGCAGTCTGGTGTGACCACCTTACTTATTCTATTCAGGTATTTTCAGAAGTCAATAATTCTGTCAAGACTTTGCAAATATAGAAGTGTACCTCTCCGTGAGTACGGCTTAGCCAAGACTTAATAAGCTAAGCTGTCCTTACGTCTGTTCCCGTACTTTCAGTCACTGAATTTTCCTGCATTTTCCTGAATCATGTGATGGTGGAAATTCATGAAAGTACGGAAACGCTCTCATTGCATTTCCTGAAAATGGACAACCAAAAGTGTCAGTTTTCGGTTTTTGGAAGAACAATAGTGATTATGAAGTCAAAGAACAATAGTGATTATCGCCACAAGAATATTCGACCTTCGTAGCAAAATTACGCAAAAAAATTTGTTGCTTGTCGCGCACATTCGAAAATATTTACTCGCACCACACCGTTTCAGTATTTTTCAGTAGCTCGGACCCTACTGAAATTTCATCGTACTTACTGAAAGAGGGGAAATTTTCAGTTATCAGAAAAACGGAGTACGGGAACGGCTTCATTGTAATTAATCGCGATTAATCGCAATTAATCGTAGTACAGGAACAGACCTCTGATTAGATTCATCCCAACGTTGTTGTCAAAATTGAAGCGTGAGCGTAAGCGTGCACGTCAGAGCCTCAGTTCTGTCCAGCTCTGAGCGAGATAGGTTCACTGCCTTGTATTCTCGTGTTAGTAGATCGATCGGAATTACTCCCGATACTGCCATCACAGCCTCTTCGGAGACCATGGATTAGCTATTGGTAGAACTGGACAAGACGGAGTTGGTTGTTGCCACCAGGGGTTTTCCCAGGCATTTTTCTTGGGGGGTGTGTTGAGAATTTTAGGAGGGGTGTCCCTTTGGAACAAAGGACACAAAGGTCCCTTTGTATAGGAAAATTGTCTGTGTTAGGGGGGTGTATGCACTTTCCAGGGGGAGTATTAGGGGGGTGTTAGGGGGGTGTAGGAAAATCTCTGGTTGCCACCACCAGTAGCCTCGGTTTAATCTCACTGGGTCCACCGGGGTTGGCCATTAGCGTACTCTGTGAAGTCACGACTACACACACGCTGTGAATATGATCCCAATACGTCAACTTGTTGTCCAGGCTCACTCCCAGATTCAAGACCGACTTCCTGGTCTGGATTTCAATGGAGCCAACTGCCATTGGTATGAAAGCTGGTATCCTCCGCTTCGTCAGCATGACAATCTCTATTTTTGAGACTGCCAGCTGGTGGTCGTGCTTGGTCAACAACCGATCTTCATGACTTGGTTAAGTCTAAGTTGAACGAAATTGGTGGATATGGAGGTACTGCAACGTCATCAGCATAACCTACCAAAAATACATCCGTAATCATTTCCAGGCGCTGCCGATCATTGTTCTTGTTGTTCCAGAGACCAGGTTCTAAGATCGACACCTGTGCTGCACCTGAGGTGACAGGCTGCCTGGTTGTAGAGCAACCATCGGTTTTTGAGATGTAAATATAAGTGCGTGTTAAATATAAGTGCGTGTTAATATAAGTGAGTGTCTACTGTATATAATTTTCCCAGTTTTCCAGATATTTTCGACTCATTTTTAGGTCATTATTATTTTTTCTCCCTTCGCTCCGTCAGGAACACGCCTTAATTCATTCTAAAGCGCCGGACACAATGATCCATTCCATTCCAGAATAAACGTCAAAGTTGGCGGCATAGAAAATGTACGAGACTGAACACATAAGGCTGGAATGGAATGGAATGGAAAGGACGAGTTGACCAACTTTCAACTTTTCTGGATCAGAGTAGTATTATTATTAGTACTAAAAAATTTTTGCTGTGGTTTTTGTTTATACAAGGGTATAAAACTAATTAGCATTCCAAATAACTATAGAAAATTGCTATCTATTTTAAAATAATCACGCAAAACTGAAATTTTAAAACTACAAGTAAACTGTCGCACACTAAACGGAATGGAGACTATGTGTTCAGTTTGCTGGAATGGACATGAGCTGGAGAGTGCTGGATCGGAATGGAATGGAATGTGCTGGAGCATTGTGGCCTGCGCTTAAGAATTTATATTTCAATCGATTTGAATTTTTCGCAGCCTGTTGCGTGTGCTACAAATTAAATTCTATCGAAAATATCAAAGGTTTATTGCAGTAAAATGAAAATTGTAAAATAATTGCACGCAGTCACCTGACGTATTTCGTCTGAATTTGAAATAGGCCAGGCACGCAGCAAACTACGGTCTCAGTGGAAAAAACTGCAAACAAACAGTTCATATGAAAATATCTCACTGACTTTGAAAATGCACCAGACTAGCTTTTGGTAAAGCTACACACAGTTCAGAATACAGGACCATGTTAACATAAAATGGTGCTTGATGTTTTGTTTTTGAAGGCTCGGAAATTACAAAAATCAAAACCTTTCCAGGTACTATTGAAGCAAGTGAACTCAATTTCAAGTGAGCAATTTCATTTCAGCGGCAAATATTATTGAGACTATATATAATCTGTACCGAACAATCCAGACATACTCGTACATAGCCCGAAAACTTCTTGCTTTGAAACAAAACGCTAAATTCGTGGTAACGACGCGGCCAGAACAGCAGCATCCTTCAGGTATATGTTGGATAAGAGCCGAAAAAAAAGATTTTTCTTTGTTACGATACAGAGACATAACATTCTATCCTCCTCAAAACACTCAATGATTTCAGATTCAGTGCACGATTTGTCTGAAAAAGCTAATTTCCAGGAACGGTCACAAAACGACGCAGTGGCATAACGTTAAGGACAATCATTGCTTCTCCAGGATTCTTCGTATCCGTGGAATATGTCTCGTTTACGACAACTTTGTCAAAACAAATCAAAAGTTAATTTCCAACTTGTTCTGCTCTTTTGAAACTTCGAGCTGTAAACATCGTCTTGGCAACTAAAGGCACAGTCTATACCGTTGTTCAGACACCGAGCTAAGTCTGGAAAGTCTTTAAGGACTGTTTGCGACAGGAAATTATTTCTCTTGCAATTGAAAGAGTGATGAGATAAAGTATTTTTCTCAGTCCAAGGCTAGAAAGCATTAAGCGGTTTTGAAGGTAAATAAAATAAATACTGTTTTCGTGACGGTGAATAGTAACATTGGTGGACTGAATTGATATTTTGTGGTATGCTTTGTAGTATGTTTTGAGATCATACCTGTTTTTCTGGCACAGCTGATATCAATAAATACTTTGCTTAGTGTTTGACGAGAGAAAACACTATCTCTTAAGCCGCGTACACATAGGACCAAGACCAACGGCTAAGCCATTCGTTGGCTTGGATTCGCTTAGTGTGTACGAAGAGCCAACCTTGGCCTTGGCCTTGGTTGCTGTTCGCTCTGCTGGCGGTAACTTCAAAACGTTGGCGATGTATTGGCCTTGGGACTCCGTTGTAGTGTGGATGGTTGGTTGAGTTGGCTGTCATTAATACCGAGTAGTATGTTGAGCTAGGCTGTGTTTTTTTGTATATTGTCAAATATAGTGTATGGTGTCGAAATGCGTTCTACTACCATAAATGCGTTGTACTTTACAACCCCATTTCAATCGCTGTCAATCACTAGGTGTTCAATGGCACTCAACCCGAGCCGCATCCAGTGCCTTGGCTCTAAACCATTGGTCCCAATATGTTCCTGTGCAGACGGCAGGACCAACGCCAAGGCCAACGACTTACATTCGATCAAACTGTCATTGGCCGTTCGTTGGTTGTGTGTGTACGTGCCTTTAAATAAAAGTCAACTCAAACGTAACATTGAAACATCCATGTATTTATATCTGCAGTAGTATGTATCTGGAAAAGTTAGGAAAAACTCTTTAATTATCGAGAGTATTCAAAATGTGACCAATCGATTTCATTGTTTTTCTCCGGAATACAACTCAAACAACGGAAATTTGGAACAGCATCCAAATAAATACGTAACAAATCAACAGAGTATCTAAATTGCATATTCACCACTTCCTCGACAACGTTTCCTACATCATAAATCTGACGAAAACACATGTTAAACAAACTATTTCCTGTTCTACTGTTCCAGATCGCCAGTCATCATCGTCATGAACAACATCCAATGCTCTAAAACAATAGCAACAACGGTTCTTTTTTTTACTTTCGGTAATGTCATCCCCAAGAACTTTCAGCGGAAGCAAAAAATATACGAAGAACTTCAGTCGTGGTCTATTAAGAATCAACAGACTGTAAAACAAGAAAGGCGGAAACAACAATGGAATACACCGAATCTCTAACAAGTCTTCCTTGGAGCACGGTTCGCTTTCTGGACGAATAATGCAAGGACGCACGAACACCGATTATTCTCGCTGTGAAACGAAATTGCTGTCTGATGCCTAACCCTTAGCAGCGGATGTAAGTAAGAGTCAGCCAGTCGTTTCGCTCGAAAGAACCTTAATTCACGCTGGAATCATGCCAGCTCTGCTGCTGAATAGGCTGTCGACAAGCGAAAGAGATCAGGATGAAATTTATTTCCTCTTCCCGGGAACGTTTTTGTCTTGCATTGGAATCACGATTTCCGAAAAGAGCCTTTGGAACGAACATTGTTTGTTTGCAGGAGTTACTGTACCTCCTGCTGAAACGTGGGTTTTTAATGAAATAAAGTATCGTCAGCAAAAACAGACGCTCGTAGATTCAACAAAAAGGACGATCATACGAAAGCGAAAATCTGGAAACATATTAAGATTCTATTGCTGATACTTGTCCATAGTGGATGCGAAATTACCAGTCCATACACAATGCAGCTTCTCTACTGCTGGTTAGCTGGCATGTGTTGATTTTCCTACTGTGAATTTCACTCGAACAACAGAAGGATATACATACTATACATACATACTTACATGTTCGAATGAAAGTTTGCACTTATAGTTTAGTAAAAATGTATCCTGAAGAAAAAAAAAGTTTCAAGTTTTACTTCAGTGGAAAAACAGAAGCAGATCTGATTGTGTTCCATTATAACTGTTTTATGTAAACTTCAGAAGATAGTGTCCGCAATATGGCTTGGCTTTTAGTCGAACACATTGTGCTCAGTTACAGTTGCTTAAAGTGTTTTTGTTATTGTTGCAAAATATTGTTATGAAAGACTGCATCTGGCGTCGAGTTTAATCGATTTTCGTCGTTTGCTAATTATTTTAAATGGTAGGTGTTTTTCTTCACTATACTGAAGTATCTGTATCATAGCGGTATGATTTGATGTTTTTTCAAAAAGCCTCTGAATATTATGCTCTTGAGTACATTTTACACTTAACATGTATGGAGTACTTTTGAATCGAACAATGAATAAGATAATTCATAAGCTCATTTTTATATTTTTATGTTAACATAGTTTTTATATCAATACAGCGTGCAAGATCCTCCGAACTTCATTAATAGCGCCCGGTCTGAAATGCCATTCCTTTGATGCTGCTGTAGTCAAAAGCTCGGAACATAGACGTGTCTTAATTGCTTCTCGATATGTTCTATGTAGTTCAACAAATGCAAATCTTTTACATGATTTCAGAGCAATCAACTCGGTAGTTGCTCAAAATACTCACTTATCGATGGTGAATTGAATTCGAGACACCCTGAGTGGGGAGATTTCGTTGCAAACGGAAATGGTAGGGTGTTGCTTGTTTGGCTAACGGGAACTTTCCCAAGTGTTTATATTTTGACGCAGTAAATGACTGTTCAGGCAGATTCAAGTTTGTGGCAGCACGAAGATTTTCACCTGCTATTTCGAAACTGAAACTTGATGCTGTCCGCCACGAACTTGTCACAATATACTCTAAAAAGTGGGTCTATAATTAATACTTTGATAATAGGAAATATATTCATTTTTTCGTTTAAAATAACGAATCACAAATTTTTTTACACATTCGATGTGCATTTTTTGCTTTTACGTCATATCAGCTGAATAATACATAGCTTTTTGTAAATTGAAGCAAAAAGAGTGTAAATTTACTAGTTTGCTATTCACCTTTGCACCAAAGCCATAAAATTGCATCATTTTTTAGGGTAAAATTACACGGTTTGGTTGTAAAAAAAATATTCTTTTTACGCACTTTTGTAAATTTACATCTTTAATAGTGGGAAACTAGAAACCAGGAAACCATGAGTGACACATTGATCAATCCAAATATTTCAGTACTTCCATGCGTAGTAAACAGCGACACCGGTAAGATCGTGAAAAGTTATTCGGCCTGGTCATACAAGCAGCGACTCCGCGCTTGAATTTCGCTATTCTTTCAATACAATAGGCGCGTTTTTTTGCTCCTCTATCCAGCGGAGAGTAGAGTAGACGCATTGAAAACAACAACACTCCTACACCAGTGAATTCACTAGTACAGAAATTCTATGCCTCATTTGTAGTTCACGTGTTGAAGTGTAGAATGTGCTGATAGAAAAAAGAAAAGCTCATGAGAAGTTGTATTTTTTTCTGTGAGGTGGCTTTCGGTTTTTCATGGTTATGTTGAATGTTTTGGTAGTTAGGAAATTAGAAAAAGCACTCATAATGTGTAGAAAGTTAAAAGAATTTATTTTCTGTTAGTTTTTTTTCTATTTTCTATCGATTGTGGTAGTGTATACTCGTTATTTTCTCCCTTTTTTTCAGCTGTTTTCTGCTACCACAGCGAATACCGCAACCTATGTCAGTCTTAGCGAAAGCACTGCTGTTTTATACTAGATCGTTGTTTTTGCGGCATAGTTGTACTCTGCTCTGCATCGGAGCAAAAACGCACCTAATATCATGCAAACACTTGTGATGAAAACGCCAGCAGCCATAAGTTTCACAGTATTGTCTAGAGCAGCAATTTTCGGGACAGGCATAAAAAGCACAATCAGGCATAAAAAGCACAATCGAAAGTTTTTCACTTTTTCCCAGCGCTGGCTGGTTGACATTTAGTTTCTCGATGAAGTTTTTACATTGTGGTAGCATATGCTCGCCTCCACAAAAATAACACTTGTTTGATCTTTCACCGCTTCTTAGGCGGCCCCTAGACGATCAATATTATTGCACAATTTGTAGTATGCACAAGAATATTGATCGTCTATGGATCATGTTGAACTATTGTGCAATATATTGAGTGAATCAAAAAGGTTTTGATTTTTACGGTGCAATATAATATCTTTCCTAAAGCCGTTAACACTGCCGCCACCGCCACGAAGGGCTATGCACGTAAAGCGGCCCCTGGACGGTCAATATTATTGTGACAATATATTGAACAATATTATTGCTGGGCGCCCCAGACGATGCAATATGTTTGAGCAATATTTAGTGCAATCACCCAGCGCAATATTGGCTCAGTTATATATTGTCGTTAGTGGCATAAATAACGTTTGGAATAATAGAGCCAAAAATGCCACAAGCTACTGAAAAATCGACCGAACACTAAATATTGCTCAAACATATTGCATCGTCTGGGGCGCCCAGCAATAATATTGTTCAATATATTGTCACAATAATATTGACCGTCTAGGGGCCGCTTTACGTGCATAGCCCTTCGTGGCGGTGGCGGCAGTGTTAAAGGCTTTTGGGAAAGAGACGTTAGCCTGTGGTATTAGGCATACTACCTTGGCTATCTTTTCAAGACATTTGGAGAAATGCACCACTTTGACGTTTGGTGAAATATCAACCGCATGACGTGCCCAATTGAATGGCTTATTACTAGGCAATTTGACAAATAACTGTTCCAAAAGCGTCATATTTATCAAATATTGTTCAGCGCCAGATGACTTCAGAAATACCACGATATTACCCACTAACGATATTACCCACTTTCAATCCAATTCATAGTTTTGCCGATGACAGCACCCTTAACTTCGCATACTCTTTTGACAGAGTAGCCCACTCTCGTGGAAATACTAGCTCTGTTAGTAGAGATCGCATGTTTAAACTAAACAGAGGCCTATCAAACATTATCGCTGAGGGCTCAGCGAAACGTGTTGTGTTTAATGCGTCCAAAAGCCAAAGGCTGTCGTCTTTCGCTCAAGCCTTACCCTCCTCCTACAAGCCACACTATTTCCGTTGATGGTCCATTTACAACAAGTCGAATACATTTCTGCATCACAGCTTCATGTACACATAAACACAGCTACATAGATCACAAATAAAAAGTAGCTAGAAGCACCTTCACTATCTTCTGAATGAAATGAAGCTCACACATTATCTAGTCTAGTGGTTGCCCAGACAGTATGTACAATAGTGAACAGATTTCATTCGACTATCATTTATTACTAATGTTCGAAGAAGACCATTAGTATTAAAATCACTTTGGCCAAAAATTCATATTTCTATATATATATATATATATATATATATATATATATATATATATATATATATATATATATATATATATATATATATATATATATATATATATATATATATATATATATATATATATATATATATATATATATATATGTATATATATATATATATATATATATATATCATCAAAAAATTTCAGTGAAAAAATCTCAGGAACGCGCCATCCGATTGAGCTGAAATTTTCAGGACATATTGATGTATATGCAGAATAGTGCCAGGTCTCACAAAAACTTAATAATCTTTAACCCTTTGGCGCCGGCGGCCATTTTAGTGATTTTTTTAATATACCTATTATTCCGTACACAAATAATTTTTGCAAAAATAAAGTTGACGACATAAATTTCGAACAAGTTTTACATGTGAATCGGATCATGTTTTGGAATTTTTTAACCCCATGTGTGCGCTGGGTGCCTAAAAAGAGAACGGGAAAATTTGAAAATTTTTAAATTGCGATAACTTCTGACAAAGCTATTCCATGATTACGAAATTTTCAGGACATATTTGTTTTATTTAGTTGTAGATTAGTGTACGTTTTAATGATTGTGCTGGCAACCCTGTAGCTAGGGCAGGCACTGAAAGTGAAAACCTCCAAATCATCGTTTCTCTTAAAAAAATGTCGTTTCTTAAAAAAAAGCCACTCATATGTAAATTTTGTGCTTTGTTTACATAAACAAAAAAAAAATTTGATATGGTATAACGGACACGCCTGGTAACCCTTGCCCAAGTTACCTATATTTTTAGCATCAAAAACTTCTGTTCACGGGAACTCACGAATCAATAATCAGATAGAATTGAAATTTACAGAATGCATTGGACTTAAGTAAGGCCAGGTCTGATAGAAGCGATTTTGAATTGTAGGCAACTCTGTTCCAGTGCTGCCATCTTGAAAAATTACAAAGAAAAAAAACTGCTTTTTGCCCTATGAAATGTGAATAAGTTACCAGATTTTCATGAAATTGACACAATAGCTGAATCTTACTCTAAACTCTGTTTGATAGAAATTTGGTTGAAAAATTCGATTGGTGCTGCCAGCTATGGTAATTTATGTGTCTTTGGTTTTGAGAATTCGCTCAGGAAAATAAAACTTTTTGCCCTATAACTTCCAGTGCCGTCATGAAATCAATACGAATTTCATACAATTACTGGAACCTATTATAAACATTATTCAAGCCAAATTTGGTTGAAAAGCCATGATAGGGTTGCCAGCTATTGTTGGTTTTGTGTTTGCTTGCAATATCTTTATTAAGCGGTTTTATCGTAGAATTTTGAATTGGTAATGATATTGTAGTGACAATAAACAGCAAATATTAAGCTTTCGATTATTTGAAAAAACTCGCTGCAGGTAACCCTAAATTTCTTTATACTCCTATAACTTCAAATGTTATATAAAAACGTGAAGCAGATGTGATATATTCTTGGCTTTGATACTGGCAGAAGGTTGCCAGCACGAGCCGGTTGTGCTACTTTTGTATCAATAATCATACCGGAAACATTTACAACGAAAATAAATAACCGATGTTTCAATTCCCAAAGTGCTGCAAATTTTTCGGATCGCAGCCCCAAACTCCAACTTCAGTTACAGTGCTGCAGGCACTGAGCATTTTCTTCATTGATATTATATGAGATGCTGCTTTCAAAATTTTGTGAAATAAGCAACTGATAACGAATATAATTAACCCGTGTTTTGCTCTCATAAACGTTGAAATTCATGCCAGTGGTAATATCTGAAACCTTCTACCATATGAGTTATAATGCATTCTTGAGACAAAAGTAAAACATGGCATTTGAAACAATTTGGCCGTAATAAGCAGCGCATGTGGTGGAATATGCACTCAAAACCTGCACGATTTTTCTACTGTTCTTCGAACATTAGTGTTTCTAGTTTTTTTCTTTAAATTGTAGCGCATATACTCTACATATTTAAGTACGTAAACGTATGTTCCATTTATATACAATATATATATATATATATATATATATATATATATATATATATATATATATATATATATATATATATATATATATATATATATATATATATATATATATATATATATATATATGTATATATATATATATATATATATATATATATATATATATATATATATATATATATATATATATATATATATATATAATTTAATGTACAGACTCAACACTGCGATATATTTGAGCTAATCAAACTTCAGAAAAAAATCGCAGAATCTATGGAGATAACGTCACCGTCGTTTGCGACACATCATAAGATTTCTATCTTAGCTTGAATTTTAATTGAAAATAACGATACGTTGCAGATTATTGCCAGGACGATTGCTCGGAGCGGTAGAATCTATTTGAAAGGAACATACAAAAGTGTTCGTTGTAGCTGCTTTGTGTACATTCGCCCTATAGTCTATTCAGCGTCTGTTAAAAGATGCTTTTATCTGTAAAATAGCCGGAGGCTTTGGTTGGCAACTTTGTGCAAAGTACTTTGCGAATTTTGTATTTTTTTTTGCTTGTCACAAAACGAGTTCTTTCTTTTCGCGCAAAGTTTGAGATTGGTTTAATTGTAAATGAGTTGCCATTTTCATGTAGACCTGATGCTAGAAGAAGTGTGGAAACATATATTGCAAGATATGATTAACATTAAATAAATTTCAAGTCATATATTGTTATAAAATTTATGTTTTATTAGAGTGTGTGTTTGCGAATAGATCAATCAAAAACATAAATTCTCTTACTTTTATTATGAACAACAACCGATATCAATCATCAAGATTTTCTAAAGTCAAATGCAAATTTATTACTAAACCCTGCAAACAACCATTCAAAACATCCAAGTGCTGGCATCACTGTCCTCATAAATCCATAAAATGTAAAAATCTCTTCCTCGCACAGGACCATATGCGATAAAAACAAAATCTTCTTTACCAAAGAAAACTTATATGCTACACATACACAATAAATCTCATCTTATTCACGCAAAACAACGTCGCTTTTCTCTTTTGTTTTCCTTCATTCAGGAAATTTCCCTTTTAAACTTTTCAAATAACTTTTTCCTGTTTCTTTTCTTGCCTGTCTGCTACGAAACAACTTCCTCTATACATTACAGATTCTCATCTCATTCACTTTTCGCAGCGCACAGTTTCCATATTGTTCAACATGTTCTTTTTGTTGTGTCTTGCAGAAGCGACGACAGGTTGCCCGACGCCGGATCTACGTTTCGCACGACCTCGAAAGACCGACACAACGACCGCAACACCCTATGCTGAATTCGAAACTACCCAAATTTATTTGCCCGAAGATTTCACCACGTCGGATATTGAAATAGTGGAGAAAGCGGATGCGGAAGGCGAAGGAGCGAATCACGGTGAGGAGTCAACAAGCGACAGGAAGGGATCTAAACATTCGGACACGAATCCTTCTCGAGCCGAAGCAGATGGTGTTGATGACGTTGACGAGATAGAGGAGTCGGGCGATGGAGCTGACGACCACGATGGTTCCCTGGGTCATGCAAATAATAATAACGGTGGAAGACGTGGCAAGAAGCGACGGTTTTCGGGTGGAACCAAGCGACGCAGAGTTGAAAACGAGCACGGCGGTCGAGGTGGTGGCGGAGGTGGCCGCGGTGGTCGGTATGAGCGCGAAGCAATCTACAAGCCAGACGATGGAGACGCAGATGAAATTAAGCAGTTGCCGAAAGAGGTGTCAATAAATCAGAAGGACGAGTATTCCATTGAAATTGATCACATCATGAAGGACAAAAAGCGAAACAGCAAGAAGGTCGGGAAGAGCAAGACGAAGAAAAAGGCTTTGAAGGAAGAAGCTGTCGAAATGAAAGACGAGCCACCGGCTCCTGCTCCGTTCGACGAAAGTTTAATGGACGTAAATATGACCGATGACGCGACGGAAATGAACGGCGGAAATACTTCAAGTACTTTGCAGCGAGTGAAGAGAAAGTCGGGAAAAACGACGGGTGCGCTTAGTCGACCGAAGGGTAGCAGTGACTCAGGGTCGAAGAGTACGAGCCGAAAGGGAGATAAAGGTAAGGACTTTCATAATTCGAATAATTTTTTGGATTTTTTTTTAAGGAAATTTATAAGGTGGCTGTGGTAAATATTTGATAAGATGAAATCTTTTGAGTTCTTATTGAGGGTTTCAGAATAATCTATTGGAATGATCAGAAAAGTTAATCTTTTGAGAGATATCATATCCCTAAGTAACTTGGTTATAGGGACTGTGGAACTTATAGGAACTGATAGTATATTTATTATCCTAACTTAATATAAATATTTTCGCCCTAATTTACAAAGCTGTTCTTCTTCATAGAAATAATGCTTCCCAGACGTTGAAAAAAAATACAATTACCTAAGTGAATTTAGGCAGTCAGTGGATATCTGCATCGAACTTTAAAATTAATGTAGACCAGATTTCAAGCCGTCATCAAACACTTGAGCATTTCTTTTTAACTTTTTTTTGATAAAAAGTATGATATAATTTTCTGCGTTTTGATTGAATGATTTTCTTATAGTTCCAGATTGCGTGTGGGTGGTAATTTTCAGATTTGCATTTTATTGCAGAAGCTAGGGAATTTAAATTGAAATTAAAAAAAGCAATGCTTTGTTTAGATTATATGTCACATTTCGTGCTATTCAAAATGTAATTACGCTTAAATCGGGGTCTTTCTGCAGTATGTTCAAGTTGTTTTTGAATTCTGAGAATCAAAAATACAGGAATCAAAAGCCGTAAAATTTTTTATTGTCATAAAAACTCTACACAGCTTTTTCTGATTATCTCTACCATTTCTACCATTGCTAATTAGATTAGAACATATTTAGAAACCGCAATAAAATATACTGCAATACATAACGTGTAACTGATTTACAGGATAATTTTCAAGATGCCGAGGCCAATTAACCGTAAAAGATTAAAAATATACCGTCTATATCGTTTTTCGTGGAAATACATTTATAGGAACTTAGCCAGAGGCGGCTCCAGTAAAATACCTGAAGGGAAGTTATTTGGCAATCGAAAAACCTCTCTCGTGAGCTGCATCATGACTTACAAAGTTGACTTGCGATTCACTTTGTGGAACGTGAGGCTATGTCAATTTTATCATCATCATCGGCGCTACAATTAGGGTCCGGCCGTGGTTTTCTTCAACTAATTTTTCCACCGAAGGTTTTGGGATTTGAGGAGCCTTGACAAACTGTAGTAGGCTTTGCTGGATTTGAGCAGCCGCCCGCGTATTTCTTCCCCCATATTGTTATCGGCTGCAATAACTGACCCAAGGTAGTTGGAGGATTACACTATTTCAAATTCGTGCTCAACTACCCCGATTGTTTTACCAGCTCGAGGCATTCCTCCTGCAGATGTTGCCACCGTTTACTTCGTCTTTTCTTCATTTATGTGGTGCAGCCCCAGTTTTTGCGCTGCCGGCTCGATCTGGATGAAAAAGCAAATGAGGCAAACTCTATGCGTAGAAGTGGACCGAAATCTAAGTAGCCAAGGCTACATAACAGTAACCGCTAGAGGAATACTTGCAATGGTACGAGACTACTTGAAGGATTGCCATTTGATTTATGAAACGGATCAGGGAACTGTATGCAAAACCTTTACAGCTGGAGCAGCAAAAGGGTCCATGAAACGGATCAGGGAACTGTATGCAAAACCTTTACAGCTGGAGCAGCAAAAGGGTCCACTCTTGGGTCGGATTTATTAAATATTGCTTATGTGATCTCTTGCGTCTCAAAATGCCGGAAGATGTGCTCTTGGTGGCTTATGCCGATGATGTAGCCGTTGTTATCACATCAAGAAACTCTAACTCAATCAAGCAATAAGAAGGATTGAAGCCTGAATGAGAAGTCATGCTCTCCAGCTAACAATCACAAAAACTGAGATTGTCTTGCTGACGAAGAGGATGATATTAACCATTATATCTATGACGGTTGGCTCCGAATTACTTCACATCAGAATACCTCTAAGTATCTTGGAGTGATGTTCGACTACAAAAAAAGTATGTGACGTAGCACTTTTGGCAAACATTCAAGGCTCTAGTGCACGTCAGCATAAACTCGTTGTGACGGTGACTCACTCAATGCTGCTGTATGGCGCAGAAATATCACCCACTGCATAAGTTTGGAAAAATATCAAACTAGGATGGTGAGCGTCCAGCGTAGGAGAGCACTGCATATGGCAAGCAACTACAGAACAGTTTTGGGAAACGGGAGTAGTATAGCGGGAGTAATCCCAATTGGTCTGTTGTCAAACAAACGTAGGGAATTTTTCTTGAACAGAGCAGAAATTGGAAGAAAAATAACTGCTCAAGCACGAGCGCGTACGCTTGAGCTTTGGGAGTCCGAAGGGCACATGGATGATCAGGCTTATTCGTGCCTTAAAACTATGGCTTAATCGTGGCCCCGGTGAAATAAATTTCTACCCGAGCCAGTTTCTATCGGACCACAGCTACTTCAGAAAATACCTTCACATAATGGGGAAAGTTACGACAGAGTTCTGTGAGTTTTGTGTAAGGGAAAGTGATGACGCTTTGCATACATTTTTCCATTGCACCCGCTTCAAAAAGATGTGACACATGCTTTTCTCTGCAATTGGCCCTGTGATATCAGAGACAATCGTGGAGATGATACTACATTCAAATGACACCTGGTCAGCTGTGTCAGCATATACTCGTATGCAGCTGGTATTCTACTCGAAAAGGAGGAAAGATGCCCCATAGAATCCTGAGAGTCTGATACAAAGAGCTTAAGCTCTTAAGGACACCTGATAGGTGCTAATTAGTGATGGGCTCAAAAACGCCGAACAGTTTGAAAAAAACGTTTGGCTGCAAAAAACGAACGAACAGTTTTTCCAAATAGCGACAAACAGTTTTTCTAAAACAAATTTTTTTTTCTAAAACGAAATTTTTTTTTCTAAAACGAACAGCATTTCTAAAATAAACCGTTTTTCTACAACGAATAGTTTTTCTACAACTAATCGTTTTTCTAAAACGAATCGTTTTTATAAAACGAATCGTTTTTATTAAACGAATCGTTTTTCGTTTTTTTTTTTAAACGTATCGTTTTTCATCGTTTTTCGTTTTTTTTATACGAACTGTTTCTTAAAAACAAATCGTTTTTCGTTTTTTTTAAAACGAATCGTTTTTCATCGTTTTTCGTTTTTTTTAAACGAACCGTCTTTCGTTGGTAAAACGAACTGTTTGACAGTGGTAAACTGTTTAGCTGCGGAAAACAGTATTTTCGTACTTGCGAGCATTTCGTACTTGCAAGTATTTTATTCAAATATTCAAAAAATTTTTAGGGCAAAAGGAGCTAAAATCTGACAAAATCGGCCAATTTTGGGCTAGTGTGGTTTGGGAGATAACGGGCCAAGACCTATTGCTATTTCTATTGCTGAGAGTAAGGGGTTTTCTGGCCATAGTTTGGCAAAAACTAACTTTACGGCGCTTTCGATGATTAAAACTGGTCGGGGAGTACAATAGTGATGTTTTACGGGCGAACAATTTTTTTATAGGGGAAATTGGGCAAAAACGTCCATATTTTCCAAAATTTTTGTTTTGGTTTAGCATGAATTCGGGGACCTTTCTGAGTTGTTTCGGGCAAAATTTCCATATAAGCATGCGAAAAAGCGGCCTAGTTTCGAAAATACGGCAAAATGAAGTCCGGTGGACAAACTAAAAGTAGCGCTAAAAGTGCCAAGTGGGAAAAGGTTGAGATCCTTTTTGGTTCACCAGTTGGAGTTTCCGGGTGTGCTGAGGTCCTCCTCGTGACTGCAGGTCGCCCCCGAGGGTGTCTCCAACCCTACCGGGGTTGTAAAATTTACGGGACCGCGGGAGGTAAGGTGCCCCTGGACTCATGTCTAGCCTTACGGAAGAGGTTGGCCCCATAGTGGGTGTATGTTTAACAAACAAAACATTTTTTCATCATTTCTTAACAAAAACTTCATGCTTCAGTGAGGCGAGTTGGAAATCCGACTGTTTTAGATTAGCCAGGAAAAGTTTGGTATCCGAGATCGCTCGATGAAAAGTCATATAGATGACAACAGGATTAGTTGGTCTTGTCTTAGTAATTTTTACTAATGTTCGAAGAACATTAGTATTAAAATCGATTCGGCCAAAAATTCATATTTCCATATATATATATATATATATATATATATATATATATATATATATATATATATATATATATATATCATCAAAAAATTTCAGTGAGATAATCTCGGGAACGCGCCATCCGATTGAGATGAAACTTTCAGGATACATTGGTGTATATGCACAATAGGTCCAGGTTTCTTTAAATGTCAGTTATTGTTAACCTTTTGGCGCCGGCGGCCATTTAAGTGATATTTTTAATATACCTATTATTTCGTGCACAAATAATTTTCGCAAAAATAAAGTTAACAAAATAAATTTCGAACGTGTTTTACATATGAATCAGATAATGCTTTGGAATTTTTTAACCCTATGTGTGCGCTGGGTGCCTAAAAAGAGGACGGAAAAATTTGAAAATTTTTAAATTGCGATAACTTTTGACAAAGCTATTCAATCATTACGAAATTTTTAGGACATATTGATATTATTTAGTTGTAGATTTGTGTAGCTTTTGATGAGCGTGCTGGCAACCCTGTAGCTAGGGCAGGCACTGAAAGTGAAAACCTCCAAATCATCGTCTCTCTTGAAAAAATGCCGTTTCTTCAAAAAAAAGCCACTCATATGTAAATCTTGTGCTTTGTTTACATAGACAAAAAAAAAAAAAAAGATATGGTATAACGGGCACGCCTGGTAACCCTTGCCCAATTTACCTATATTTTAAGCATCAAAAACTTCTGTTCACGGAAACTCACGATCCGATGAGCAGAATTAATTGAAATTTGCAGAATGTATTGGTCTTAAAGAGGACCAAGTCTGATAGAAGTGATTTTGAAATGCGGGCGATTCTGTGCCAGTGGTGCCATCTTGAAAAACCACTAAAAAAGATAACTGTTTTTAGCCCTATAAATTCTGATTGAATCGTTCGATTTTGACGAAACTCACACAACTGCTGGACCTTGTCTTAAGCCACGTTTGGTAGAAATTTGGTCGAAAAATTCGGTTGGAGTTGCCAGCTATGATAATTTTGGTGTCTTCATTTTGAAAAAAAAATTTGGAAGTGAAAACATTCAAACCATCGAATATTCAAAAAAATGTCCGTTTCTTACAATAAAACCAATCTGTATATAAATCTTTTGTTTTATCTCCTCATTCAAAATAAAACTTTGGAAATTTCATGTCGGACAAGAACGGTAACCCTCTCCCAGTTAACTTATATTTTTAGCATCAAAAACTTCTGTTCACGGAAACTCACGAACCAATAATCACATACAGCTAAAATTTACAGAATGCATTGGACTTAAGTAAGACCAGATTTGATAGAATCGATTTTGAATTGTGGGCAAGTCTGTGCCAGTGGTGCCATCTTGAAAAATTACAAAGAAAAAAAAACAGCTTTTTGCCCTATGAAATGTGAATAAATTACCAGATTTTCATGAAATTGGCACAGTAGCTAAACCTAACTTTAATCTCTGTTTGGTCGAAATTTGGTTGAAAAATTTGATTGGTGCTACCAGCTATGGTAATTTTTGTGTCTTTGGTTTTGAAAATTCGCTCAGGAAAATAAAACTTTTTGCACTATAACTTCCAGTGCAGTCATGAAATCAATACGAATTTCATACAATTAATGAAACTTGTCATAAACATTATTCAGGCCAAATTTGGTTGAAAAGCCATGATAGGGTTGCCAGCTATTGTTGGTTTTGTGTTTAATTGCAATATCTTTATTAAGCGGTTTTATCGTAGAATTTTCAAATGGTAATGATATTGTAGTGACAATAAACAGCAAATATTAAGCTTTCGATTATTTGAAAAAACTCGCTGCAGGTAACTCTAAATTTCTTTATACTCCTTTAACTTCGAATGTTATATAACAACGTGAAGCAGATGTAATATATTCTTGGCTTTGATACTGGCAGAAGGTTGCCAGCACGAGTCGGTTGTGCTACTTTTGTATCAATAAACGCTTACAGTTAGTATTCATACCGGAAACATTTACAATTAAAATAAATAATCAATGTTGCAATTCGCAAAGTTCTGCAAATTTTTCGAATCGCAGCCCCAAACACCAACTTCAGTTACAGTGCTGCAGGCACTGAGCATTTTCTTCATTGATGTTATATGAGATGCTGCTTCCAAAATTTTGTGAAACAAGCAACTGATAACGAATATAATTAACCCGTGTTTCGCTCTCATAAACGTTGAAATTCATGCCAGTGGTAATATCTGAAACCTTCCACCATATGAGTTATATTGCATTCTTGAGACCAAAGTAAAACGTGGCATTTGAAACAGTTTGGTCGTAATAAGCAGCACATGTGGTGGAATATGCACTCAAAACCTGCACGATTCTTCTACTGTTCTTCGAACATTAGTGTTTCTAGCGGTTTAGGTGCGCTAGAGTTTTTTTTTACTTTGGTCATTTGAACGAATACAGGAGGTGTTTTTTGCATATAATAAAATGAAAAACAAATTAAATTGATTGAATTTGATCGTTTTCCTTTATATGGCCCCTAGATTGGAGAAAGACTTGCCAAATAAATGACCGACCATTGTCTTAATGACTCTTAACCATTGGTTAATGACTCGGTATTCTTTGAAGTTCATCTTGCACCATCACCATTCTAGTTTGGAAACATTGTGTCTGGAGGATGAGGGAGGGCATATCAGTCCGTTTCATTACATCACTGCGAATCGTATGCATTTTATGTATATACGTACATACTTCAAACAGGTATTTGGAACAGGTATTTTTTCGTACTCGTACTAGTTATACCTAGTTTGATAAAATCCTAGTACGACCCTACTCTAATTCTCGTACAGCATAAAATTTGTTTCTTTTCGTTAATTCAAACTGTTTTTTTTCAAACAGTTTTAAAAAACAGTTGTTTTTTTTAAAAAACAGTTAGTTTTCGTTTTTTGAAAATAACAGAAACGCCCATCACTAGTGCTAATAGCATGGCCGAGCTGAATTAATGCGAAAGTGAGATTTTATAGTCAGCACATGTATCGCTCCGAGGAAACCTAATGAAGGTTTTTCGACAACCGCACAAAAAAAAAGAAAACTGGCTGGACTTGGTGATGACAGTCCATGCACTCTAGAGATTGTGATAGTTCCTCTCGTTGACGTACCAGTGCCTAGAAATGCTTTCTCTAACGCCAGGTTGAAGAGGAAGTCGACCACACCATCCGCTTGTTGCAGTCTATTGAAGATGTTGAGTTGTCTGCATAGTAATCTGTCTATTTTTACTTGGCTTGTTACGTTTTGTCGTTGTCGACTTTCACTATCGTATCAGTTTATTTGCTATGCCCAATTATTTGCTGGCCTTTTGTACAGTTTTGCCCTGACTTGGCTGTCAAAGCCGACCTTAAAGTCTATAGATAAATGGTGCAATAGAATATTGAATTACAACATTTTTACATCGCCTGTTTGAGAGTGAAGCTCTGAACAGTTATTGAATGAAGCTACATTAATATGAAGCTACATTAATATCATTGGTTTTGGAAAATGAGGCTATACTTCTCATAAGGTTCTTTTTAATTTCTTTTTAAGTGTATGCTCATAAGTCTCTTTCAGTTTTAATTTTCATTTCATTGATTCCTGTTCATATTTTGCTGCTTCCAGTCCTTATTTGTTCTTTAAAAAAAATTACTAAGGGTTTTAAACAACTCTCGCACATAAAAGACATTTCAATTTTTTAATGTTTTCTCTCTTTTACGAATATTTCAACAAAAGCAGAACTTTACATGTTTTATTGGCTGATGTGTATTACTATACTGCAGGAAAAAATGTTGAATGAAGTCACAAATTCCGACATTTACATCCACATTGGCTTTCAATAGCTATTACTGGTACCCACTCCATTGTTCACACGTTGCAATATCATAAGCCTGAGTCCAAAGTCCCCCATTGCACTTGTGCAAATAAGTTACAAAAGTATTTAATCAGTGCTGAGTAACTTCAACTATCACTCAACGCACCCCCAGCCCTAGCTGAACCAAACCGATTGTTACTCTCGATTTCCTGGACTGGTGTGGTCACACGATGTAAACATGACACTAATGGAATTGACACTCTGACAGGTAAAACGTACAATCCATCTATGTCGAAGGTAATCTGCGCTTGTCGACAGCATTACCTGCTAATGAAGGTCCATGTGATTTATTGTATGAATGACTAAAAGCTTCCATTTGTACTGCAAGCATATAATGCACACAATATATTTCAGATTCATACAGCTCTGTGCTGTACTGTACCGTACCAACCGAGTGACGACAAGACTGTGTTCCATTAATATTTTAAGCTTCGGATTCATTCGTAAATGGACAAGGACGAGCCTGTCCTGAGGCCATTCTCTAATGTTCTCATGATATTACAGATGTAGATGTCGGAAGTGATAAGGGTAGCGTATTATTGGACTTGTTGGATTATTATCTCTTGTGGCAGACTTAGTTGCAATATCCAGATTTCATGCTTTTATATTTAGTTCTCAAGAAGGGACGTTGATGTTTTGGTCTGGGAGTTTTTGCAAATTGGTTTGGAAGTTTTCACAGCTTATTCGATTATTTTGATTTCTGAGACGTTGAAGACATATCTTTTATGTTGCAAACAAAAATGAAATTGAAAACATAAACTGGCATTCTTTTGTCGAATACTACATCCAAAATCATTCACAGAACCCAAAAGCAAATAAAATTACGTATTAAATGCTTACCAAATTATTCCCTACCATCCCGAATTATATGCAAAATACTAAAATAAGAGTTTCTCCAGATTCCAATGCCATAATAATTATTTACTTGAATTTGATTTCTTTTCGCAGGTGCCTTGGACGAAGAAGGTGGCTACGTCCCGATCCATTCAGAAGACGAGTCCGAAGAGGATGTCGAAAAGAGCGAAGAAAGCGAGGAGCATTCACATTTCAGTGAAGTATCGGAAATTCGATTCCCAGGTGAAGTGGGAGCTCAAGGTGATCGACGTCAGTGCAAGATACGCTGTGTGAAAGGCAAATGGGTTGGACCATTATGTGCTATTAGTGAAGAAGGTAAGTGCTTTTTTTTTCTCTTTCTTTAACTTCCCAGGCTCGTTTGCTCGCTTTATTTATAGAGCATTTTGCTCGTTTACGGGTAAACTGTTTTAGTGGGTCATATGTATGCAGTTTTTTTTTCTTGTTGAACTAAAAATCTTACAGGTCACTGCCAAACAGCTTTGATGGTGTGGAAATAAAATTCATGCACCATTAAACGTTTGGAATGGAATGACCTGTTATGTACAGGAAATAAGTGAATGTGAAGAAACTGCTTTCGTTTTGCTTAAACGATAATCGAATTTGCGGGCTTGTGTTTTATATGTGGTGTGTTTTTTAAAAAGAAAAACAATATTTTATTTATACAACATTTTTGGCCATTAAACCATTTTCATTTTTGTGTCGCGTATTTATTCCGGATTGCCTTTTACAATACATTTTCGAATTAAAACTTTTCTTTATTTTCTAAATTTTCTTAACATAATCACAATCTTTTCGATAAAATTTCAGATGGACGTCTAAAATACCAGCCTTTGTATAAAAGCTGTAAAGTGAATCGTTTACATGCACACTTGCTGTTGAGCTACCGAAATATCTCAGTGGTGAGTAACTACGACTACAAATAAATAATTGATTTCCGTAACAAGAAGTTGCCGTAAGTTAAACTTTAAACGTAAGAAAGACTCTTGGTCAGAACTAGCTTAGCTATGATCCTGTTGAAAGCTGCTCAGATCCTACAATAGTTCGAATGAAATCTGCTCAGTTCGGTGAATCGATAAGTTTGGTCAAGCGTATCAAGTGCACAAGTTCTCTCGCCATTGTTCCGAGTTATTGTTCTTATCGAAAGGTATGGATGGATAGTCCACAAGTTTTGTTACGTAAATTGAAACGATATATAATCCCATATCGTCTCGTTTATTTTGTTTGCCTTCGAGCCATTTCAATCGGATAGTAAAGAGTATCTTTGATTTTTGGTACTTTGATTGTAATGTTGCTTTAAACCAGTGTAAGCGGAAGAAAAAAGGGGTGGAAACAATGACTTTGCTGGTTGCGTTAGAAACTGAGCCTGAAGTAGAAACTACCTTTTACCATTGTTGAATTCGGTAACGTAGATGATCCGACAATCAATTATAAAATATTTTCGAATACTCCTTGTAATCCTAGAGAACACATGTAAAATGTCATCGAAAATAGGACTGAGTGATATTGTTATTACAAATTGCTTTATTTGTGATATCTGAAGAGCTGCAGTTTGAATGAAGATACATTTCTTACTCAGAGAAGTAATGATTATGGGCTGCAAAGAGGAATGTCAGGATATAGGCATATTCAGAACTTGTGCTTTCATTAGAATATTCTCTTTTATCATATAGTAAGTTATAATAATTTATATGTGTATTCAATTCTTCATCTGAAATACTGTACTTAGCTGAATCGTGGCGCGATACAGTCTCACGCAGAATAAAATGTTTAGTTTCCCAATTAATATCTGCCGCCTGATAGAGTACAATGTTCATCTGACTTTCCAGCTAAACCAAAGAACTTGTTGAGCGGACTCTCCAACTATGGCTTAAAAGCACCGAATTATTGGTTTAGTTTCTTTAAATGGGCGTTCCCACAATTTCAAAGTTATTTCTTTCAATTTTACTTCATTTTGAATGCTCGGAACTCAGCTGAGATTCATAAGCTGGATGACAGTATGGAGCGAGATGGTTTCTTCTCCTTTTTTCATGATATAAGGAAGAAGCTATATTAGATAATTGGTATGGGGAGCTGTATCGAATATTTTCAGTAAAAATCATAAGCAATGCAGATCATCTATATTTGATAATTTTAGAGGCGAAAACACAATCGAACTTAAGCAATTTCTGCGTTGTGTCACCATATCTTTCTTCGTCAGTTGAACTACTCATCATAAGCGTTTTTAATAGCTTAGTATATATGTATCTATGTATTTAATAATAATATCTCAACATTCAACCAAACTAAGAGACAAATCGTTTATACATGGAGTCTCTTGTCGCCTACTTTTGTCTTGCTTGTAGCTCAAAACTTAGCGTAGAAAACGACCCGTTTCGAGTTCGAGTCGCAGTCGCTTCGATTGCATGTCGACCCGTGTGCGGAGACTGTTTACAAAAAGAAAATACAATTCAACAATCTAATGTTCCAACGCTGAGGTCAAGTATAAATACTTTTAAATGAATTTTAAAGCTATAGAACGATTGTGGTAGAGATCCAAGCCCCAATTCATTATGACGTCTAGGGATTCTGACGAAAGGAGAAGAGAAGTACACATTTGTGCGCGCAAACGGGACGGTGAAGACTTCCTGAGACCTGTTGCCACGTATCGAACTGCGAGGTGGAAATGAATCGGCGAAGCCAGATACAATACCCCGCTGCGATTTAAACAGGAGGCACTCGTTAAGCAATAGTGACTCCAAGGAAGGGATTTGAAGAAAGGACAAGCGGGAAGCGTATGAGGAGTTATATTCAAAAAATAATAACCTACGCTGCACACTCGATGGCCTTAGAAAGGTATAGGAAACGTGGAGACCACACTTGACAAGCATATTCGAGAACACATCGAACTAACATTAGGGGGAGCTTCTTTCAGATTTTTTCTTACAAATCATTTTTTTTTGTTTTACAAAAAATGAAAGCTACATAGGTGTAAAATATGTGTGCAATTTGGAACATATTTATTGCATTAGAGCGTCTCAAACGCAACTACCTCACGCACGCCGGGGATCGCTCAGGTATAGCTTATTCACCGCGTGGCCCCAGATGGCTTTCTATGTACCGGAACTAATTACGATCTGTACTATCACATAATTGTTCGTGTTGGAATATACTTTAGGTGGCAGCACATGCGAAAAATAATCGATGCGTCAGAAAATTGCATATCCTTAACGACGAATATCGCCCGTTGCTCGAAACGCCCGCCTCGCGCAATGTCTGCCGGAGCAGGCCAACCAGGAGCGGTTTGAAGTCGAGAAAGGATTCCTATACGGCACAGGAATAGCTAACTTGGATCCTTATGTGAGTATAATGGAGCAAATTGAGGACCACGAAAATCTTCATATAGATATTTTGGTCCAAATTGGCAGATGGCTTTTTTTTTTGATCCGCCATCTTGCATTTTGTTAATTTGACTTCAGATTCGTAATCAGCGACCCCAAAACCTTATAACCATTGGCACTAGTCGTGATAACTGAACAAACAAGACAATTATCCCAAGACAAACTTGTTAAAAAACTTTAAACGGGTTTTTCTCGAAACCATATTTTTCATCTTAACTTCAAGCACAGGTGTCGATCTATTGATCCGATTCACTTCATTTTAAATCTACCCAAAAGAATATACTTTTTTGTATGTCTTATACCTAAAATGAGCATGAAAAATTTCAACTCATAATTATTAAGCGAGGTCAAAGTGAAAAAGAACCGGGTTAAAAGTTGCATTTTTTTTTTTAAATGTCCATACTTTGTTTAATTTTTTGTCCCAATTCATTCTCATTAGGTATAAGACATAGAGATTTCCATAAATTTTAATGACTTTGAGCTATGACTGATATCAGATTACTACGAGAGGCAGCAGATTTGAAGTTACCGGACGATGTCCCGCGTGCAGAGGCAGACGAGAGCCGCCATTTTGGAGCCACCACATTGAGTTTCGTCGTAATAAAAATTTGAACGATTTTAGAATGATCAACAAATAAAATAATCAAAACCAGAGCTTCGTATGTTTTTTCATTATCCCTCGAAAAATTCTCAAACTTTGCCTTATTTTCGACCGAATCTGAAAGAAACTTCTCTTAAAATAAGACGAACACATGTACGTATGTCAACGAATTTAGAGGCAGAGCGAAGTACCAATCCCGAGACTCGGGAGGCTTTAGCAGTGACCTCTGTAACATGGAAATTAAACTTTAACAAGTCTCTAAATTGATTAACGGACGACAGAAAATTGGTGGAAATCGAATAAGAGAAAGAAATAGGAGATGATTTGAGAGAAAAGGTCATACATTTATATTTGCTTACATTTAAGGACAAGGAATTGCGGTTGAACCAATTGAGAAGAGCACACAAATCATTTTGGAGAATATTACTGTCATTAGTTGATTTGATGATTCGGAACAATTTCAGATCATCAGCATACATTAAGCAAGGGGAATCGATGAAGAAAGGAAGTTCATTAATAAAAATTAAGAAAAGTAAAGGACCAAGGATAGACCCTTGTGGAACACCAAACGAAGGATAAAAGGGAGCAGAGGAGAGGTTGTTAATAGTAACTTTGTATTCACGGTTACTGAGGTAGGACGAAAACCAAGAAAGCAGTGGTCCGAAACAACCAAACTGTGTAACTTTACTCCGTAATATTCTATGGTTGACAGTATCAAAAGCTTTAGAAAAATCTGTGAACACTACGTCCACTTATTTCTGACGATCTAATGCCATGACAACTGTGTCTGTAAAAAAGATAAGGTTAGTCAAAGTAGACTTACCTCTCACGAACCCATGCTGTTCCGGAGCTAGGATATGATGAATCATGGGATACATTCTAGAGAAAAAAAATTTTTTCAAGAATTTTACTCAAACAAGAGAGGAGAGAAATAGGCCTATAGTTGGAGACCATCGCCAGTTTTGGAAATTGGATCTGTAGATTTACGAGAGTTGAAGGTAGGTGTATAGACAGATATAAGGTCATTAAGGAAGGAATAAAATTTGGAAGGGTCATGATCAATATTTAGCCCACGAAAGAACGAAAACCAGTTAATTTTTTCAAATTCCAATGCGATTTCTAGGTAATTTGCCTTGCAGAAATTGTATCGAGGAGCAACAGAGATACCCTTCGCAGAGGAGAATGATAATGGAACATAAAGAAAAAGAATAGGGGGGGGGGGGGGGTGACTAGTAACACATAGGGATGGAACACGGTGGATGCAGATAAATCAGTAGAGGGAATATTAGAGACGATAAGGTAAATAATACTACCATTCAAGTTACGCGTTGTGTTAATCTGCGAGAGGGAGTTAAGGGAAAGGGAAGACGAAAGTACTATTGGACCTGATGCAATTTGAAACCGGATCCCAGTCAATAGAAGGCACATTGAAATCTCCACAGATTATTACTGGGCCAAAAGAAAAAAGTGTACGAAGGTAAGAAGATATATCGATAAAAAAAATTTCGTATACAGTTCAAGAACTGTTACAAGGAACATATACAGAAAGAATTATTAAGTGAAGGTTATTAGTAAAACAAGTACAAACCATCACAAATTCAACAGGAGGAGAAGGATGAAAGTTACTATGGCAATCAATACACCTCCGCCATGCGATTTGTTAGAAATAGAAAAATTCCGATCAACTCGAAATATCTGGTGCAAAGGAAGAACTTCACTGTTATTAATATCGTTTGAAAGCCAAGTTTCCGTGAGGCAGATAATGTTATCTAAGGCTAGTGAAAAGTTAAAGGATATAGATTGGAGCTTCGATCTCAAGCCACGCACGTTTTGGTAACATAGAGAGATTTCACAATTTTTTGAGATTAGGTTGGAACAGGTGCTTTTCTTTTTCGAGGAAAATTCGAACGAGGTCTTCTGATGAAAATTTTGCCAATTATACCGGGGGGCCAGAAACTGGTATCTAGTAATTCGTTGTTATCAACAGTGGTGGTTATTTTGAATGAGCTGATCAATTTTCCAGCGATGTTGTCTGGAATAAGTTTAGTGCAGTCCAGAAGGGCTGGAACAAATTCAAGTTTGTGATGGATGTACTTATTCACAGCAGCAGCACTAGTCTCATATGTAAGTCTAGTCACAAAGACTTGTAGAGGAGGAGTATCAGCAATCAAGGTTGGTGCCAAATGTAACTAATGTTGCGTTTCTTGATGCAAAGTCGAGCTGGCACATTGCACAGAAATAGCCGGTTGCAAGAGTAAACCTGTAGACACAGGCAAAGGTTGAGTTACTGGTAATAACGGTCTTGGCAGCTGTTGCTGTGTACCAAGTGATTCTTGAAGCACTTGCAAATTATCCAAAGGTAAAGACTGGGTAGATGGTCTAGATAAGCCGGTTGACATTGGTTGAGTCGTAGGCAATAATGGGCTTAGCAGTTGTACGTGACTACCTGGTGGTAGTTGTTGAGCTTCCTTTGCTGTTAACGCAAGGTTCTGCGACTGCGATCGAGTTCACATGGCAGCAGAAAAAGATCCTGGTGGGCATTCAATAGCTGTGACAGAGTAGTGAGGTGGCGTTCCATGTGATGGCGCAGAAGACTACTCAATGTTGCCATACGAATTAACTCATTAACCTCATTGCTAGTTGTGCGGAAATCCTCGGTCAATTTGGAAAGAGACCGAGAGAGAATGTCGATAGCATATTTCGCAGAACGCAGCCAGGAAGCGTAAGATGCCATGGAGTGTTTCCTGCATTTATCGCAAAACCAGCATCACATCGGAGCATTTTCCAGGCAGAGAAACACATTTTGAATGGAACGTTTCAGCACAGAAACCCTCACAAACAACGAAAGGAGAAGTATCCTTCTCCTCCAGGCAGTTGATGGCTGTACAAAGTGTCATAATATCAGAAAATAATTTAATTATTTGATCAATCGTAAAAAAAATGACAGGTAAATTTGGAATATGTAAAGAAATATGCGCATTGGCAGCACTCCGGCAAACTTGTGGTAAGTGTCGAGACTATACACCACAATTAGTGTTTCAGTTCAAATCCCACAAATTCAAATATACACAAAGCTGTGTCTTACTGCTATTTAGTTTGATGCCTTATTCGTCAAAATAAAGACTTCATTCCAGCCTCTTCGCTGCTTTGAGCGAATCTTGACTCGACGCGAATAAGAGCATGTCATCGGCATATTGAAGAAGTTGGACTTAAGGTTGGCCCACTGAAATGGGAAAGTCAGCGGTAAATATGGTATAAAGAATCGGTCCATTTACAGAACCTTGTGGAACTCCTGATGTCACAGGTCCTTTGGGAGAATCTGCTCCATTAACGCTGTCATAGTATTTCCTGTTGGCAAAAAAGCTTGATGCGAGTCTTATCAGGTTTTCCGGGAATCCAAACCTGATCAACTTAAACAGAAGACCTTCGTGCCATACAGAATCGAAATCCTTCTCGATATCTTAAGCACACGCTACTGTTGGAATGTTTTGCTCATTCAATTCAGACATGATTTGATCATACAAGTATGCCGCGGCGTGCTGTGTCCTGTGCCTGTGCTTTAAGCCAAACTGGTATTCAGGAATTAACTGCGTGAGCTTACAATCATGTTCTTTTTTTCATCCATATTCTCTCAAAAATCTTCCGCAGATTAGGAAGCAGAAATGATTAAACAGAGAACTTTTTTTTTGTGACTTATAAATTGTATCTAAATACGAATTTAAAAATACTATAGCAATACAAAATTTCATAAAAAAATGATAGTTTATACATTCTGGAGCGTATTAACCATTTCAGCGTACTATCCGTCTCAGCTTTCATAAGGTGAATTCTACCACCCCATACATTAAATCGCTGGTTTTTTAATACACCATTACTAATCAAAATTATATGAGTTCTCGTTTCAGCTTTTGATGGAATATTCTTCGTGGTGATAGTAGCTATCAAAGTAAAATCGATTGAAAAAGTCGTACTCTCGGGAAAATACATGCAATAAATATGATCAAATTTTTCAAATCTTCTCTTACTCACGCAATCTTCGAAAACACTACGAAAAAAATCTTAGGATTTGTGACAAACGGCAGACCGCTTCAAAATACGAGATTAAACCCAGCAAAATAAATTAAATCTGATTAATTGAGATTAAAACTTAAAATTTTAATTCCACCTTTTGTAAAGGCTCACCTGTGTCAGTCATTCGTGAATTCATGACATCAATAACAGTCCATATAATGATTGTTTTAATTGCATTTTCACATTTCATGAGTTATGCGCGACGATGTATCATCAACTTTATTCAGTGACCGTGGATTAAGCTCGTAATTACTTCCGATCACATTTTTCATCGTTCAATTCATAATGATCATTTTCAAAATTTACTATGCATTGATAAACACTCTTTCCAACTGCAGTTATTGACACAAAACTCAGTCTGGAGCGAAGCCGAATCGGTTCCGGATCTGAACGTTCCGAAACTAATTGGTCGTTCAATCATGCACATTTGTCATCTACTATCATTTCAATGGAATATTCACATCATAAGCTGCAACATAACTCATTTCCATTGCATCCGATCTCCAACGTTGTCTGCTCATTTCGATGCTCATTAATTTTAAAATTGTTGAGGATTTTGCGGATTAATCATTGTTATGGAGATATTTGATACGGTGCTCAGTAGCTCGTGCGGAATTTATTGGCTATAGCGTGTCGTTCGCTGTTCATTGTTCACAAGCAACGTTCAGATAGTCTTCAGCAAAATTTACCATTTTTATTTTGACAAGATACAACTTTATTCCGAAACACATTCAGCTATCTATCTCCGGAAAATATATTCAGTTGAGCCTTATCTCACACAAGCTTATCTTATCTACACTTCCTGCTTATTATCGCAATATCCGCTTCCGTTGCCGTTGGACACCTCTGGTTTTTTTTCCCTTAGCTAAAGATACTAAAAAAGTTCACCATGTGTTCAACGGAAGTAATAAAAGAAATTTCCGTTGCGAAAATCTTGAAACTGGTCTTGTAGTACTTTATCCTAAATTGTATCTATGAAAGTTCCCTGCGGCCTATTAAATACGATAAACACTGACAACTGCTCCCCATACAACAATTCACGAAATCGTCTTTCTGTTAAGAGGACTTGAAGATGGTCTTTCAGGCTGGTTACAGATGCGGAAGGGGCTCACGAAAAATTTTGAAAGAAAAAGTTGGCGGCCACAACAACATAAGATCCCCAATTCTGACAAAACAATCTTTTGTTCCGGCTGGTTGTTTGTACCTTCTGACAATTTTTGTTTATGGCCGTCTGTGAAAGGTCTCGTGAGAACAAATCGTAATTTTACCTTTTCGTGAGATTGTCAGATTGAAGCATGAGGCAGATTCGTTGCTTGGGAACTATACGATACTTTTTGAAGTTCGGGCAAAGAATTATTATGTTTTTGTTGTTTTCGTTGAACAATTACTCTGAATTGTAAAAAATTTGAGCTAAAAGTCAAAGTATCATAGGTAGTTCGTAAAAAATAAGCAATTTTTTAATAAATTCAGTTAATTTGATTCTGCTCCTGGCATCTTAGCGCAAAAGCAATAGATTTTATTATTTCACGTCTAACCTAATTTAAAATTCAATAATGCCTAAAAACTACAATAACCATTTTCGCTCTCAATCAAATATCTCCCATTCGAATCGAATCTTCTTGAAACGGAAACTTGTATCTAGCACATCCTCAACATTTTCATCATTCTCATCTCATCCTTGCATTTTACTCTTCTCTCTTTTCAAACATCGCGCAGAATGTTGGCTGGGATTTACCGCACGGTCACTCCTTGCAAGCTCGCTGCAAAGAGCTAGGTCTGTACAAATTACTTGGCGAGTCTCGAGTCCTTTGCTCGAATGGCCTGTGGGCGCCACGTATGCCGTCCTGTGTGCCCACCTCGATGCTCTCCAACTACTCCGAAGACAGTCCGCCGTCGATCCGAATAAAAATTGGCACGGGATCGGGAGCATTCGAGCCGTCCGGTGTTCTGGCCGTTCTGCCCGGCAGCACTCTGTATCTGGATTGCATGTACCCGAGACGACGTGGGACACCCGAATGGACATGGACCGGATGGTTTAATCAGTATTACACCGGTAAAATAATATCAATAGAAACTTTGTTATTAAATGGTTTTATGCCTTTAGACCGAATCCTGCAGGATGGTCGACGATACCGGAGGAAAAAGGCTTGAAATATCGTCTGACCATCAAGGACATCCAGACCCAGGACTCGGGGACGTACACATGTGCTACGCCACGTGGACTAACCAACAGTATAGTGATTGTCGTAGCGACTTCACAGTGCCCGCAACTGCCAGAATCGACACCGCCGCTAACGTTACGCTTGGAAGGCAACAAACTGGGTCAGCGTGCCCTGTACTCGTGCCCGTTGGGTTACACCATCGAAGGAACAGCGAATTCAACATGTCTGGCATCGGGAAATTGGTCATCGCCTCCGCCGTCATGCCACCCGGTCCAGTGTCCGCCGCTGTTCCTCGAAGACCCGCACCTCAGCCTGACCGAATTGAATACGTCCGCTTGGGGTCGGGCTGTCTTCAAGTGCTCGTGGGGCTTCCGACTGAGCGGCCCGCCAGGACTCGAGTGTGAACCGACGGGCGAGTGGAGTGGCCCCGTGCCGAGATGTCGCGGTAAGTGCTTGTGATATTTGTACTTGATTGGAATGTTTAAACTAAATTGCTATTAGATGGTATCGAGAGTGAAATGTCGTTTCAGAAAATGAGGAGTCAAAGGACCTGAATGCTCAGGTAGTTTCGATGGGTGAAGATTAGAGTTTCGTAGTTGATTTCGATCCGACCGGGCAATCAAATTTGCAGAGTGTTCTCGAGCGAATTGATTGAATAATCCGTCTTGCTCTTATGCACGCTTCGTTTAAAATTACATTTCGATAGCATGGTAGATAGCTACCATGGAAATGAGTTTCGTGTTTCGTTTGCTTGTGGTGTTCGGTGAAATTTAGCTGGTGAGATATGGAAATTCAGCTGTTTGCATTCAAGCTCATTGTGCCAGGTACACAATGGCTCGTTTTACTGCGAACACACATTTCAAATTAATCGTTTCGGTTTGGTCAGGGATTGTAAATGAGATCTTGGTACAGGTGAATAATGTGTTTGGCCAAAGAATATTCAATAGCATCCGAAAATTGTTGTTAATTAGTTAATTAACACCTGGGGTATTAAAGTTTCGAGAGTTTGTGCATATTTATTTTAACATTTTTGGTGGAATCGCCAGCGGCTAGTAATCAATTTGCTAGGAATTAAATTTCTATTTAAATTATCAGAATATGAAAATCGAACAGTAGTGTAGAGCTCGCCAGCTATTTTCAAGATTAGCAAAGATTTTTTTTGGGGGTTTTCGCAACCAAAGATACATTTTATCTGACTCAGAGCACACGAATTCGAAATAAAAATCTTAGGCTGAAACATCTGATGCGAGCTAACTCTATCTAATAGAAGGTAATAAAGTTAGAAGAAGTATCTATTAACTCAGTCTGAATAATCAATTGTCCGTTATAGCTGAGTAACATAAAATAATCGCATGAAGCTTTCTCTTTCTATTCGTGTCGGATGACTTTAGTAGCATTAATTGTTCTCATTGCAAACGAGACTCTTGTTTTTTGAATTTTTTATTATTTACTACACATTTTTTATTTACTACACACTATTCATCAGTAAATCATTTGTCTAAAGAAATTGGTGTCAAACTATTCTCGGTAATCATCATTATATCTATTATTTGCAAACGTATACACCAGCTATATTCAACCTGCGGCCCTCGAAACTCCCAAGTGTGGCCCGAAACGTTAGTGATTTCCAGTTAAATTTTTCACGTACATAAATATGCGTATGTACAAATGTATGTATCCAATCAGTTACATTACCAAACAAACAAGAACTCTGAGATACCAAGGCCACCGTTGCAAGAGACACTCGGTGTACGACCACTGAAACTCCAGCCCTTGACGAGGCATAGACCTGAATGAAAGATCAAACACTGTATGTGGCACAGAAGAAAGAGACATAAGGAAATGAAAACAGCAGTGAGAATTGAATTGAGCGTTAGCAGTAGTAATGGAAATTATGTTGTTTTTACAGCAGAACAGCAAAGTTTACAATGCACTTGGTGATGACAGATGGTGGAGTTTTGTAGCATTTCTTTGTGACATCACGGGAAATTAAGTGATTTGAACCAATCGTTTCAAGGTGAAAACAATTATATTGCAGATGGCCCAAAAAGTATTTGCATTTGAAGACAAGCTGAGCATGTATTGCGAAGACATATAAAAATCAATAGCTCGATCATTTTCCCACACTTTCAATAGCTAATGAAAATAAGAATATATCTGCAGTAATTTTAAATTTGCTGAATTCACTAGCATTCTCCTCCCATATCATCGGTTTTTTGACAGGTTTTTTTTCACACAAATGGCTCATAATGCCTACATAATATTCTTTATTTACCGTTTGTCTTTTTGAAATGAATTTATGACGCACCAACCCGCGAATATCGAAGAAAGCAATCAGCATTACCTTAATTTTCGAGTGGTTTTGGCGTGGTTTTTTTCGGTTTTGATGCGGTTTCTTTTCTGTTTTGGTTCCCCTCTTGTCCTGATAACTTGTTTCTATGTCGAACTCGTATAGTCACATCTCATCACCAGTAATGATGCGTTTCACAAAAGTTCGATCGAATTTGGCTTGTTAAAGCATATCGAAAGCGACCTGTTTATGGTACTGTTTTTGCAGAAAATTGAGGTCCTTTGGATCAAGCCAGGCAGCGCCGCATTTTATTTCCAAAATGTCCATCAAAATCAAACGAACGGACTTATGAGAAATGTTTAAGGTCACGAGCAAACTCTCTTAAGGTAAGTTTATAGACTTTTGGCGCCATGTACATATTCGATTTTGAGATTGTGATAAAATATAGCGCCACACGCCGTAGTACGTGCCGAAAAGTACATAGGAACAGACGCTATGCTTATAGCCCTCCACGCCATGTACTATAGTCCTCCACGCCATGTACTATAGTACATGGCGTGGAGAACTATAGTGCATGGCGTGGAGGACTATAGTACATGCCATGGAGGGCTATAAGCATAGCGTCTGCTCCTATGTACTTTTCGGCACGTACTACGGCGTGTGGCGCTATATTTTTCACAATCCTGAAATCGACTGAAATCGCCATGTACATGGCGCCAGAAGTCTATAAACTATGGCGTCTGGCGCTATGTGTTTTTTTCAGTGTAACTAGAACGCAGAGGCCAGTAATTGGATATGCAACATAACAATGATATTCGCATATAACATTACGCGAGAATGAATCGTTATTTTCCCCTAACAAAACTTATCGATTTTTTCCAAACGTAATTTATCAAAGAAATAAATTGTCAGCTAGATTCTTGCTTAAGCGCCGGACACAATGATCCATTCCATTCCAGAATAAACGTCAAAGTTGGCGGCATAGAAAATATACGAGACTGAACACATAAGGTTGGAATGGAATGGAATGGAATGGAAAGGACGAGTTGACCAACTTTCAACTTTTCTGGATCAGAGAGTATTATTATTAATACTAAAAAAAATTTTGCTGTGGTTTTTGTTTATACAAGGGTACAAAGCTTACTAGTATTCCAAATAACTATAGAAAATTGCTATCTATTCTAAAATAATCACGCAAAACTGAAATTTTAAAACTACAAGTAAATTGTCGCACACTAAACGGAATGGAGACTATGTGTTCAGTTTGCTGGAATGGACATGAGCTGGAGAGTGCTGGATCGGACTGGAATGGAATGTGCTGGAGCATTGTGCTAATAAAAGCTAATTCTTTAACTAACCTCCCAGATGTCCTAGGGTTATATTGCAAATTGAAAAGAATTATTTTATTACAGTAAAATAAAAGCTCAACTTAAAAACAAAGCACTTACCTCAATTCAACCGAATCGGTATGACAACTGAAGCTACATTACAGCATGCAAAAAGTTTTTGTATTTGACAAGAAAAACATTTATATATTGCTTACTTGATTTGATAGGACTCTCGCCTTTTTTAACATTTAAAGTTACCTATTTACAGGCTTTTGGTAATGATATTTAATTTTGGGGTGATATTTTATGTTATGGCAGTTACCTGTCTTGAGTGGCTGACTTTTGGATCATTAATTTTTTTCAATTTTATTGAAAATGAAACTTATCTAGAGGTTAACTGAAATTCCTGCTTAAGTAGTGCAAGCTTCCTAAAATTGTTCGCAATAGATACCTTTTGATGTAATTTGTTTGACAAAACATTCTTTAGGTGTGTTTTTTGCGCTCTTGAGCAGAGCTAGTTACCTAAACTTACCTTAACTTACCCTGCCCAAGAGTGCAAAAAACACATCCTTTATTAACGTTTTTTTAAACACTTTTATGGACATTCACGAATTAATTGCACTTATTACCCTAAAAGACTCGTAAAAAGTAGCCTTTGATACATAAATTTCATGCGTTTCCGTCCTAAATTTACGTCTTTTTACGGTAAAATTACACGATTTGCTAATAAAATAATTGCACACTTAAGACGTAAAATATTCTTTGTAAGCACTTTTGTAAATTTACATCTTTAATAGTAGGAAACCAGTTTCCTACTATTATAAGGGTAAAATTCAACCAAAATTTTATTTGAGTGTACATTTGCCATTTAGTTCAGCTTTTTGCGTGAGAAAGTGTATAAAAAAAGCAAAGGAGTTCTAGAAGTATTGTGAGATTTTTGCAATAAATCAAGTGTGCATTGCTAATCTGACGTAGATATACTTTTTTACAGTACAGTTTTGCAACAGCCATCATCTCGCCTCACTCCCACAGAAGCTGTGAGCTCATTTTTTAACAATCTCGTTTAGTTGTTGATCCGTGATCTTCGATTTTTACGTACTCTAATATTAAAATCACTTTAAAATAAAGAATAAATAAAAATGTAAAAAATAAATTTAACAATAAAAATTACGTAAAATACCGTTTCGTTGAAGTGCCATTTTTTTGCGAACTATTTTTTCCGCGAACTATTTTTTCGAATAGTGAAAAATTGAAATTTGTGACGAATTTTCCTTTTATTAGTTATTAGATCTTAAGTTACTAGAAGTTTGTTTGAAATTTTCGTGCTTATTAAAAATCGGTGTATTTATAAACTGAATTCGTCTTCTCCAGAAATTTCACATTTTTTCTTATCTGTATTACCTTGTTTCTGAAGAATTAGCTTAACGCAAGAATATTTTATATTATAACCTGTGAAAAAAATAATAATACTGCAAAGATTTAAACCATATTTCTAGATTTGTAGCTTACTTCGAAAAATACAAGTCATTGTTTACTAATATTTACTAATATTAGTAAATTACTAATATAATACTAATATATACTATACTACTACTAATATTAGTAAATTACTAATATAATACTAATATATACTATAATACTAATATAATTACTAATATAAATATTGAAAGTTTACGTATGATGTACATTTTTGTCTACTCAAACGTAACTTATTATATTAATGCAGCTTTCAAGGTAATTCACTATCTAAGAGAACGCATTCACTGAAACCTTCTAAAAAATAATACTTTCCACGAATCTTAGCAATATCGATTCCTATTTTCAGCATTCGAATTTCAGAACCTTTTTTCGGATTTCCTGTTGTCTAAACGCATACGCCACATTGAACATACGTTTATAGGTACTCGTATTTTATACTCAAACAAATAACTGAATGCTTTTCGATTCACATATCCACAAAAACGATAGCTGCATACTAGTTTCCCGATTCGCTCCATATGAAATTTTACGAATAGTTCAGGAAAACCTAGTTTTTAGTTAAAGTATTTGTTTCCTTAACCTACCGAAAATTCAAATGAAACTTTTACATAACCCCCTACGTTTACAAAGTAATCTACCTACATTGCTTTTATGCAATCAGTTTCCTATTTGGCAAACCGAACGACATTATAATTCACTCTCGACGTCCAGATTTTCATGCAACTCTATTTTCCACATTTACATAATAAACTCGTTTTCGTTTCTTCCACACAGCCATCCAATGTCCGCAGCCGCTCGTCCCGCTGAACGGACGAATCGACGGAACAAGTGGTTCGAGTAGCCATCGTAAATATGCTGTGGGCGCACTGGTTACATTCAGCTGTAACGAAGGACACATTCTCGAGGGTGAGGCGAGCATCGTTTGCACGGAGACCGGCTTCTGGTCACATCCGCCGCCATTCTGTAAGGAAACATTGCTTGCTTCACGTAGAATAGAAAGGTTTCTTTTTTTGGTTTCGTGCATAAACTGGTGACTAACAATGTTGGCTGGAACTATTTGTATTTGGTGGAATGAGAGCATGTTCGTGACTAGAGTCATTAGATGGATGAAATCGTATTTTTATAGAATGATACTTTCAATTGAACACATTAATTGTGGTTATACTCTTGCAAGCTATATCCTAATTTACATCCTGGATGTTCAATTACTTCCAGCCAGCACTGTTTCCAACCTTACATAACCTACCCAACAACAAGCTAATGGAATATTTAAATTTCTCTAAACAGGTAAATCACAATGTCCGTATCCTGGCGATCCACCAAATGGCCTCATAGCTCCCCTCAAATTCCACTACGACCCGGGAGATCTGTTGAGCGTCCAATGCCGACCCGGCTTTGTCGAGTATAGTCCGTCAGGACCACCGGAGCGCCCAAGCTGCTTGCCCGATGGAAACTGGTCAGGACCTGTGCCCCAGTGTCGCAGCTACGAGGAAGTGTAGCTCCGGCGTTTTCAAAAGAATGGTAATCGAACCGAGGCTGAAATCGACGCGATGTACTGATCCTGGCTCCGAAATGGACGACGGAAACGGTTGGCTACGGAAGCAGCACGGATTTAATTGTATGTAAAATGCTTATGTCATACAAAGATTGGACAGAGCAGTACGTTTTCATTAGATAGTTAAGCGTGGGGTGATATTAAAGATGTATTATTAGAGACTCGTAGCATAGTGGTAAAATTGATAGTGTAGACTGTACAGGGAGAGCATTTTGGAAGGAGAAATTTATAGAAATATATAGGATTCGTAGTGTTGCCGGAAGCATGTTTTCACAAGAATAATAATTCCATTTGCATTTGAAGACTGTCAACAATTTCACCTCGACTAACGTTTCATCGACAACTCTAATTACACCGAAGATTTAGAGCTGTTCTTCAAAATAAATGTAGAAAGAGTTTGTTGTTATACCAAAACCAAGTTGCTTTCCTCGATTAGTTTTATATAGCTCTACAAAAAAGAAAGCTTAATAGAATGTACAGCAAAACAGCGCGAACAAACTCAAAGAAATAAGCAGACTATGAATTGAAGCAGACTCTCTTCGCATATCAATGTACAACAATACTGTAAATAGATAAGTATTCATTCAGTAGAAAGTTGAAAAACTTTAGAAAATTGTAAATTCAATTTCTAACCTCACGTTGAATGGCTTCAAATAAGTTAATTCTTTCAAACTTGCTATATTAATCTTCTATCTATAATATAACGTCTAACTGAGTTGTCCAATAGCTCCTCGAGTCTCTTAAGAACTCAATCTTGTCTATCATTGTATTTAATATATCTAAGTCAACTTCATATTTTCAATACTTTTCAATAATCTAACTCGCTATTCTACTTGATTATTCGTGAAAATATTACATTACAGGGGTTAATAGCTTCAGAATATAAAATAAAACGATTTATATATTAAAACAATATGAATCTACAATAAAAGTTACAAAAATCAGTTAAAATTACAAAACAGTAGAACAGAAAAAGTTAAAGAAACATTTCAAACAAACCTGCACATGTACTTAAAATGGTAGATTGTTATCGCTGAACATGTTTAAAATATAGATTGTAAATTATATATTCAGACATAGAATTTAACGATACAAACAGATTTTGAAAATAAACGATTTAATGTGTTAGGCAAAGTATCTTGAGATTAATATACGAAATCATAGAACTCAAAAGTATATTTCATTTAGGAATGATGTTTTGAAAAATTAGATACTTTGCCGTAAATTTACTTCGATCTTAAATAAATCGAGTCGAATGATATTCATGTAAAATAAAGATATAAATTAAAAATTTCAAAAATTGTGATGTAAAAAAAAATTGAAAACAGTTATTGAAGTGAAAATAAATATATATTTCCGCATATCGATTCAATATGTGTTGTTTGATTGAAAACTCACAGGTGGTATCTTGCGTTTCAGTGATGGTACGTAAAAGGTACTTAGCTTAAATTTGATTTGGTATTTGAGATTGAAGTTGTAATTGAAAATATATCCTTTATAAAATCAAATATAATGCTTTATTTGCACTGCACTCTCAAATTAAGTAGATTCCGAGCTGACAACGAAATCAAGTGAGTTGTTCGAACTGGTCGAAGTGATTTAGAGTTTCAGCATTCAAATTTATATGGATGATTAATTTAGTGTGAAAGTTATGGAAAAAGTTAAATTAACCTACATGAATATTTTGTCTCTTTGTGCTCTACACATTCTATTTTTGTGAACAGTTTCAATATTTTGGAGCAATTTTCGATCGACAGTTCATTAAAATAAATTATCCCCTTCATGGATGGAATTCAGTACTCCCTGAAATAAATTCAGCCGGGAGAAAATTCACAATAGCATCCAATTTTGACCAGCTTTATCCGAAGTAAGGTTGATTTGGAATGCCAAAAGTCAAGACAAATGTGTGGTAAATCAGGCAAATTTATGGTCGACTTGGTCTCCAATTTATGAACTGATCAAAATCACATAATTTAACCTCAGTGTGAACGTACTATAACATTCAAACTGTTTTTCAAAATAAATTTGAAAGCAAAAACAGCTCCAATTTGGTGGTTACTTAGTTAATAAATAAGCTTTGAATTTTGTACACCAGAAACTTATTGTGTAGTTTTATTTTCAAAGCTAATTAATTTATATGACATATCAAAACTTTTATTTTCTTAGCCTATTTTTCTAGTTCTAAGGGGGTCCGGTAGCTCTGCTCGCTAAGGCGTCAGGCTGAAAAGCGGCGTGCTACGGAGCCTGCGAGTTCGAATCCCGCCAGTGCCATGGCTGTAAGTGTGAATTCGTGTGGTTGCCTATGAGGGTGGCAAATGGGCCCAAACTGGTGGCCTAATGCTGGCCGCGTTCCCGGCAGCTCTCTTCACTAACCTAACCTAACCTTTACAGTTTTTGATAATAGCACACGTGTATCTACGTTTCATACAGCTCTATGAGGCCCAGTCTATCTTCATAGCCAATACCAAAATTAAGGCATCTTTACAGTAACCTGTGAATCAAATTATAGTGAAAAAGGAGAGTTATTTCCAAGAAGTAGGTATAGGGCCGGTTGAGCCAGACAGTCGTGACGTCACAGGCGCCACAAACCGGTTTCGAGGCAAGGGTAATAATTCACGTTATGATCCTGCATACACGCCAATGCATAACACCACAGACGGAAGTTACAGACACCAGTAATTGACCTTGTAAGAGGTCATTTACCTTTTATCACACACACACACACACACACACACACAAGATTTTTGCCTAGACCGGGTAGCGGTTAAAGTCCACTGGCCTGAATAAGTGTAATTCTGTATGATTATTAAAAATTTGGTCATTTTGCGTAATTCGAAATTTCATAAAAAAGCCCAGAAGCCCCTGAAACTTGCCATATTTAGAAATATTTTACAAGTCGCCGAACAAGCAAAGTATAGTTTATAAATTTGCACTACCAGGCAATCAGATATCGAAAACACAAAATCTTGCTTAAGATCTTATGCAGCTAGCAAGCGTGCATCGTTGTTTTCATATCTTCGGTTGCTGTGCATATTTAGAATGAAACCAAAACAGATTGGACAAAAGTAATACAAAAAAAAAACTTGTTGCTACAAGCAAGATGCAATCTTTGAATGAATAGCAAGAAGGTATTATAAAGTTATAGGTTTTCTCGATGTATTCGATCGAGATCGGCGATTTTAACCCTAGATTCATAAATATCCATTGGAGTTACACTATTCATAAACATTCGTCTCTCAGACGAACATATTATATTGATGATTTTTATTTTAAAGAACACAAAAAGCAATGAAACACACTTAAAATCTTTCAATATGGTTATTAATCATGAATTTTCTGCAATGAAAATAAACACAATGGTTATTGTCAGCAATCGACACATAATAATTCGTGTTGATCCATACACATGAATGATACATATATGTATGTGTTTTGCGTGGTCTCTGGCCACTCTGACTGCCATGAGGCTAATGATAAAATAAAACATGTACATAATACTATTGTTGTCTTCTTTTTAGTATAAAATGTACCTGAAAGCATCCAAAAATTTACTGTACCATTCTAGGGTTAAACATGTTGTATGTTTTCAGTCTGTGACGATCGATCAGATGGTTGATTAGCACATGTATTTCTGTTAGTAAACAAACCAGCTCACGATGATTCAACAGAACGGCCGTGAAATGGCGACAATATATGCATGAATCTTTTTTATTTCATTTAAGCTACGTAAGCTGATTGCCGCGAATGCATATGCAATTTTTTTTTTTTGTACTTGCATATTCGATGAGGAGGCACAGTTTCATTCATTCATCTGTGAGAACTAGTTTTTTGGTAGCCTGATATTCGGTGAACGTAAATCGCATTTTACTACGTCCAAAATACAAATCGTAACTATATTACGCATGATTCTTCAATTCAAACATACGCTGTTTGTACTATATATAAATTTTAATTGTATATAATAAATCGTTCGAAAAAAGAGGAGAATAATTTATTTTGAAAATAAATTAAGACAGATATAAAAATTGCATTGAAGGTGCATATGGTTCCATTATAAAAAAAATCTAATTATGTACATCAACTCATGACTTAAATAAACAGTAGTTGAATTCAAGTCTATCTTTTAACTTTCAAAATCTTTTATTTTTAAAATAAAACAAACCAATAACTGTTTAAGATAAATTGTTATTTTTTATTTGGAATCGAAATATATTATTTATGTTAAGGGTTTCTTATGAAAATGAAATTAAAAAAACAGTTTAAATTATTTTTAATTTTATTTCAAAGAACATAATATTATTTTTACGTTTACAAAAGCGTGCAAAACATTCAGTTAACTTTTTTTTATAAATTAAGCACTTATATAATTATTGTAAAAATTATTTTGTTTTTTTTTTCTTGAAAGCTTATTTTATAAACAACGTCTTTTGAATCCATAGGGTACTGAACTACCATCCTCTAAAAATCTGCGTTTTTCGCTTTTGGGTTTATATTTTTTAATTTCGGGGGTTGTAACAACCTCATGATCGGCAGTTCGGCGTATATTTTGAGAAAGTATGGAGATGCTATCTCTTTCGATAGGGTTCAAAATCATGTGTTTCATTGTTTCGAAATTTATTTTTTTGGAGGCTTCATAAGTTAAACGGATGCCTTTCACTTTGCATTCAGTTTTAATAGAGTTTTCCGTCGTTCTAAAGTACTCATAGGCATAATTTTTTGGACCACCGCACACAAATTTTGTTATATAGCTTCCCGGTCCGTGGCATTCAAGTTCATCTGTCATATCTCCAACAAGTTCACCTGTTGGTGGATCATACTCGCCTTCGCGACTCACATAAATGACAGAATCGGTGTCATAATACAAAACTCTATCACCGAGCTGTTCTAGGTAGCTGTATAGTTTCAGTCGAGCCTGTGTAGTAGTATAAGCTGCTATGCAAACATTGACGGTGGATAATGGTTCGACGACTTCTTCTTTATAACACCAGTTGACAATTAATGTTTCTTCGTTGACAGGGAGTAGATGATGCACTTCTATTGCAGAATTTGTTAACAAACTATATAGCTCGCCTGGATTATTTATTATGCCTGTTTTTGGTTGATTTTCACGCTGACCGAACTTTCCCCAAAAGGAGTTTAGAATCAACTTGGCTAGAGATCTTAGTCCTGGATTGTTTATAATTTCAGAGAATTCAAGTTTTATTCCTTCATTTTCAAGAAAGTTTTTAATATATTTATTTCTTTCTTCATCAGTTGCACATTTACTAGGCCAGCCTGATGCCTGTTGCTTCATTTTAATAAACTTGTTCATCATTTTGGTAAATAATCCACCCGAGCGGGTCAGTTTATCATATTGTTCTGATTCATAGCTCCATATTTCATACACCTCCAACAATTTATATCCTCTACTTAAAGCTGCATTAATTTCATCAATTACCCAAGTCCCTACGAGAGCTCTCTCATCATCGGTGTGTGAACAGTTGGCAGCCTGATTTTTTTCTTCACTACAAGCACGACACAGCGAAAACATTAGTTTATTATTTTGTTTAATAGGAAGAACCGGGTGATATAATCCTTCTGGTGGTAAAATCTTGCACTTTATCAATCCTACAGTGTTCTGTAAATCTATTTCAAAACTTTCATTATTTCCAACATGTAATTTTGGGTGACCAATCGGAAATTTGCCATTTTTGCACACCCATGGGTACAGTGAACATACATCGACATATTTAATTTTTTCACCAGGTTTACATTCGTAAAACGTAAAAGTATTTCCCGTTCGACCACCATAAAAAGCATCACGAGGATTCAATGGTGTGTTTACCAGTAAAGAATGACCTTTCAAATATTTCATGCCTTTATTCTTTTCCATTTGTCTACGAAAATCACACTCCCACATTTCGATAACTTCATATCCGTACGAACGTAAGCGCTCGGTTTTTACCACAGTTGCTTCATATCGCCTGTTTAAAGTATCATTGGGGTCATCATGAAGGAGAGCATCGCGATCATGCATTAAGCATGCAGTATGCCCGTGATAATAACAGCCATGGAATTCGAAAACCTGGTTTGTTTCCGGGCAGTATCCATCTACTTTGACACCATTCAACACTGCCTCTCTTTGCTTAAAAGCATGTAAGATATTAATTTTGCGCTGGTCTTCTTCCCATATCAACCATTGTATTGCTGTTCGATTGATTATCGGCATTCCGATAGCCGTTTCTTGGAATAATTCCAATAGTATCTTTCTTAAGGAAATTGCGTCGATATACAAGATTGCAGGCAGAAGCTATTGTTGTTGCCTCCAAAAACGGCTCAGCATTACATTCTTCGAGGAACAGTTTTCTAAATTTTAAGCATGCTTCGGTCAAAATTTGCACGTCACTAACACAATATTCGACAATATCACGCTGCATATTAAATTCTTCATCCTTATGTTCGTCATACCACCTAAGAAAAGTCTTCCGTTCTTCGATTTTCATTGTATCAGGGCTATAATATTTCATGTCAGAAAGTTTACCAATATAATTTTCATTTTCTATTGTATTGAAAAGATGTGGAAAGTAGCCCTTTTTATATACAGGTGGTAAGTCAAATGCTTTCGTTAATTTTGTCAGAGCCATTGGAAAATAGTTTAGTGAATCTATAAATTTGACGTTATCCAGCTGCATAAGTATAATCTTGGTTCCACGCATAATTAACTCGGGTTTTAAATCCATGTTTTGTAGAATGTAGCTCAGCATAAATTGATGATCAAATGCTTGGCCGTTGTGTGCAATTACAACAACATTTTGAAATAATTTTCTCTGATTTAGCACAAAATCTAGAAATATTTTCACAGGATCTCTTTTTAACACATGCTTTCTTATTCCACATTTTGTGCATATTATAATTTCGGATTCCACATTTAAGCACTGATCGCATCTTTGTTGAAACACACATACATTGGGCTCGTGCTGTTTAATTTCACCGGTTGCATTTTCTCCTAGAACTTTTTCCTCAATAACTCTTTCTTGCCGTGATTCTAAATCATAAAATATATATAATGCGCCTTTGAGTTTTGGTCGCCTTTTGTCTGGTGGAATGTAACAAAAATGGCCTTGAGGAACATGCATGTCACAGACCTTGCAAAAATATTCTCCACAAACGTGGTTTCTGTTTGTCTTATATGTTTTTAGGCAGCCCACACATCTTTTTATCTGTTCACAAACACTGCTCTTATTTAAAGATCCAGAAGCTTTGTGATGATTGAAACATTCTTGACCAAATAATTAACCGGTGTGAAGTAATGGAGTAGAAAATAGAAATGCAATTTGCAAAACAAGAATAAAAAGAAAATCTACTGTTGCATCAAGAAGGTTTAATAAGCAAGAACAGCACACTACACTTTTCTGTGGATGCGCTCATGTGTGCAATTACACATTTACTTTCATGTGCTCCTGTTAGTTCGCTTTTTTAGATTCACTTTCTTGCTACTGCTACTATGCATTATTCTTATATAAATAATGAAATCTGGATATTTGCATAATATTGCGAAATTGCCATCTCTGATCTTGTTTAAATACATTTTGGAATATTGTATATATATGTAGGGATGGGAGATTATGCATACATTTTATGATGATGATTAATTACGAACAAGTATAAAATAGGTATGTTTTGTAGGAAGGTAACATAAACAAAAATCACGAGGTATATATAAGGTTTTGCGAGATAACCGAAAAAAAGCTAAATCGGGCTGTAGGGCTATTGGACAGGTATGTAAACAAAGGGCTCGTGCCGGTAAAAAACAGGTTGACAATTAAAGTTTTTTAGTGAACTTGAACTGTGAGCTATCGGCCGAGGCCGGAAACTTGAATTCAAAATTAGTGCCCCACCTTCAAATGCGGAGCCCTCATCTTGGATTAGGAGCTCCATTGAAGAAATTATCCAGTATGCTACGAGAGGCCTCCAATCAACTGATCAGGTTGGAATAACCTTCTGCGGGGAGAGTTTTAAGGAGAGAGGCCCAGGCTGGCTCAGCTTTAGACCTGCCTCGGAGGTTAAATTGGGAGATATCTGGGAATTAATCTCAAAAATCTTTCAAAGCAATTCAGCAGGTAATGATAAAAGTATACTGTCTTCACTGTTTTTCAACCATATTTTATATTTATATGTTTTTTAACCATATTTTGTATTTATATATTTTTTTAACCATTCTAGGACTAAGCACGGACACATTTTGTTTGGGGGTAACAGCGGTTCATTTACCCCAGGGAAGAGGAACTGACCGCGGAAGGAAGTATAATACATTCAACGAAGAATGTGCGATGCGCAGAGGAATAGTAACAATCAACAATAAGGATGGCTTATGTCTTCCAAGAGCCCTAGCTGTCGCATTAGCGAATATCGAAAAAGATGCCGATTATATCAAAGTTCGAAAAGATACCGGGAAGCTTCAAACACAGCGTGCTTTAGAATTATTAAATATGGCGTAAATTACTATACCATTCGAAGGAGCAGGAATTGAAGTACTTCGCAGATTTCAGGAGTATCTAAAGGAATATAAGATTATTGTATACCAGTATGGTACAACAAAAGGCAGAGATGTTATTTTTGAGGGGTTTGGTAGTGGAAAACGTCTGAATCTACTGTACCACGAGGGTCATTACAACGTGATAACCTCGCTCACAGCGGCATTCTGTTGCAACTATTTTTGTGAAAAGTGTCATGTACCATACAATAACAAAAATGATCACAGATGTGGAGGAACATGCCCCCAATGTCAACAATCTCCATCCTGCCCTAAGGATATAAATGAAATTTTATGTAATGTTTGCAGCCGTTACTTTAGGGGTCAAGAATGTTTCAATCATCACAAAGCTTCTGGATCTTTAAATAAGAGCAGTGTTTGTGAACAGATAAAAAGATGTGTGGGCTGCCTAAAAACATATAAGACAAACAGAAACCACGTTTGTGGAGAATATTTTTGCAAGGTCTGTGACATGCATGTTCCTCAAGGCCATTTTTGTTACATTCCACCAGACAAAAGGCGACCAAAACTCAAAGGCGCATTATATATATTTTATGATTTAGAATCACGGCAAGAAAGAGTTATTGAGGAAAAAGTTCTAGGAGAAAATGCAACCGGTGAAATTAAACAGCACGAGCCCAATGTATGTGTGTTTCAACAAAGATGCGATCAGTGCTTAAATGTGGAATCCGAAATTATAATATGCACAAAATGTGGAATAAGAAAGCATGTGTTAAAAAGAGATCCTGTGAAAATATTTCTAGATTTTGTGCTAAATCAGAGAAAATTATTTCAAAATGTTGTTGTAATTGCACACAACGGCCAAGCATTTGATCATCAATTTATGCTGAGCTACATTCTACAAAACATGGATTTAAAACCCGAGTTAATTATGCGTGGAACCAAGATTATACTTATGCAGCTGGATAACGTCAAATTTATAGATTCACTAAACTATTTTCCAATGGCTCTGACAAAATTAACGAAAGCATTTGACTTACCACCTGTATATAAAAAGGGCTACTTTCCACATCTTTTCAATACAATAGAAAATGAAAATTATATTGGTAAACTTTCTGACATGAAATATTATAGCCCTGATACAATGAAAATCGAAGAACGGAAGACTTTTCTTAGGTGGTATGACGAACATAAGGATGAAGAATTTAATATGCAGCGTGATATTGTCGAATATTGTGTTAGTGACGTGCAAATTTTGACCGAAGCATGCTTAAAATTTAGAAAACTGTTCCTCGAAGAATGTAATGCTGAGCCGTTTTTGGAGGCAACAACAATAGCTTCTGCCTGCAATCTTGTATATCGACGCAATTTCCTTAAGAAAGATACTATTGGAATTATTCCAAGAAACGGCTATCGGAATGCCGATAATCAATCGAACAGCAATACAATGGTTGATATGGGAAGAAGACCAGCGCAAAATTAATATCTTACATGCTTTTAAGCAAAGAGAGGCAGTGTTGAATGGTGTCAAAGTAGATGGATACTGCCCGGAAACAAACCAGGTTTTCGAATTCCATGGCTGTTATTATCACGGGCATACTGCATGCTTAATGCATGATCGCGATGCTCTCCTTCATGATGACCCCAATGATACTTTAAACAGGCGATATGAAGCAACTGTGGTAAAAACCGAGCGCTTACGTTCGTACGGATATGAAGTTATCGAAATGTGGGAGTGTGATTTTCGTAGACAAATGGAAAAGAATAAAGGCATGAAATATTTGAAAGGTCATTCTTTACTGGTAAACACACCATTGAATCCTCGTGATGCTTTTTATGGTGGTCGAACGGGAAATACTTTTACGTTTTACGAATGTAAACCTGGTGAAAAAATTAAATATGTCGATGTATGTTCACTGTACCCATGGGTGTGCAAAAATGGCAAATTTCCGATTGGTCACCCAAAATTACATGTTGGAAATAATGAAAGTTTTGAAATAGATTTACAGAACACTGTAGGATTGATAAAGTGCAAGATTTTACCACCAGAAGGATTATATCACCCGGTTCTTCCTATTAAACAAAATAATAAACTAATGTTTTCGCTGTGTCGTGCTTGTAGTGAAGAAAAAAATCAGGCTGCCAACTGTTCACACACCGATGATGAGAGAGCTCTCGTAGGGACTTGGGTAATTGATGAAATTAATGCAGCTTTAAGTAGAGGATATAAATTGTTGGAGGTGTATGAAATATGGAGCTATGAATCAGAACAATATGATAAACTGACCCGCTCGGGTGGATTATTTACCAAAATGATGAACAAGTTTATTAAAATGAAGCAACAGGCATCAGGCTGGCCTAGTAAATGTGCAACTGATGAAGAAAGAAATAAATATATTAAAAACTTTCTTGAAAATGAAGGAATAAAACTTGAATTCTCTGAAATTATAAACAATCCAGGACTAAGATCTCTAGCCAAGTTGATTCTAAACTCCTTTTGGGGAAAGTTCGGTCAGCGTGAAAATCAACCAAAAACAGGCATAATAAATAATCCAGGCGAGCTATATAGTTTGTTAACAAATTCTGCAATAGAAGTGCATCATCTACTCCCTGTCAACGAAGAAACATTAATTGTCAACTGGTGTTATAAAGAAGAAGTCGTCGAACCATTATCCACCGTCAATGTTTGCATAGCAGCTTATACTACTACACAGGCTCGACTGAAACTATACAGCTACCTAGAATAGCTCGGTGATAGAGTTTTGTATTATGACACCGATTCTGTCATTTATGTGAGTCGCGAAGGCGAGTATGATCCACCAACAGGTGAACTTGTTGGAGATATGACAGATGAACTTGAATGCCACGGACCGGGAAGCTATATAACAAAATTTGTGTGCGGTGGTCCAAAAAATTATGCCTATGAGTACTTTAGAACGACGGAAAACTCTATTAAAACTGAATGCAAAGTGAAAGGCATCCGTTTAACTTATGAAGCCTCCAAAAAAATAAATTTCGAAACAATGAAACACATGATTTTGAACCCTATCGAAAGAGATAGCATCTCCATACTTTCTCAAAATATACGCCGAACTGCCGATCATGAGGTTGTTACAACCCCCGAAATTAAAAAATATAAACCCAAAAGCGAAAAACGCAGATTTTTAGAGGATGGTAGTTCAGTACCCTATGGATTCAAAAGACGTTGTTTATAAAATAAGCTTTCAAGAAAAAAAAAACAAAATAATTTTTACAATAATTATATAAGTGCTTAATTTATAAAAAAAAGTTAACTGAATGTTTTGCACGCTTTTGTAAACGTAAAAATAATATTATGTTCTTTGAAATAAAATTAAAAATAATTTAAACTGTTTTTTTAATTTCATTTTCATAAGAAACCCTTAACATAAATAATATATTTCGATTCCAAATAAAAAATAACAATTTATCTTAAACAGTTATTGGTTTGTTTTATTTTAAAAATAAAAGATTTTGAAAGTTAAAAGATAGACTTGAATTCAACTACTGTTTATTTAAGTCATGAGTTGATGTACATAATTAGATTTTTTTTATAATGGAACCATATGCACCTTCAATGCAATTTTTATATCTGTCTTAATTTATTTTCAAAATAAATTATTCTCCTCTTTTTTCGAACGATTTATTATATACAATTAAAATTTATATATAGTACAAACAGCGTATGTTTGAATTGAAGAATCATGCGTAATATAGTTACGATTTGTATTTTGGACGTAGTAAAATGCGATTTACGTTCACCGAATATCAGGCTACCAAAAAACTAGTTCTCACAGATGAATGAATGAAACTGTGCCTCCTCATCGAATATGCAAGTACAAAAAAAAAAAATTGCATATACATTCGCGGCAATCAGCTTACGTAGCTTAAATGAAATAAAAAAGATTCATGCATATATTGTCGCCATTTCACGGCCGTTCTGTTGAATCATCGTGAGCTGGTTTGTTTACTAACAGAAATACATGTGCTAATCAACCATCTGATCGATCGTCACAGACTGAAAACATACAACATGTTTAACCCTAGAATGGTACAGTAAATTTTTGGATGCTTTCAGGTACATTTTATACTAAAAAGAAGACAACAATAGTATTATGTACATGTTTTATTTTATCATTAGCCTCATGGCAGTCAGAGTGGCCAGAGACCACGCAAAACACATACATATATGTATCATTCATGTGTATGGATCAACACGAATTATTATGTGTCGATTGCTGACAATAACCATTGTGTTTATTTTCATTGCAGAAAATTCATGATTAATAACCATATTGAAAGATTTTAAGTGTGTTTCATTGCTTTTTGTGTTCTTTAAAATAAAAATCATCAATATAATATGTTCGTCTGAGAGACGAATGTTTATGAATAGTGTAACTCCAATGGATATTTATGAATCTAGGGTTAAAATCGCCGATCTCGATCGAATACATCGAGAAAACCTATAACTTTATAATACCTTCTTGCTATTCATTCAAAGATTGCATCTTGCTTGTAGCAACAAGTTTTTTTTTTGTATTACTTTTGTCCAATCTGTTTTGGTTTCATTCTAAATATGCACAGCAACCGAAGATATGAAAACAACGATGCACGCTTGCTAGCTGCATAAGATCTTAAGCAAGATTTTGTGTTTTCGATATCTGATTGCCTGGTAGTGCAAATTTATAAACTATACTTTGCTTGTTCGGCGACTTGTAAAATATTTCTAAATATGGCAAGTTTCAGGGGCTTCTGGGCTTTTTTATGAAATTTCGAATTACGCAAAATGACCAAATTTTTAATAATCATACAGAATTACACTTATTCAGGCCAGTGGACTTTAACCGCTACCCGGTCTAGGCAAAAATCTTGTGTGTGTGTGTGTGTGTGTGTGTGTGTGTGTGTGTGTGTGTGTGTGTGTGTGTGATAAAAGGTAAATGACCTCTTACAAGGTCAATTACTGGTGTCTGTAACTTCCGTCTGTGGTGTTATGCATTGGCGTGTATGCAGGATCATAACGTGAATTATTACCCTTGCCTCGAAACCGGTTTGTGGCGCCTGTGACGTCACGACTGTCTGGCTCAACCGGCCCTATACCTACTCCAAGAGCTGTGAACTTCAATAAAGCATAATTTATAGCTTATACACTAGCATTTCTAATTGTTAATACATTATCATCACTAGCCTTATAACCGGCTTCTTGTTCGGCCTCTATCAACGAATTATTCTATCGGTCCCGATCGAGAACCGATGTTATCCAATTAGGCACCCCTAAGCTCCGAGTATCTTGATCAACGCCATCGCTCTAGCGCAAACAAAATACCCCCGCAAAGACTTTTCCGAGCAGGTCTGGAAGGTTATATTTGTTTCTAGATAGAAAGCAATCTAATCATAGCTGTAGCGTTTCCGGAATCACCCTTCTTTACACATGGGGCCAAATATTCTTCGCAAGTCTTTCCTCTCGAAATCAGCTAAGAGGTTAGATTGCCATTTGCTGAACACTCAAGACTCGTATCTTTCCGTGAGAACTCGCAAGTCATAGTTTTTACAACAATCACTTTATGTTTGAGGAGACTTAAAAGACTGTAGTAGACTAAGTGGGTAAACTGGACTTGATGCCCCACACCCGGGAAATCCCACCACCAGAGGGCGAAAAGGTGGTAGAAGGGGTGAAAAATTAAGGAAAAACAGACAAAATTATACAAAAAAATAAAAAAGATGATAAAACAATTATGAAAAACAAAAAAAAGAAAGAAAAGAAGCCCCAAAAGCAAATGCACAGCCACAAAAACACAAACATATTAGCCCGACATCTATCGGCGAAATTCATGTAACAGCTGTGTGGGGCATCAAGTCCAGTTTTACCGACTAAGTTTCATTTGAACAGCCACCCGCGTATTTCTTCTTTTTACTAATGTTCGAAGAACATTAGTATTAAAATCGATTCGGCTCACAATTCATATTTCCATATATACATATATATATATATATATATATATATATATATATATATATATATATATATATATATATATATATATATATATATATATATATATATATATATATATATATATATATATATATATATATATATATATATATATAACCAAAAAAGTTCAATGACTATTTCTCGGGAACGCGCCATCAGATTGAGCTTAAACTTTCAGGATACATTTGTGTATATGCAGAATAGGTCCAGGTTTTACCAAAGGTCAATTATTTTTAACACTTTGGCGCCGGCGGCCATTTTAGTGATATTTTTAATATATCTATTATTCAGTAGGCAAATAATTTTTGCAAAAATAAAGTTGACGAAATAAATTTAGAACGTGTTTCAAACGCGAATCGGATAATGTTTTGGAAGTTTTTAACCCCATGTGTGCGCTAGGTGCCTTAAAAGAGAACGGGAAAATTTGAAAATTTTTAAATTACGATAACCTTTGACATAGCTATTCAATCATTACGAAATTTTCAGGACATATTGGTAGTATTTAGTTGTAATTTTTCATGAGCGTGTTGGCAACCCTGTAGCTTGGGCAGGCACTGAAAGTGAAAACCTCCAAATCATCGTCTCTCTAGAAAAAATGCCGTTTCTTCAAAATAAAAGTCACTCATATGTAAATCTTATACTTTGTTTACATAGCCAAAGTAAAAAATTTGATATGGTATAACAGGCACGCCTGGTAGCCCTTGCCCAATTTACCTATATTTTTAGCATCAAATATTTCTGTTCACGGAAACTCGAGATCCGATAAGCAGAATTAATTGAAATTTACAGAATGTATTGGCCTTAAACAGGACCAGGTCTGATGGAAGTGATTTTGAAATGCGGACGATTCTGTGCCAGTGGTGCCATCTTGAATAATCATTAAACAAGATAACTGCTTTTAGCCCTATAAATTTTTATTCATTCGTTCGATTTTGACGAAATTCACACTGTAGCTGAACCTTACTTTAAACCACGTTTGATAGAAATTTGGTTGGAGCTGCCAGCTATGATAACTTTGGTGTCTTAAATTTGAAAAAATAAAAATTTGGAAGAGAAAACATTGAAACCATCGAATATCCTAAAAAAATTCTTACAATAAAACCAATCTGTATACAAATCTTATGCTTTATCTACACGTTTAAAGTAAAACTTTGGAAATTTCATGTCGGACAAGGACGGTAACCCTTTCCCAGTTAACCTATATTTTTAGCACCAAAAACTTCTGTTCACGGGAACTCACGAACCAATGATCAGATACAGCTGAAATTTACAGAATGTATTGGACTTAAGTAGGACCAGGTCTGGTAGAAGCAATTTTGAATTGTGGGCAACTCTGTGCCAGTGATGCCATCTTGAAAAATTACAAAAAAAAAAACTGTATTTTGCCCTATGAAATGTGAATTAGTTACCAGATTGTTTGGTAGAAATTTGGTTGAAAAATTTGATTGGTACTGCCAGCTATGGTAATTTTTGTGTCTTTGGTTTTGAAAATTCGCTCAAGAAAATAAAACTTATTGCCCTATAACTTCCAGTGCAGTCCTGAAATCAATACGAATTTCATACAATTAATGGCACCTATTATAAGCATTATTCAGGCCAAATTCTATCGTGGCTAAAAGCCACGATAGAGTTGGCAGCTATTGTTGGTTTTGTGTTTAATTGCAATATCTTTATTGAGCGATTTTATCGTAGAATTTTCAAATGGTAATGATAATGTAGTGACAATAAACAGCAAATATTAAGTTTTCGATTATTTGAAAAACCTCGCTGCAGGTAACACTAAATTTCTTTATACTCCTATAACTTCGAATGTAATATAACAACATGAAGCAGATGTGATATATTCTTGGCTTTGATACTGGCAAAAGGTTGTCAGCACGAGTCGGTTGTGCTACTTTTGCATCAATAAATGCTTACAGTTAGTATTCATACCGGAAACATTTACAATGATAATAAATAAACAATGTTTCAATTCCCAAAGTTCTCAAATTTTTTGGATCGCAGCACTAAACACCAACTTCAGTTACAGTGCTGCAGGCACTGAGCATTTTCTTCATTGATGTTATATGAGATGCTGCTTTCAAAGTTTTGTAAAATAAGCAACTATATAATTAACCCGTGTTTTGCTCTCATAGACGTTGAAATTCAACCTTTCCACCATATGAGTTATAATGCATTCTTGAGACCAAAGTAAAACGTGGCGTTTGAAACAGTTTGGCCGTAATAAGCAGCTCATGTGGTGGAATATGCACTCAAAACCTGCACGATTCTTCTACAGTTCTTCGAACATTAGTGTTTCTAGCGGTGCAAGTGCGCTAAAGTTTTTTTACTTGTTTTTATTTTTTCACTCCCTTCAAAGTAAGCCGCACTTTTGAAATGAAGGTAGGCAGAGTTTTTGCGTGCCAACGACATGCAATGTTCTCAAGCGGTGTCCCATCTAAATAGTAACCGCGCCCAACAGTACTTAAATTCGCTGATCGTAGGAGAACCGATTGATGCCAGATTTATAGCAACATTTCCTTGAAACTATACCAAATTTTACTCAGGGAAAAGTTCTATATTATTTCTTTGAAATGAAGAAATTCCTTTCTTTGGATTGACTTAATATTTCTTTGGCGCAGAATCATTACCAATTTTCTTTGATAATATGTTCATTTTTCCTCAAAAAATTGAAGTATTTTTCTGAGTGTACTTAAGACTAATATGTCCTTTGAATTTCACATTGATTTGTTTATCTGATCGTGAGCTCTCGTGAACAGAATTTTCGAGTGCTCAAAATAGAGGTAATTTGGTGATGGGTTGCCGTTCTTGTGCAACACGAAATTTCGAAAATTTGATTTTGACGGGATAGAAAAAAGATGAAATTTATCAATAGTTGACAATTTTTTTGAAAAAAGCAAAAATTTTTCAGGAGGGTTGATAATTTGAATGATTTTTTGACGTGCCTGCCGTAGCTACAGGGTGACCTACACATTCGTGTATAATTCAAAAATTTCGTGATGATTCAATGTTATGACAAATCGAAATTCCAAAAATAAAACGAACCCTTTACTTCAGGCACTCTGCGCTCACAACGGGGCTAAAAATTTCCAATTCTTCATCATAAACCAACACAAATCATCGTCAACTTTCATATAAAATACTGGCTTTGAACAAGTTAAAATTATTTTTATTTTAACTAGTCACAGGCCTATCTCTTATATATGCATGAATTTAGAATTTTTTGTCTCTATGCTATGAGCTTATTCATATCAGTTTTGAAGATTGACAGAGTATACACAGGTATTTCAAAATTATCTAGAAATACAAAACACTAATCAATTATCTAGATTCTATTGAGCGAAAGCTCCCAATAGTGTTTGAGTTAACTGAACTAACAGTATATTTGAAGAATATATTTGTACTATCTGATTTATTCCGGTAAAAAAGAGGTATATGTGCCATGAGAAGTTTCTGAGTTTAGTTTTGAGGCGCCTGTTACTCGAGCGTAATTTTCCATGTCTATTTGAAGAAAGTTCCACACATAAAAGCATAGGCGAGATATTCTTTGAGTCGAACTTTGTCGACAAAACTGATGGGTGCTTTTCTGCATTGAAGTTGAGGCGGCCCAGGATACTATCTAACTTGAAAAAATTCTACACTGTCTGATTTTTTACCGGAAATATTTAATTTTCTACACTGTTTAATTAGATTTATATGTCAGTAAATTGATCCTCAACTTCTTCTTTAATACGTGTTAAATACTTCAAGTAAATCATTTTTTGTGTGCGTGATTTATAAAATGTTTGGATTCAACATCCCATAAAATAATGAATCTTATTCTGTTTATTAAATTTAAAATTTATTTTTTAGGTTAAAAACTAATAAAATATCTAACTCATTGCATGCTTTGTTTATATAGCTTTGATCTCATTCAACTCCACAACTCCAATACGTATATCCAGATGAAAATTAAATCTAAAAATTATAGTTCCGAAGGGCTTTCGAGATAGAAAGGTTATCTATTTCTCTGGACATTTAAATTATATCTACATCTGGGACATATTTCTCGATTCATTCATTCGTTACCACTGCTAAGTTAAAGCTCACTAAAGCACCATGTCCGTAATCCACTCATGTTATAAAAATTTACATTCAATAATACACACTCCATTGTGTACCCAGTAACGGGATCTATTGAATGATGCCTGCATTCCGAGTGAAAATGTTATTCAACTGATCCATTAAACCGACATTTCATTCACATCACCATAGTTCATCCTGACAGCGACACCCAGCAATCCTCTCCTTGAATATCACAAAACCACAATGCTAAAGAGCATCCTTGAATATCGCTTTAAATTTCTTCGCATCCTAGAACGCCATACTGCTATCCGTAAACGGATACATATGTAAATTTGCTCGCGGCACATTGTCGTCCAAAAAAAAAACTCAGGGCTTTCGGCAGCAAACATAATGTCGTGAATGAGAAGCAACTAGAAAGGACTCAAATCCTTATGGCTCACGATGCTGTACCGCAAATAAACCTTTAACAACATTTGACACGAAAACACGAGGAATGGCATTCGAATGGATGCTAAACGACCTCGAAGAATAGCAAATGTGAATATCTTAGATACCGTTCCAGAGAACTCAGCCCCCATTGCTATACTCGTTTTCGTTGGCCTGGAAGAAAAGGACGAGCAAATGGGTGGTAGCGAATGACTATGATTCTGAACAGGAGACAATATTTGGGTCATCCTTTCAATGTCCGTCACCATTGTCAACACTTGAGGATGAAATAATTTTCTGCAGACAATGTTGGCTTACTCGTTCGTTATGTGCTTGCCGGATCTCGAAGGAATTTGTATGTGGAGCTAGATGACGGACATCAACGGAACAAATGCCGCCTGGCTTCAAGTTAGTTTCCATGTAACACTTGGCATCGTAGAAAATATTTTCTTAGTCGAGAATGAATGTAAATCTGGACGAAATATGGAGGGCGGAATGTGTATTGAGTGAGGAAAGTTCGTGTAGACAGTGATCGATGGCAGTTTGTGGAAAGAAAACTGGAGTTTCGATAAGAAGTAATATAAGTTGGCTCCCTGAATTGTTTAAGTTGAAGAGAAAGCTCAAAAAACTTAGTCGATATTGCTTTAAAAGATTTGTTTCGGTATGCATAAAAAAGTAGCTGTAACTTCGAATGAAACTTGTTTCAATTTCAAAAAGCTTTATTTCATCTTCTGTACAATACTATTTTCTGCATAATTTTTGCAGCCCAATTGACAATATGCATTATTGTTGTCATCTCTATTTTAAAATTACTTATTTTTATTGTGACTTGTTTACTAACATAGTTATTTTATATCTTGCGTGTTTAGCTTAGTAAATTTTCCCAGCCAAATTGCTATACAATTACAATAGGCACACAGTTTAGCTGTTAGTAAACGTTCATCGTTTCTAACAGCAGCAAATATTTTTCAGGCATTGTCGAAAACTGTTTTCCATGAGTGAGGAGGCCATCAGTAAATGACAACAACGTCAGTGACAATATAAAAGCACATTACTGGGCAACAAGCTGACTTTCTCAATTCCGCCCGGAATACGGAACTGAAATAAATCGAATATGTGTGTGTGAATGTGGCTATTGTCGTACTTTTCTCCGTTACAATTCTTGCTCAGATGGCTTCATTGTTACAATTTGCTAAAAGAGTTATGACAAAGTGAAAGAAATGAACACTTGTTCAACGTAACGAACATGGAATATCTACATGTGTTGCAAGATATCACCAGCTGTATTTGTAAGCATCAATTTTCAAACCAATATCGGAATAAATTTTTGCTACAGATATCGATTTGTGGGATGCTAAAATTTAAAATTGTTTATTAATAAGCTATAAAATTCGACTTATTTTTAAAATATTGTTTCAAATGAATGTAAACTATTGTTGTTTAAAATTATAAAATAAATTTTGTTGGCTTGTCTCTATAACAATCAATTTGAAACTAAACACCACCCATTAAGTCGGGTTCAACTTCTATTCTTAATTACAATCTTATCTTTTGAGCAAATCTGATTTAGGTTAAATTTTGTAATGATTAATAGCTAATTTAAGTTAAATTTCTGACATCAATTTAAACTATTCGACTTACTATACATCTTTAATATACAGCTTATTGATTACAAATTCAAATCTACCAACTCAAGAAACTTCCCCGATTCAGTGATGTGCTTTATATTGTTCACCATTAGTATCCAATCTACACAGTTATAGTGTTGGAATACTTCAAAGTCCAATCTCTGGTTTCACAATGCCTGACAGTGGAAAATTTGATGATCCAGGCCATCTACCAAATCACATGCAGCACGAATAGGGCTGTATATAATTTTCATTTTATGTAGTTGTAAATTATTGTAACACTTGTTATTAATCTGTTCAACTGCTTTATTATTTTACTTTTTAATTTTAAATTTTTAGCCCAAAGCCTATTTTTCCCACTCAGATATGCTTTATTCCAAGTACATTATTTGTTTTTCCTTATTTCCCTTCAACATTCTTCATAATTGATAAATTCACTAATTTGCTCCATAGCTTCATTCGACTCATATTTATTGTTATAGGGCTCTCCCTCAATCACTCCATATCTAGCTCCCTCATCTACATTACTCATTTTTTCTAGACCACAATGTTCTGATATTCACATAACTTTTATTTCTATACTAGGCAATTATCTACATTTATTGTGAGAATTCTTTATAAGTTCTAAGGACGCTCCATTTGAATCAGTTAGAATCAAGACTTTGCCGACTGAACTATCTTTACATGAGGACATTGCAAGAAGGATTCCTATGATTTCCGCATTGACTATGGAACCTTCCTGATTCAATCTAAACTTCCTAACCTGATTATTGTTGTGGATCAAGACAAGACATTCCTAGACAAAACTTGGCTCCATCCGTTGTGATGATGAGATGATTTAAGTTTGAAATTAGCTCCCTATATATATTCTTTATAATTCCCCTTTCATTTAAACCAATATCTTTGAAAAGGCCACTCTGCGTAGGTATTACTTTGAGATTGCATGGTCTTTTTATTTGTACTTGAACATAAATTCTATTGATTACATTCCTAAACTTATATTATATCTGGAAGTATTTGGCTTTTGAGTTAAATGAAATAAATTCTTTTAATAATACATTTTCAGTCATTTTTAATTTAATTAATTCTTTGACTAGTCTAATCTGAGCTCTGCAAATCGTTGGATCTCATTTGCCATATCAAAAGCTATAATATTAAGAGTCTGTCTAGTTAACCCTAAGCATCTTCTAATCACTCCTGCTTTTTGACTATATATTTTCCTTAACAGGTATTTCGGAGCATCCACTAGGCTTGACACATGACTTTCCAGTTTCGCTCTAATAAATGTCTTATATAGCACTATGCTTTTGTCAGGGGGAGTCCACTCTTTACCCCTGTGATTCTTTTCATCATATTTAGCTCTGGCTTAATTTGTTCTATTTTCTTTAACACAAAATCTTTCTCTGAACTATTATTTCTGATAATTTTTCCAAGAAATTTTACTTCAGTCTACCAATTTACTTCCCTGTCATCTATCTTGATTTTTCTAGAATAATTCATATTTCTATTAAGTTTAATACCATTGCACTTTTCCGCATTTAATGGTAGCTTAAGTTTTCTTGCACCTTCAGCAAACATATCCATACTTCGTTGCAACTCATCATATGTAGGGCATTTTGTTCATTTGGCTGGTTCAGCGTAGTTTTCCGTGAAAGATGACGAGTAACAGTATTTAAGTCTGTCTAGTAACCCGTTGGAATATTTTCCCTTAATCCTCTGAAACATAATACAGCGAAATGTCACACTGGGCGGAGAAAATCCGCTGTCAAAAAATTAGAATGCACTGTTTTGGATGGTAATGCCCACATTGCCGGCGGCAGGAATTCTCGAAGCGTCAGAATTTGCCAAATTTCTAATTTTTTCGTTTCGCTAGCGGTGACTACTAGGTTGAATTAAGTTTGCTTGAATTAGGTTGAATGGTCTGGTGGTATAGACAAAACGATGGCTGATATGTATTGTGATAAGCCAACCTAATCATCGTAGAACAGGATTTAGCAAAACCAAAGAAAAAAAATGAATTAGGCTTGTGCCTTGGTTGGCGCCATGAATGTAACTGTCATTCCTCAGTGCATTGACAGCGAAATTTTCACTGCATTGTGGTTCACTATATTCAAATGCGAACTTCTACATAGAAGTTCGCCACCCCCTTCGAAAATTTCGCAGTTTTGTGTTTCGGCCCAATGTTAAGGGCGAAAAAGTCAGGATTTTTGGCGTAAACTTTATAGGAGCCACCATAAGGTGAACGAAGTAGTGTATGAATGGAATCGACTCGAACGTAGACACGTGAGCATGCGTCGAGATGCTTAAATATGAATATTTTCCGTTTTGAGTGAACTATAGCGTCAGCTGGGCAAAGTTTCGCCATTAAATTTGATAGTTCTGTGGTGAACTATGTTTGGCTGGTCTTCTTGGGATTTGATTGAATGAAACTATTAGACAGCCGAGAGGTTTCTCGCTGGAGGAGTTCAGCAAGTGACGCGGAAAATTCTTCTCGGACTAATGTACGTAATCCAAGAAGAATTAATGAAAGCTTCGTGTCTGGCTGTCGTGGTTATGAGCCATGATTGTCAATTTCAGTGTGCGATGCCATCGCTCGAGAAAACCATTAGCTTGAGGATGATAAGCCATAGTTTGATTGCGTACGAAACCTATTAATCGACTGAGATCAGCTAAATGAGCTGTCTGGTCGGTGACATTGTTTTGTGGTACTCCGAAACGTGTAATCCAATCCAATTCTTCAATAAAGTGCCAGCGCACTGTTCTTTAGTAATGCTGACGAGAAGAACGGCTGCTGGCCAACGTGTAAAGCGGTTGATGATCGCTGAGCAATATATGCAATCTTGTAATCTAGATAGTTGACTAACAATATAAGGCGTATAACCTTAAAGCGTTCAGATATATTGGGGAAGTTCGTAACTTACTTGGTAATATAGCATTATTGACATTGAATGCGTTCACGGGCCCAAAAGTTAATATATTTTTTCACTCTAGGCCAAAAGCATTTTTTGGAATGTTTTTTGCTGGTAGCTCGAATACCAGAATGAGCCTTGTCATGAAACCTCTTGTAAACTAGGAAATAATGTAAGGTCCAAAGTTTGAGCAGGACTTTTCACAAAAAATTACAATGTCCAAACCAAAAATTGGACGTTTATAGAACCAAAATTTTGAATTACTTTAGAGCTCTTTGAATACTGGGCTCAGTAGCTGGTACCATGCTCCTGCTGTAAAGTCTAAAGAGCTGGGAAGAGCAACATCTTCCAGACGTGAAAGAGTGTCAGCAAAAATGTTGTCGCAACCAGAGACATGCCAGGCTCACTTATAAAGCTTAGATGTCTAAGCAGACGTGGCGTGGACTTTTCAGCGTTTTGTTGAAAATAAATGTAAGAGGTTTGGGGTCGATGAACAAAGTAAAAATTTGACCCTGATAAGCTGCAAGAAGTTCGCGGTCATAGGCATCATAATTGCATTGTACATTGTACATTCAGCTTTGCTGAGTAGAAACGAAGAGGCTGCCAGTTATTGTTAACCATCTGGCGCAAGACAGCTCCAACAGCAAGATCGGAGGCATCGACGAACAATGCAAGCTCGTTTTTTGGGCTAGGAAAAAATAGGACGATTGCTTCTGCAAGACCTTCTTTAATGGCAATCGAAGCCGAAGTTGATTCAGAAGTCCAACCTACTTTCAATGGTTTGTCTTGCTCGGATCCACAAAGAAAAGAATTAAGAAGCCTTTGGTGTTCCACTGCATGAGGAATGAAATGGCAGTAATAAATAACCATACCTAAGAATTTTCTTAGGTCTTTCTCCGTTGTTGGCAGCTTGGAGTTTAAAATTGTCTCAACTCTATCGGGAGAAGGTTTGATAACCCTGGTATTGTAAGGGTTTTGCAACAAGAACTTTTCGGTAAGTGATGTACACACCATGTGATAGTTTTGACTTTTAGTTTTTTGACATATCAGCATAATTCCATTAAATTAATAAAAATCCATTATGAAAATGGTGGATCTGTAAAATTTACATTTCGGGAAAATCGTGATATTTTCGGTCGACATAATCGTCCTTCTGAGACTTTCTGAGACATAATGTGGCAACACCAACGCATTCGACCGGGTCGTTCGAGTGAAAACATTGCAACCGTGAGCCGAAGTGTTGATGAAGTGTTGTCCATTCCTTGACGTACAATGTGCAACTGGTGCAAGAATTGCACCCGGCCGACCATTTACATTGCCGTATATTCGCTCAATCCACTGATTTTTTTGAAAAAAATATTTATTTTTCATTCGCCTGGATATGCCAACAACAAAAATTGCGGGATTTGGGCTTCTGAAAATCCGAGAGTGATTGTTGAGAAGCCTTTGCATGCTCAACTGGTTACTGTATAGTGCGCTATGTGGTCAAGGGCGAAAAATTCGACTAGAATTGCGGTTACGGTCAATGGATAACGCTATCGAGAAATGTTAACATCTCAATTTGGGCCTATTATTGATGACATGGATATCACTGACATGTGGCTTCAACATGATTGTGCCGCAAGTCACACAGCTGCCGAAACAATGAATTTGTTGCAAACCAAATTTCCCGATCGCATAATTTCACGAAATTCAGATGTTAAGTGTTTTGTGGGGCTATGTTAAAAACAGAGTCTAAACGGAGCCATAAGAATCGATTGTAGCCTTAAAACTCAAAATCCGTCTCGTGATTAACGAAACAGACCCGAACTTTTGTCGAAAAATGACTGAGAATTTTAATGAAAGAATCGACATCTGCATGCATAGTCGTGGAGGACATTTGTCAGATATTATTTTCCATTTATGATTGCCAAACTTTACTCTTTCTTATACAATAAAAATTTAAATTATTTTCATCTAAAATATTTGTTTTATTTTGTTTTAACCAACAATGTTCTTGTTGAAAAATCCTGTATACAGATGTTAATTTTGTTGAAATATGTTTCATGTCAGAAATTCTTTGAAACCCTGAACTCATTGAATATTTCATATATTTACCTAATGTTAAGCAGATTTAAACTAAGTATTAATATCCAACATATTATAAGACGTTCACACTGAGACTAAATGAGGCGGTTTTAATCAGCTGGTCGAATTGATTTCAAATTTGTTTGTCTCATTTTTTGACATTCTAAATCAACCTGATTTCTGATTCATCTAGTTAAAATCGGGTGCTATTGTGAATTTTCTCTCGGCCGATTTTGTTTCAGATCGTGCCAAATTCCACCCATGAGCCGGGAGGCTCGTTTTAATGAGCAGTCATTCGAAACTTCTTCTAAAATTAGGAACATTTTCACAAATGGTGAAAGTGGAATGGTGAAAGGAAAGTGGAATGGTGAAAAATGGTGAGAGGAAACAAGAAAATGTTAAGGCATGATCGTTTAACTGTTTCAACGATTAATTTAACGTGATTAATCGTGGATATAAATTTGAATCCGCTCAAGCTCCAAATTTCTTCGGCCAGTGTGAACAACTCATCTTATTTCATTGTCAGCTCGAAATCTACCTGATTTGATACGTATTACAACAACGGGGGAAAATCCAAAAAAAATATCGAAAATTCCGTTCATTTAAAATTCTTTAAATATAAAAAATGCATTCGAAGATTGCCACGAGCATCCACTATGCCATTCATCAGCCTATAACTGAACCTAAAAGAAATCACTCCATTCCCTACAATTTTTCATCCAAACTTCAAGTGCATTAGCAGTCAGTAATACACTTCTAATACGTAACAAATTCTCCTCCGAATTACCATTTTTCTCGTAATAGACACACTAGATACTCTAGTGAATGGCGGTGAAGTTTAACAAATCGTTTCGCTACTTTGAAATATTAGTTGCCTGGATACTGCAACACATGTTCCCCAACAGTCTTTTGTCGGCTGCGCTACGCTCGAAATCCGGAAAATAAAGCATCTATGGCAGCCAGTCAGTTACTACTTCTATGTGTCCTTTCGTTACGTTATGATAACAAACGGTCCTTAGCTGGATGATTTACAGATGCGACAAGAAAGAATGGAAGAGTTTTGGCAAAAATTTATTATGCGCTTAGTAACTTGTCCCCACTGTATGAGAACGACAGATAAATTCGATTCGAAAATGTGGTTATGCCACGAGATACTTTATCGATATGGTCACAGGGTAACAAAGTGGGGGTGCGAAATCTTGTGAAGTGGATTTTGAAGTTGATTGGAACAAGAAGACACATGTTTACTTTAGTGAAATCATGCAAATTTCAGAGCACTAAGATTGGGAGACTCAAAATCTATGCACTAAAGGCAAGCAAGTCCTATTCAAGTAAAATCTAACTCGGTTCTAGTAATGTTATTTCTGTATGAAACCCTAAGCTATTCTATATTCAAAAAAAACCATCAATTCACCCCCATGCCACAAAACTAATCAGGAAATTAATGACAAATACCATTCCCCCAGAGTATCTTTTTTGGCAAAAGATAACAATATTGAAACTCACGCATGGCTAATTACAATGTTTTTATAAAGCTCATCAGTACTGACCATCCCAGACATTTACACTCTAATATCATTTTCGAGACCAACTGAGAACCGTTCTTACAGCCCGCATCAACCATTGTTTTTTTGAATGTATGGTAGCTGTATAATGCTTAAGGGCGCATATTGTCTTAATCTTATCCCTGATAGAGTCATTAGAGGAAATGACTTGGCATGATAATTTCCATTTAGTCAGAGCCAGTTGTTGTGCACATATACATTCCGGCTGTTGGCTGGTAATTAGTACACATCCGTGCATTTGCAATATGAAAGAATACATGAATCGTGAAAATATACAGAACATATAATGCCAATAGCCACTATTAAGACGCAATGAAAAAAACATGTTATTGCGCAAGAATGGCGGAAATGTTTTGCTGGAAGTCTTTTATTTTGCGGAAAATTGTTAATTAAGTTGGATAATGGATGGAGTTTGTATTGAAAAGAAAATGTCGTAGATTTCGAACAAATACAGCATTTGCACATCTCATTTTGAGTAAAGCGCCATCTCGTCATCTTATTTTGAGTGCTTTTGCCATCTTGTGTAAAAAGAGGGTATCCAGTCAGTCACTATATTTTTCGCAAAATGAAACTACCATCAAATCCCATACAAAAATAACTCTTCTTTTGGCCGGCGAACATTTCGCATTTTGTGCGATCGAAGATGCTAACCGCAAACCGAAAATGCAAACCCAGAAATACGAAGCGTTTGCTATTTCAAGCCTTACTTCCATTTTGAAGATCGAAGTCTGCAAAATTGGAGCGAAAGTTGAACATCATATTAATTAGTTATAATTATTGCTGTATATTATTATAATATATATTATTATTATATTATTTTATACAAAATGATTCATTTCACGAGCCCTTGGGGTATTCCGTGTGATTCTTTGAGGTGAGCTGCTATAAAAATGCTCCGAATAGTCCCTAAAATGAGCACCCTAAAACACGAAAGCCCATTGAAGATTTTTCGACTTTGAATGTATGGATTGCGTTGAAGGGGGCAATACATGTAAAATTTTCAAAAGTTCGATTTTTTTTGCATAAATAGTTAAATTAACATCTAAAAAATATGTTTGCAAAGTTTTAGAATGAAATTCGCATTATTTATTCCATTTATTTTTGTATGTTTCAACTCGACGCTCAAGCGCTATCGAATCCATACTGGAGCGCTAGACCCTCGCTAGTGAGTCGAGAAAAGCACCGCCCCTCTTTGACAACTAAAAAATCAAGATAAGGTGAGAAAAAAACGAGTACTATGAACGTACTGAAGGACTTCTGTATGGACCTGGAATCGCTGATTAGTTGGTAAGTCTCTATAATCACAGAGTTTCTGTGTGTCAAAACTACGCGTTTTTCTCGAAACGACTTTTTTTTTAAATTGGCGAGCAAGATAACTCCAAATTTTCACAACCGATTCTTAAGAAACTTGCCTCACGTTTTTTCTATAATATAAGCTTTTAGTTAAACCTCAATAATGCCAAAAACTTTTTCAAAATTTAGCATTTTTGACCCAAAAACTGTCCAAAAATGGGTCAAAAATCGTACTTTTTTTTATGAGGCGAGCTAATTCAGGATTTTTTTACTTTATTTTTTTTTTCGTTGGTTCAACTAGAAAATACATGTTTAATTAACACACTCCAACCATTTTTTTTATTTCAAATTGCTGTAACTGATGCTAAAAATCCCGCCGATTGATGCCTTTCGCCGCGAGGGTCTCAGGAGATTGGCTACTACGGCGGCCATTATGAAAAACAAAATTAAACAAAATCAGATTCTTGTATTTTGATATGTAATGAATAAACGTGATCACTTTCAAAACGATACATCGATTCCTTCTATTTTAAATAAGCCTCTGATAAACGGTCTAAATTCAGGCGTTTACATGTATGAATTAAATGTTTCACCAACCCAGTAAAGTCTAATTATTTGTATTTCATTGGGAAGTTATAACAATAACCTTCCAAACGAAGTTAAATCTAATTTTGTGTATAAATAATGCTTGGAAAAATTAATAACGGATATTTAAAAATTTATTTTATTGCAATGAAATTCCAAAGAATTCATTGGGGTAGTGTATAGAGTTTAATTTAATCACCAGCTCACTTTAAGGTTTCACGTGATATACCTCAAAGCACTTTGATCTGAATCACCCTGTATGCTATTAAATAATATAAACCAGCCAAATGATGTTAAGGGTAGTGCTCCTGCTATTCGATGCTAGTAGACGGTTTGTAGTTTTTAAGATTTGTCATCAAAAAAACCTAACGCATCAGAACCGCTAGAAAACTGATTTTCGAAGAAATTATCTTTGAGTGCCTAAAATATGTGAAAAGACGTAATACTTTTCTTTGTAGCATAGTATCAACCATTTCTTACTCAAAGTAACAAAAATCATATCCGGACAGTATCTCCTATAACACAAATATTCAAATGAAAATGTTCAGTGCTGGCAACAACTAAAAGTCTACCATAACAAGCTCGTGCTAAAATCAACCTTCCCTTTGAATTTCATTTCCAGCCGAGGATATTATCGAAAGTTTCAGTGATTAAACTATGTTTAAGGTTGCCATCCGAAAAATTTCGAAAACTCGGAAAATTTAAACATTAGGTTTGTTCCCGTACTTGAATCTATTATAATATATTAAAATAAAATCGCAGCAAGTCGTTTTCGTACTTTTGCCGCAAGCCAAATGCAAGCCAAATTTTGCAGCAAAAAGAAGCCAGCTGCCAAATTCTGTTACTGCTGCAGTTTGCTGAAGTACGGGAACAGACCTATTGTTTGTTTATTTTATTGTAAATGCTTTGCATATGAATGCAAATGTAAGCATCTGTTGGTGCAATATTTACAAAAATGTCCACCGCCAAATATGTAGCAAATACAGTGAAACCTCTGTATGTTGACCACCTACGGTTAGGGCTGATGTCGGTCAAGATACGCAGGTGGTCAGTTTAAAGAGGGGTGCCTGTTTTTCATTAAACACTATTGACTTTTCATAGAGCATTTGCATAACAATAGAAATAATTTACTTGTAAAGGTTATTGAATTGTGACAACCACTTTGTCAAATAAAAATTTTCAATATAAATAAAAATTTTTCAATGTTAATCATCCCGCTAAAACAATTTCAATAAAAATAACTTGGAGATTCATGAAAAGAAACAAAATAATGCGCCTAAAGAATTATATTACATTATTTATTACCGCCAAAAAAATCATATAAACTTGTTTGCTTTGACTCTTAACTCATACACTGTTTCAATTAAACTTGGCTGATGAGCTCCGGCGTATCTTATGAGAAAGCTAGTCAATTTAATGGACTGCTTAGTGTTAGGTACTGGTATCACCGAACTAACTATTTCATGATCGGCAGTTTCCTCTTCGTTGTCGGTTCGAATGCTATAACATCTTCTAAAATTTCGTCCATACGATTGCCATCGAAAGAATGAAATTCATTTGGAGCTAATAAATAATCTTGAATGATTTAAAGCAAGACTGAAATAATTGGTTGCAAATTTACTTCGTCCGCATCATACAATGATGGCGATAAGTTGAAGCCCGGTCGATGAAAACATTTCCTTATTGTATCTTCTGTCACCTGAATAAAGCCACCTGATCGCATCTAAAACAGTTACTTTTCTCACAATTTCGAAGGTTGAGGCGGAGTCAGTATCTATCATGGAAATTAAGTGAAGCAGAAGACATTCCGATAATGTAGCTTCGCACATTGGATAATGCGTTGTTCTAAAGGCTGGAGCTCAGATGTCAAATTTGGAGGCAAGAATTTTATTTGTACTTTTGACAAAGAGGTGTCATATTTATGACTTGTAGCATTATCCAATAAAATAATTATTTTTCTGCCTTGTTTTTGCATTTATTTATCTATCTTCAAAATTTGCAGTTGTCATCCATGATTTTTTGTTCGATTTTTAAAGTACGGGCATATTTTGCACCTTAATGGAATTTGTTTTGAAAATTAGTGCGGTTTTAGCTTGTCTCCTGTTGTACTACAGCATAACAAAATGCTCAGTCTTTCCTTGGCCAACCTGCTCCCTTCACACTTTTCTTCTTTTGTCACAAGGCTTTTGGTTGGAAGCTGCCTATAAAACAAACCAGTTTGGTCCACATTAAACTGGTCTTCAACTCTATATTCCTTTGAAATGTCAAGTAATTTAAGTCATCATACAATGATGAGTATTTGCTGCTTCATAGTCAACATTTGCAGTTTCACCGAATAATGCTCTAAACTGGATATTATTTCGCAACCAATGCTTTCACTTGAAGTAATGGGCTAGTCACTGGGATATTTTTTGGTCGGCACTTCTTAAAAAATTCTGGAACTTGTTCATTGACAGGCTCGAGCTGCGTCTTTTTCAATTTCCATTTTCTTTCTAGATTAACACTTTGGTCAAATGCTGTGGAAATCTATTCTTTATTCATGATAATGTTAACGATTTTAGTTTTCGCTTTTTTATATTTTTCCGCTAAAAATCGCTGGTTTTGTCCTGCGTCGACTTCATCTCAAATTTCCTTTTTCGTAAGCAAATTTAGTTCTACACTTGACTTTCGTTTTTGTGCCATTTTCCGGCTTGGGGAAAAAATCCTAAACAAAAATATTTTCACTACAAATAATTACCTACCATCCTTGAATGCAAAACCAAACTTGAAAAAAAGTAAATTTTCACTGTCACGGTTTTCACTTTCATTTCAGTAGCCAGACAGATTTTTCATAGAAAAACCAAAGTGGTCAACTTAGAAAGGTGGAATGTATTGTGACTTTTACAGACTTACGGTCAGGTTACAAGTTAGACAGGTGGTCAGCTTATAAGGGTGTATTTGTATTGGGAACGAATTGAATTACCAAAAACTGGTCAAATTAGCCAAGTGGTCAGCTTGTGGAGGTGGTCAACTTCACAGGTTTCAATGTATATTAAAGTTAAGCTAAATCCAGTCTGTGAGTTTCGTTCCGATTGGGGAAATGCAATGAAAGTTAAAGAGGTGAAAAGAATTTTAAGGTTACCAGCCTAAAAACTTTTCAAATATACGAAAAGTAAATATTTGTTGTTAATTGTCATTGGAGGATCATTCCCATTTGAAAATTGAATGACAACATCGCTTAGTAAAGAATTGTCAAAAGTACACTGAAAGAAAAACTCTTGGTTGGTTCAACTATTTTTAATAGTATTGCAACGATTCATTCAAAATCGTTAAACGAACTACGGAAAATAGTTATTTTTACTATGTAAATATAGTTAATTTAACGATATAAAAGTAGTTGGCTCCGGTTATACAAAAAATATCGCAACGTTCATGAAATCAACTGTTTTAATTGTTTCATAACCACGAAAAATAGTTGATCAATAGAAAAATATTCATCAATTCACTCAAAACTTCAACGTTTCGAGTTATCAACAGTTTTTATGGTACTTGAACTACTTCGCAATAATTCATTTCAACAAACGTAATTCAGTGAGCAACGTCTTTGGAATTAATCTACGCAAAGTAGAATGGTTTCAACATTTGGACGTTTTTCATGCTCCGAATGAAATTGTTTATCAACCACGCGTCATGGTGCATAAAAGTAATCAACAATTATCTTATGGTTGTTTTAACTATAGCCCTAGTTGATGCAAAAACAACTAAGGCAAACTGTTGATTTTTCATACTCCTCATACTCATACTCCTATTCTATCATAGAAGTTTCATATACTATGATACATGGCAAAATTGTGTTTGGTTTGCTGTTCGATATAATTCATATTCATGTTATGCTGAGAAGCCTTTATATTACGTTGTATGACGCTTTATAAGTTAATCACATTACAGTGCTTTCCACTATGGCAAACGCAGTGGGTTGTCAAATAATTTGCCGTAAACACAAAACAGCGGCATTGCGGCAGCGGCACCACAGGGGGACGCGTGAATGCCGCAGTTGAATTTGGTGAATCTGGTGAATCACAATGCAGCGACAATGTCGCTGTCAATGCAACCAAGGCACCAACCAAATTCATTTTTTTGTCTTTTGTATTGCTAAATCCTGTTGTACGAGCAGATCAGCCATCGCTTGTCTATTAGACCATTCAACCTAATTCAAACAGAGTTAATGCAACCTAGTAGTGATGCCAACTTATGGTAGGTATCACCGCTAGCGGTGCGGCAAAATTAGCCGTTGTGCGCGTTACCATACAAATGTTAAATTCACCAAACATAATTCCACACTACATACTATAGTCATTTACTATTTCGTTCTATGTATATTGTTGGAATACCATTGTTTGTGGTTGTTTACTTTTTTTGCACCACGGACGTTGTTTATCAACGACGCGTCATGGTGCATAAAAGTAATCAACTATTTTTTTATGGTTGTTTTAACTATAGCCCGTAGCTGACGCAAAAACAGCTAAGGAAAATTGTTGATTTTATTAAGATTTTTCTTTCAGTGTAGTAAACTTACCATAGCTGCCAGTTTTTTCGGAATTTTTCTACGAAATTCCCACAATATTTGGTATATAATAAGGTCCATTTATTACATGAATATCGTTTTGATTTCATAACTAAAGCTTTATTTTACTGACCAAATTTACAAAGATTTAAGAGGCAAAATTCAAAACTCTATATTAATTTTTCAACAAAATGTCTACCAAATGTGGCCTAAGGTAAAGTCCATGTACTTTGTGAATTTCGATAAAATCAGATCACTGAATCGGAAGTTATAGGCTAAAAAGTATTTTTTTCTCAGTGATTTTGCAAGATTGCACCACTGGTACAGGGTTGCTTATTAGACCTGGTCCTAAATAATACCTAGATGTCATCAATTCTCGTGAACAGAAGTTTCGACAAAACTGACAAACTAGATTTTCTGAAAGTTTGAAATTTACATCGTGGACAAAGCTCAACATGGTGGACAAAGCTCCTTGTTCTATAAGTACAGTATTTCGTATTGTGATTACAGTATGCGCCTCTCCATCCTTCGAATTCCTTCCCTTGAGTCACGTAGAATGATCTTTGATGAGTGCTTCCTTTTTAAACTTTTTAACGGATTATTCTTCTATCTTATATTGGTTGACCCTATCATTCAACTTTCTGTTAGAGAATCGGGCCGTTCTAGTAGAACATTATTTAACTTTAATGTTACATTCGCCCGTACTGACACCTATTTCTTTCCCCCCCTCCTTTTGCCTTTGCCTTGTCAGCAAAATAGCCTTAACCTTGGTCCTCTGCATCGAAAGTTATCAGTGTTAAAAAAAATAACGTTCTTTCATATACTCGGAATATGTCCTAATGTACTCAATTTGTTTATTTCTTTTTCGGTCGATTAGCTTTTTATTCTTTTTTCTTGTATTATTATTTCATTCTGAATTTATTAATTTTCTTAGTTTTTATGCTATTATTTTTTATTATTATTCCATTCTGAATTTATTAATTTTCTTAGTTTTTATGTTATTTTTCTTTTTCTTATATATACTTATATATGTTTATTTTTTTTCTCGTTTTTTTTTCTTCTTGTCTAATCTATAATTCAATTTGTTCTGTGGATTTGGACAATAAATAAATAAATAAACATGATGCGGTCGTCCACTGTTTTGTACCCTGAAGATTTCGTTCAAAAACCCTAAGGCCCTTTCTTGCAGTTTATTCTTATTATTATTTTTTTATTATTAAAAATCGACACAAACTTGATTCTATAAAGTGCTTGCTGCTATCCAGGCCATGACCAGCATAACATGCACTAAACCTGAGCAACTTGCTGTCCAGTGGCCAACCTGTTTGCACTTCTAGCAGTTGGCACTCTAGTCTGGACTCTTGCTGGTTGGCTTTATTTATACGTACCGCCTCAACAACACGACACTCAGCAGGGTTGACAACATATTAGATCTCGGTGTCGTCCTGGATGAAAAGCTCCGCTTCAATCTACATTATGATAGAGTGCTTTCCCGAGCAAGTAAACAACTTGGTTTCATTAAGCGACGGGCCAAAGAGTTTAAGAATCTTTGGGTTACTAAATCCTTATATATTTCACTCGTGCGTCCTCTTCTTGAATATGCGTGCACTATCTGGAACCCGGCCTTCAAAATTCACAGCCAAAGATTTGAGTCTGTTCAGAAGCAGTTTTTACTGTTCGCTCTGAGAGATCTTTTCAATCCTTATGATTTCAGTAATCTACCACCATACAAATATCGCCTTAAATGTATTAACAAATTACCCCTTGCGTCGAGAAGATTAATGTTATCTGCCTGCTTCAGCTTCGATGTCATCAGAGACGTGGTTAATGTCGCCTACTTGAAAGAAAAATTTGTGCTCAATCAGCCCCTGAGAGTCACTAGATCCCGACGATTGCTTATTGAATACCAACACAACACAACATATGCAGCAAACGAGCCAATAAATAGGTGCTGCAGGCTATTCAATAGCATGAGCGAGAACTTTTCCCCTACGATATCTAAATCAACTTTAAAAAAAAATATTATGAAGGCTCTCTCTTCATAGTCTCCCCCTAACCCCCACCATACTAACATAAATACATGTATTGTATATTTAATTTAAATTTAAATTCACTTAATTATTTGTCATTTGCTATTCATTTAATTATTTGTCATTTATTTATTACTTTATTTGTTATCTATTTTTAACTAATTTATTTATGGGTCATTTGCTCTTTATCGCATGCCATCCATACCTCTAAACATTAAGCTAGATCTTTTATGTCAATGTTTTATTTATTGATTATTATTTATTAATCTAATTGTTTCCTTTTTAATTTGTTTGTTACTTATTTAACTTGTTTGTTTTTACTTTTTGTTTTTACTTTACTTTACCTTTCCATTTTACTTTTACTTTTAATTTGCTATTTTATATGTGATTTTTGTACCTTGTTTTGGTGAATAAATAAATAAATAAGTAAATAGTCTAATCACCGGTAGTAGCGTGTCACCTCAGGTCACCTTCACACTCGGACCCGTCTAGACTTGAGGATTTTGGGTACTGGTATCTCATCCAGTTTCATAATGACTTCTCTATTCCCTTGATTTAGGGAGTAAGAATAAGGTTTTCACTTCATTGACTCCTTCCTGTCTAGCCTCGCGTTTGATGACAGATGTAATCTCCTCACTGATTGTGAGACGATCAAGGCTCAAAAGCTAGGAATCATAAGCTTCACGAATGGTCTGGCCATCTACGGCGTTCTGGATAGATACTGGAGTTTGGCGCGGTCATTGCGGTGCGTGATTACCAGAAGGACCTCTCCTTCAGCGGTATTTCTCATACGCTTCAATATCTTTGCTGTCATTGCCAAATATTCCAATCAGGAATCAAATCATTGAACCTTAAGAAATATCAAAACGTTAGGTTGTTGGTGAGTAAATTGGTATTACCGAGCGGACCACGAAGAAACAGCCCGGCATTACACCTAGCCCAACATTCTAGTTACGAACTACATAATCTAATTGATTATTTTATTTACTGTAATATATTTCTAATATTTTATGCGAAAGTCAAAGTCAAACAATTGTGAAAATCACTCTACCAAACACCTGTCTAACATACTTCCTCACCTGCACACAATTATTCACAAAAGTATTCTGAAGCACTTCTGGCAACTTAAACAAAAGCAAATAAAATCATCAACTTTTCTGCTCATACAAATAGGCTTTTCTGTTCACAAACTCCGACAAGATTTATTGAATGTCTTTCGTTGATGAGCACAACGCCAAAGAAAGGAAATCGAAACGCGAGCAAAGCAAAGTAACTAATCTGTCAATGTCAACACAATTAATAGGTGGGCTTTGGAGCAACTTCTTGACACCGTACTTCTTCCGTTTTGCGCCAGCCAGTATTGTATAGCCTTGTTAAGAGTGAGGGGAGAAGAGTCGTGGCTATGTCATATGGAGTACGATGTGAAGTTGTAGGAATTGGCACAGAAATCTTTCCAGGTCGCTTATCATTATCCTAAAGAAATTCCACTTAGAGTACATGTGTCAAGGAGATTTTTTTTTTTGCGTCGTAGACTGAATGATATATTGGCAGGCAAAGGCAGTTCAACATGTATGAATTAATGGGCGTAAAACAGCCGTGTAAAACCTTTCGAGTTCAATTCGTTTGTTTAAGTCTAGTAAAATTAGCTGAGTTTTGAAAATTTGAAACTGAAGTTGCATATACTTTTTCATACAAATAAACTAATGTAGTTTTGAACCGGAAAATCTAAAAAATTTATAACATAATTTTAGTTTTACACATACTTAAGTCGATTCATGTCCAAAAAAAAGTCAAACTGACCAACAGAAAATGACAATTTCAATTGTTTGAATAAAATATTTTCGAAGATTTTAAAGTTATATCTGAAAAATGAAAGTCTTTCCATTTCCACGAAATACATGTTTTGGTAGCACATATCGCATCGAAATCGATCGAATTTCATCGTAACGGAATTGATGTCAAGCGACAGGCAAGGAGAAAGGTCTTTTGGTATGTCGAATCACAGACAGCTTCCAAACAAATCCAGGCAATAGTAACGTCTCGCCTGTATGGTTATATCCTTTGTTGGCGGTCGGTTGCCAGCCGAATAGGGGGAAAAACATGTAGTATACGCAAATATACACGTGCTGCAACTGTTCGGTCTGGTGAAAGTGTGATCCATAACCTCCTCGCGGTGGCCGCTGGTAACAATTCCCCCGGAAGGGAGGATTGGCTAATTGGATCAGGCTAGTCCCTTCTAAGTAAGGTTGGTGAGAGATCCCTCTCCCGTAAAAAATTTTGGTTCTGCCGCACGCCCGTACAGCAGCCAGCTGTATGGGCTGTGTAAACGGAGGCCTCGCCCGTAACCGGCAGAGGGGCGCCCTTGTTTCTCTCCGCAGGGGTGACACGGAGGCCTGGGGACAGGTCTGGGCTGGTGACTGAGGTGAAGGTTCACCTGCGGGGTTCTGGATCCAACACTTCACTTTGCCCGGTTCTGGAACCTGGCGAACCGCGGTCTACAGAGTAGCGAACTGTTAGACTAGGGGAGACACCTTGGTTGCCTCGGCAGCAAGGTTCGCAGGTTCAGCGTACTGTGAAAGCCTACAGAACCCTCGGATGGTCGTGGGGGAGTCTGCCTCGCGATCCGAAGAGGGGGAAGGACGGTCGGAGCAATACGTTGTTCCTATGGGGGCGGGGTGTAGCGGGAGGCAAAATTGCTGGCGATTGCCTCGGCTGTGGTCCGAGAACGTGAAACCCAAACCTGAAATTATAAAAAAATATAATCTATGGATCAAAATAAAGACCTGAAAAAACTCAAACTTCCCGCCAGTACTACTGGAGGGAAGTCACCAGAAAAGGACCCCTTCAAAAGGAGTTCAAAGGTGACACGATCACCAACGTCGGGAAGCGAAACGGCTCAGGGTCAGACGATCGAAAGATTGCGGGCCCTGAAGCTAGATGGGGAACCCGCCGCGGGATCTACTGTGAGTCCGATGGACGTAGCGGTACCCGTCAGCAGAGCAGCTACTCAGCAGTCTGGCGGCGGGTCTGGAGATTCACTGGCCAGTACAACGGAAGCGGCGGTTGAGTCGGCTTCTAGCAGAGCTGTGACCAAGAACGGAGGCGGCAAGCTGAAAGGCTTGCAGGTCACCGGGAAGGAAGCGGCGGCTAAGCCACTCAGCAGAGCTGTGACCAAGACTGGAGGTGGTGCCTCCAAAGATCTGCAGTCTACTGTGAAGGTGGCGGCAGCTGATCCCACCAAAGGGAGGAAGCGGAATGCCCAACGCTTCAGAAGGAGAGAGGCAAAACGAGCGGCCAGTAGCACGGTGACGCTGGAATCCAAAGGGAAACCCGAGGTTGCCCAAGTGAAACCTGCTGCAGCGGCTGCAAGTAAACGCCAACGCTCAGAGGAGTTAACCTCGCCGAGAGGTAAATCGACGAAGAGGCCACGACAGGAGACGGCAGTTCGTTCCTTTAGGGACGTAGCGGCCAGTCACCTTAAGCTGGCCGTCGTTGACAAGCAGGAACCCCTGGAATGGAGACTTGAAGATGACGTGGCCAAGGTGATTCTTAAACGGATCACCGAGGAACTCCTCAGGTTTGCCATGTCAACGGAAGAAGGGTCACCTCGCTTTGAAGGCTGTAACATTGTTCGCGGCCACATTGCGGTGACCTGTAGTGACGTCTTCTCGACGGAATGGCTTCGGTCTACCGTCCTGAAGATTTCTGCAGACCATCCAGGTTTGGACGTAGTGGAGGAGACATCCGTGCCCAAGCTAATTACAGCGAAGGTGGCGGTGCCCCACTCGAACGCTTCGGAGGCTCTGTCTCTGTTAAAAAGACAGAACCCCGATCTGAAAGTTTCAGGCTGGAGATTATTCCAGGCTGTTAAACTAACTAACCAATCTGCGGAGCCTGACTTAACTGGTGCAGCTAAGTTAGTGCTTGTGCTGGGTATCGATCGGGAGTCCGCGGATCAAGTACGGGCCAACAACGGGTTGATTCACTTCGGTCTGAAGAGGATCACCTTGAAAGTTGGAGCGGAGAAGGTGACTGAGGGTAGCCGAAGTGCGAGTGGTCCAAGCAAATCTGCACCACAGTAGAGGGGCGACGGCCAATCTGCTTCGGCATCTCAGTCGGGGGCACGCTGACATCGCACTGATACAGGAGCCGCTTCTGTACAAGAATGTGGCTTGTGGATTCGGCACCAGCCTCAGTGTGTTCCAGCTAAAAGGAAGGGACAAGACAAGGACTTGTATTGTCGCCAAAAAAGAGGTGAAAGCAATCTTGATTCCGCAGCTTTGTGATGGGGATACAACCACAGTGTGTGTGGAGTGGGGGATCGCTGGTAGCGGCACGAAACGGTGCCTGTTGTCGGCGGTCTATCTACCATACGACATGGATCCCATCACGCCCGGACTGAGAGGATTGGCAGTAGCGGCTATGACAACGGATGCTGTTATCGGCTGTGACGCAAATGCTCACCACGAAATATGGGGTAGCACCAACATAAACGAGAGAGGTAGGAGTTTGCTAGAATTTCTAACGTCAACCAACCTCAACATCCTCAACATGGGTAACAAACCTACATTTATAACTAAGAACAGGGCTGAGGTAATTGATATTACCCTGGCAACTCCAAGCATAATGAAAAGTGTCCACAGCTGGCAGGTTTATAACCTGCCATCGCTCTCGGACCACCAGTGGCTATGCTGGAATATCGGTTGTTCTGTTATTTCACCTAAAAAAGTACGGAACCCGAGAACAGCACAATGGGAAGTTTACTCAAGGAAAACAAATAGACACCTCAGAGCACTAGACGATCTGGAACTGACGAGTCCAGGACGGCTGAACGAGCAGGTGAACCGATTAACGGGAATCTTAGTGTCAGATTTCAAAGACGTGTGTCCGGAAAAGCCCGTAAGGAAGAACGCTACCTTGTGGTGGAATGGCGAACTCACAGAGGCTAGAGGTCGCACACGAAGGGCGTTTAACACCGCAAGGCGTTCCGGAAACGTGGCTGACTGGGATCGTTACAAACAAGAGCTGTCGCTTTTCAAAAAGAAGATTAGACAAGCCAAGCGCGACTCATGGAGGGAATTCTGTGAGAACATTGAAGGAGGTACAGAGGCTGCCAGAATCAGGAAGGTTCTAAGCGTAACCCCCGGCGTACCTACGCTTTTGCGAAGGGAAAACGGGGATTGGGTGGAGGACCCGAAAGAGTGCCTGGACTTGCTACTGGAAACTCACTTTCCAGAATCAGCCTGCGTGACACCGCGTAGTGACGTACTTCGTGGAACCCACCGGGCGTCTGAGCGGCTGATCAAGGAAGTAGTGGACGAGGTCAAGATTGAATGGGCTATTGGCACATTCCGACCTTACAAAGCTACAGGGATTGATGAGATATCACCTATCATGCTTCAAAAAGCAGATAAGGCCATCATTCCCATTCTGCAGCGTATTTTTACCGCATGCCTCCGCCTCGGGGTAGTACCCGAGCAATGGACAAAAGCTAGAGTGGTCTTCATTCCGAAACCTGGTAGGTTGAATCATCATTACGTGAAGGACTTTAGACCAATCAGCTTAACATCGTTTCTGCTCAAAACACTAGAGAGGCTTGTTGATCTGCACATCAAAAGCTCGATTGATGTCGCGAGAATCTGTGTTGATCAACACGCGTATCTAGCGGGCAGATCAGTAGATACGGCATTACACAAAGTTGTCCGTACAATAGAAAAATCCTTACGGCAGAAGGAATTCACGTTGGCAGCCTTCTTAGACATTGAGGGGGCCTTCAATAATGTCACTGTCGCGAGTATCATTGATGCCTTGGCTCGATATGGGGTGGATAAAACCCTGGCGACCTGGGCATCTGACTTGCTCAAGAGCAGGCGGATTGAGGCTACCTTTTTGGAGGCCAAAGCGGAAAGAACAGTCGGTACCGGAACACCACAAGGAGGGATTATATCTCCCCTTTTCTGGATCCTGACAGTCAACGAAATACTGGAGAAGTTAAGGGCCAGTGGCTTTGAGGTAGTGGCGTATGCCGATGACATTGTGGTACTTGTGAGGGGTGCGTTCCCACAAACTTTGTCGGACCTTATGCAATCGGCGCTGGACCATATTCAAATCTGGGCCAGAAAAGTCGGTCTTAGGGCAAACCCGACAAAAACCGAACTTATGCTCTTCACAAAGAAACACAGGGTACCGGCTATTGCCACGCCTAACCTCAACGGAATAACATTGGAGCTTGCTGATAGTGTTAAATATTTGGGCCTTATACTAGACAGGAAACTGAACTGGGGGGCTAACGTGAAGCACAGAATTGGTAAGGCCCGCGCAGCACTTTTCGCTTGCCGGTCCGCCTACTCCAATACCTGGGGTCTTAAACCTAGGGCGGCCTATTACATATTCACATGTGTAGTCAGGCCGATTTTGGTGTATGGAGCGGTCGTGTGGTGGAAAGCAGCGGAGAGAAAAACTAATATCAAGGAGCTAACAACACTGCAAAGATTAGTTTGCATATGTATTACGGGCGCTTTAAGAACCGCCCCAACGGCTGGGTTGGAAATGATTTTGGGACTCATGCCCCTAGATCGATTCATCTTTAGAAGCGCAAGCTTAGCGGCGATACGCGCTAAAAGTTCTGGCATGTGGAACGATTCAGATCAGTGGGGCCACAGCGGTATTCTTATAGAATGCCGCAAAAGATTTGGACTCGTTGCAGAAGACACGGACCACATGAGCAAAATAATACATCTTGGCAGGAATTTCCAGGTCAAGATACCCACAAGAACAGACTGGAAGAAAAAGGAAGCTACCACCGATAGGGGCGCCTGGATTTACACGGACGGGTCAAAGACGGACACAGGAGTTGGCTCGGGCGTGTTTTCTACGGATTTGAGCCTTAACCTGTGGTGTAGACTGTCGGACCATGCTACCGTCTTTCAGTCTGAATTACATGCTATACGCATGGCAGTTGAGTCCATTAGCGGAATATCAACCAGACCAATGACCATTTGCGTCGACAGTAAAGCAGCCATTCTCGCTCTTGCGTCTTACAGATGTTCTTCAAAAACTGTTAACGCTTGCAGAGTGGCTCTCAATGAAAAGGCAAGGCATATTCCTATCCGAATTATGTGGGTGCCAGGGCATAGTGGGGTCATAGGCAACGAAAAAGCTGATGAATTGGCGAGGAAAGGTTCAGGAGCTAGCAACTGCCCCTGCATCACTGTACCTCGGTCAATCGCGGACGCCACAAACAAACTTGATGCCGCCATATGGGCCAAACTAAAGTCCGAATGGGAAAACAGGCTGGACTGCAGGGTGGCCAGGACATTATGGCCATCACCTGATCCAAGCAAAAGCAGGAAACTGCTCAAGCTCAGCAGGAATTGCTTGAGAACCACGGTCGGCTTGCTCACAGGGCACTGCCTTACCGCATCTCATGCGAAGAAAATGGGACTGACATCCAGCAGTTTATGCAAGAGGTGCGAGATGGAAGAGGACACCATCGAGCATACTCTCTGCGATTGTCCGGCCCTCAATAATAAACGCCTCAAAATTTTTGGTGCATACCACTTTCAAGGGTTGGCAGAGGTGGCTGGTACCGTCACGCTGAGTCAGCTGATCCAGTTTGGCGAAGCGGTCACTTGGCAGCTCTAAAAAGCCAGCGGAGGGTGGCAAATGGGCCCAAACTGGTGGCCTAATGCAAGCCGCGTTTCCCGGCAGCCCTCTTTACTAACCTAACCTAACCTAACCTATATCCTTTGTTTATCGTTGAAACGAAAGAATTTCTTTGACAGTTATACAAAAGGTACGAGCAAGCGAAAGTGCTTTAGTGTCGAAGAAGAAGAAAATCGAGGCGGAATTGAAAATCATTTCGAGGAATGTGAAATAATGAAACACGTTTCAATTTTAAACGGCATTAACGTGATTGTAAACAGCTTTTCTATTAAATCAAGAATGATTGCTTGTTGTAATGCTGGCAGACGCATGAGTAAGGTAGGAGAGTCTAAAATTGTATAGAAATGACTTGCATATACTTATATGTTTTGAAAAAATTGTAAATGATGTTGATTGTTGGAGTGCTGTAGATTGTTTACTGCTAATATTGTGCTTTCATTACAGCTTGTGTTGAAATGTTCATATATGCAAACTATAGAATTTAAGCAAAATGTAGCAAGTCACAAATAGGGAGGGAATGACCAAATCAGAAACATTAAAAGTTATTTATTCATATTAAAAAAAAAAGTACTATTCACCACTCGAGAGTCAACTTCAACTATTGGAATAAAGTCAAAATCTTCAAAAATTTGAAGTTACTTTTGTTGTTTTAGATAGCCTGAAAAAGTATTTGTTTAATGCCAAATCATGCAAAGTAAGTCCAAAAAAGATTATCTTTTTGGCGGAATTACGTCTCATGTCAAATCCAGACTCTGTTTGAGATATTCGGCGAGTCAAAATATCTGTTCCGCTCTCGTCATACGAAAAATGTTCTGCTGGCACCCCTTTGGGTTTCGAAATACCTCGCTAAAAACGGGTCGGGGTATTACTTGCTCATCCAAGTGTCACGTTTTCAAAGCCACAAAGTGAACTTCGACTTCAATACTACAGCACGATTTTCATTACAAGCCTTATTTTTCTTTTTAATTTTCTATTAATTAAATTTTGTTTTTTATTTATTTACAATTCCAAAACTTAGTTTGATTGCTTAGACAATTGTGAATCGATTGCTCCTCACATAACTTGTCTTCTCTTAAATTTTTACGTAACAATCGCAATTTAGTGATAAAAAAATTAAACTAACCCATATAATTTCAAAGCCAAATGTAATTATACAATAGTATCGAAATTTTTTTTCAAAAAACACAGATTCAAACTAAGAAAAATATAAACACAACTAATTAATTTTTCTACCAAACACAATGCCAACAAAGAAATTTATTTCCAACAAAACTCAAATCCAATGTACATACCTAGTCAAGTCATAAATACTGGTACACAACTGTATGCACTCATTACGAATGCAACACTGGGCGCATCCATTTCGTATTGATTGCGATTTGACAGTTGACATTTATGCTTCATTGCGACGTAAAAAGTTTTTGACATCAATTGTTTATAATCATGGAATAGGGTGACATCGAAAATCGTATTGTTGTAGTTGGCCTACTAAAATGCAACATGGAAAAAGGCGATATCTTTAGGACGCTGGAATTTTGTGTATCGTGCTGTGAAGTTGTTTGAGGATACTGGTGGAGTACGAGACCGTCAAAGATCTGGCCGTCCGCACACTGTGAGAACTCCGAAAGCGATCAAAGCCGTGAAGAAACGAATCAACCGAAAACCGGTGCGAAAACAGAAAATCTTGTCGCGGGAAATGCAAATTTCGCAAAAATCCATGTCTCGCATTGTGAAAGAAGATTTGGGACTCACTGCGTACAAGCGACACACCGGACACCTGCTCACGGCCGCATTGAAGAAAAACCGCAAGCGCACAGACAAATTCTGTTTACTGACGAGGAAATCTTCACCGTAGAAGATTTGTTCAATAAACAGAACGATCGTGTGTATGCTCGGCCATCCTGAGAAGCATCCCAACTCATCCCGAGGATTCAAAGAGGCCACCGTCCCGCATCTGTAATGGTATGGTAGGGAGTGAGCTACGACGGCGTTACCAAGCTCCATTTTTGCGAGAAAGGAGTGGAAATATCGGCCAAAGTATATCAATTAACCGTCTTGGAACCCATTGTGAAGCCTCTCAACAAATCAATATTCGCCAACAAGCTGTGGACTTTCTAGCAAGACTCTGCTCCAGCCCACAAAGCAAAAGCGACTCAACTGTGGCTCAAAAACAACGTTCCACAGTTCATATCAACGGATAATTGGCCAGCTGGTAGTCCAGACCTCAACCCATTGGATTACAAGTTGTGGTCTGTATTAAAGGGCATGACTTGCTCTACTCGACACCCAAATATTGAGTCGTTGAAGTGAGCCCTTGTCCGTGCAGTGGACAATTTCCCCATGCATGAAGTTCGTCTCACGATCGATGAGTGGCCAGATCGCCTCAAGTCGTGCTGGAAGACAAATGAAAGTCATTTCCAATAAATTGTTCTAAGATTTGTAGCCATTGAATAATCCAATAAAAACAAAATAAAAACAAAATTGAAAAATATTAATTCGTTTTCATTTGGCATCGATTTATCTGTTTACCAGTATTTATGACTTGACTAGGTACATAGCTATAAGTATCGAATTTAATAAAAATTTAAAACTAATAAAAATAATAGAGACTTAGATCTACTATCCATTGCTCCGTCGCTTCATAGATTCGTCAATGAAGTGTATTGCCGTACATTTTCCAAAGACCAAACGATAAAATTAACTGATTTCAAGTCTAGTTGCTTCTCTTTCCCAATAATTACACTTAACCGATGAAAGGGAGTTGTTTTTGCTATATTATTTTGCCCGATGGACATAAACAGGAAAACAGTATATTCTAATTTTTCAACATAAATACCTACTTCTAATAAAAGAAAGCACCTCCTTACATTAAAAATAATGCAAATTGTTCATTGTATGAGACTGCTCGTAAATTATTGAGAGATGATCGAACATTTAAACCATTTTATAGAATGAAGATTTTGAATATACAAAACTTTTAAACTTAAGATTATAGGCCTTTCACTAAGACGCTCTTATCAACTTTAAAATTTTAAAACTATTTTATGTAAAAAAAAAACTCTAACGCTTCAGATCCGCTAGAAAACTGATTTTTGAAGAAAGTATCTTTGAAAGAATAAAAGATGTGCACAAACGTAATACACTTTTTTTTAGGATAATATCAGCCATTTTACACAAAGCAAATAGATGAGAAACATTGGTTTATCCTTTCAATAGCCTATCCTTTGAATTTCGTTTTCATCCGAGGATTGCATCGGAAGTTTCAACGATTAAACGGTGTTTGTGGCTGCCACCATAGCTAGCAGCTTTTTCATGATTTTTCTACAAAATTCCTTCCAAATTTGACTTCTAATAAGGTCCGTTTACTACATGAAATTAATTTTGGTTTTATAATTGGATCGGAAGTTATAAGGAAAACAGCATTATTTTTTGAGCAAATTTACAAGATTTATGTGAGAAAAACTTCCATAGCTGATAGTTTTATCCCAATTTTTCAACCAGATTTCTATTAAATATAAGTCAGGTTCAAATACTGCGTGAATTTCATTAAAATTTGTTGGCTGAATCGGAAGTTATAGGCGAAAAAAACAGTTTTTTTCGCCCTGATTTTTCAAGATGGCACCACTACCACATTTCAAAATCATTTCTATCAAAACTGGTCTCAGTTAGTACCAACATGTCCAGTAAATTTCATCATGATCGGATTATCCGGTCGTTAGTTCTCGTGAATATAAGTTTCAATTGCTGAAAATAGAGGTAATCTGGTGTTCTTGTGCTACTCGGAATTTTTTAAAATCTCAGAATGACATGTTGGACAAAGATTAGAATTTATCAATAATTTGAGTTTTTTGTCAAAAGGATTGTCCGCAAAGTCTTGAAAATCCATGTGTGTATATTCTTAATTAACCTCAATACACTCTGGAAAATTCACGATGAAAGAAATTTGAAAGAAAACCCTTGCTACTTTTAGGCACTCAATGCACACATAGGGGTAAAATCAGTAAAAATGAAGCAACAAGATCATACGGACAGTACGTATAGAAGAGGTCCATTCGATTTGGTAAGCTTCAGTTCACTGAAACAATTATTGGATGGGATAATTGGCTCTGGCGACTCGGTTAATCCCATCGAAAAACGTGTCGGTGACACACCAACAGACTGCTCCACAATTGTCGTTGAAAATCCTGTGGCATAAACTTAATCTTACGATGTCAGCTATAATTTGGAGCCTCCAGCTTCATAGTACCATGTACAGCCACGACAAAACAGAAGACGAACAGCAGACAAAAGTGCAGGACTGTGTGCTCAAAGTACTTCGACGAATTGAAAAATACAGCTACGCTAGTAGATGCCAATTAAATAAAATTTATAGCTTGAAATGTAAGAAATTTGAATTTTTGAAGTTAAAGCCACAGTAAAAAGTGGTGTATTTTGATGCGAAAATGGAAAGATTAAAAAACTATCATCAATTATTTGATTAAAAAAAAAATAAATAAAATTATCTAAAACAATTATTGGGGAAAGTAATTATTCAGTAAAATATAATGTAGCATTAATTATTCAATTAATTCGACATGATATTTGCAACTGAAATGATCCCATTATATTGTTTCTTAATTGTTGCACCGTTGCGGTCTTTAGTGAGTGGCCACGCATCATTTGCCGCATCATTCTTAAACTGCAATCTATTTCTTCCTCTTCATTCAAATAAAAATGCACATTACTTAGCATGTTAGCAAAAAAAAACGGCACAGCTTGTAATAAAACGTGTAGTCTGGAGTTTTTGTACCGAAACGTCAATTTATAAAATTTTGAAATGAGTCGAATGAAAATAATCGAGTTTCACCATACGCAAATTTATTTCACTCGACTGAGTGTGTGTGTGTCGATTTTCTCACTCGATGAAAGAGTCATGATAGGCCTGCGAACTTTGCTCTGTATTTAAACGTAACTTGCATTCAATATGTACACGTATTCAACTACGAGGGTTGCACATCATTTTTTCTAGTATTTAAGATTCTAAAACTGTCTGAAGCTCCTTGCACAAAGGTAACATTTAATAAAGTTACTAAAAAATACAAAATAAAATTTAATAGCAATTGGTTACTTGTGATTTTCGGGAAAGAGCTGTGTGGTAGTTTTTGACTTGAACATCTTGACCAGATCTATTTTGAGTTTGGATCTAGAAATATTTTTGATTCAGAAAATGGAAAATATTTTTCTTATTTTTTTTTGCTTATACTTTATAAACTTACTACTCCTGTTTATGTTCAAAAATATTATACACAGCTTATTTACTAAAATTTTGAATTTTTCAATGTATATCAAAAATAACATATGAAACATGTTTTGGTAAAACTCGGCAACGTGCCCTTCAATTTTACCGATTGATTTTTGGCTGGTTTTCTTGTTTGTCTTCAGTGTATTTTTTGTATGTTTTTATTAACTATTGTACGAGATCTCTGCTCGTCCTCTGGTTGTAGCAGGGGCAAAAACGCAGAATACTCAATAACATTCACAAATTAGACGAGAAAGCAACATAATGATGATAAACAAGCAAACAAGTAAAAACCACCCTTGAAAACCAACACACAACCACAAAAGCACATTCATATCAGCCGACCATCTATAGGAAAAATTGTATCACGGCTACGCGGAGGGAGCACGTAATCGAGTTTAGCTCATGTTTCAAACCGAAATTGTGGGAATAGATCAGTGCTCTAAATACAACATACCTTTTTCGGAAAGATTTGTGAAAATCCAAAATTTGTAGCTGATGTTGGCAATCGTATCGAATTTAAGACATTCTTCATAAAGTATCTGTAATTGATAGTGACATGATAAAACAATATTGATAACAGTCGCGACTACTGGTGCCATTCAAGTTGCTTCTAGCAATCGTTAAATTTCCCCATTTCCATTTACCTAAACAACAATAGTTCTGAATTCCACACTTTATGCAAATGACAAATCTTACATGACTCATAACCTTCAACAAACAAAGAAATTGTCCTTATTATTCCATCAAGCACCATCATAAACAACAACTGAAACAGAAATCTGAGTCCCAAACAGATTTCAAAAATATTCATAGAAATTCATTTATTTACACATATACGAGTGCTTCTCCTAATGCTTTCATATTCGTTGCCGAGGAATCTGATTTAAATTTACTGCTCCTCGTTTCGTCTTTTATAGCTAAATTGCAATTATTATTTGGATGCTAGCGAAACTCTATCAATCTCGACATGAAGCAGCAACAGCAATAAATTTCCACAATTCTACCGCAACAACGCGTTATATACGGACGACGAAGAGTGAAAGCAATGACATTGGAGCAAAAAATAAACTGACATGGAGTTTGCGAAGAGATATGACGCCGAATGGAAAATAGACTGCTACATATGTATGTGTTTTTTTTATCGTTCACAACACATAAATGTGCTAACAACGAAGATGAAAACGACAATAACAGTGTCGCATAGAGAACCATAAATAACCGTTTGTAGGCAGATAACATGAATAGAGTTTGCACACTCCTTCAGACGAGATGAATATGATTTTCTCACATTTATTGAATGAGTGTTCATGCAACACTTGTCGTTTTGTCATTGAAAATGGAGGTATGTCTTTTATGATTCAATCTTATTTGAGAAATTTGACAAAACATACAAGCATATGTGGCGATGTTATAATCTGATAAAAGGATATTGACTAACATGCACAAGTAATAAAATTTTACAAAGATTTTTACAGAGTGTCATGGTTAATCTTTAAGCAATTGTAACCATTTGCTTATATAAAACTAATTTTCATTTTCAATAGTACAATGCATTCGATAATATCAATATGATACCTGTAAAATGAATTTGAAAATTAGCGCCCAGTGTGGGTATATTTGACCCAATCACACTGTTTGATTCTAAATATTTCAAGATTCAGCAATCTGCACACTTCTCAGTACTGAATGATAGTGATTTTGTGTTAAGAAATTTCCACAGTGAATTCATGTGTTATTTTTGTTTTTTTTATTTTCCTTACATAATATGTAAGGAGTTGTTTTGGTGTAATAGAAAGCCTGAGCATGTTATGACATGTTGCTGTATTGTGGTGAAATAGAAAATCTACAGCTGAGCATATTATGTATTTTTAGGGCTTGTTAAATCCTGTAACTTGTTCAATCTATTATTTCTTCGAGTTTTGTAGAACTTTTACTCATTTCAACAGTTTGCTTAATTGAATGCAGTTGCGGTTATTGTTGAAAGCTTACGAATTTGATTTTCAAATTAAGTTAAAGTTTAGTGCAAATTACTATAGCAAGTTGTAGAAAATTGTTTTTATCCTTGGCTTTCCAGAAAAACAAAGTCATTTCAAACGTAAATGATGCCGGTATGTAGGGAAAATAGCTCGAATTTCAATAACCTACAAATTTTCTTGCTTTATTTTGAAGAGAATAGCACTGTTCAAGAAAAAGACCCACTGAAGCAAAAATATGATGGTTCTAACAAAAAGCTAAGTTTTGTTTGGATTACAATCGTTCGGGTACTAAATTCATTTTCCGCTTATAGGGAAAATCAATCAACAATTACCTGGTCCTCCCCATGCTTTTGATAGTGACAAAAACTCTAGAGAATTTAGTCCATTAATTTCACCTTATAGTCCAAATTCTTCATCTGTTGCTATAGAGTCAGACAAAAGTGAAACAGAGAACGCTATAAGTTCCTCAAATATACTGAAGAAAGGAAAATTTAACAAGGAAGGAGGGAAAGCGAGCATCTGGGAATGTAAGAGGGCTAGAGGGGAGGCCTACGTTGGATCAAAAGGTGCTCAGCGGCCGGTTAAGCCTATGTTATGCTCACCTTGCTATGAAAATGCAAAACATGTCAATTATAGCAACATCAGTGAAGAAAACAGAAAAATCTTATACGAAAGATTTCATGGCATGGCTAATATAGATAATCAACGGAGTTTTGTTAATACGCATATTGAAAACAATCCTAAAGCACGAATAACGAAGAATTTAACAGTTAGTATGAGTTATTACTTAACGGTTGACAGTCAAAGAATAAAGATATGCCACAGGTTCTTTTTAACAACTTTCAATATTACGTACTTCCTCATAAGGAGCGTTGTTGCAAAAACGACCGCTCAAGGATGTTTTGAGAAAATAAACGGAGTAAGCATCCACCTCACAATAAACTGCCTTACAAGAGCACAAAAAGAAGCATATTACTTCTTTTAAAGACCACTGACCAAAAAATTTTTGAAACTGGACACACACAAATGGAATTCGATTCCATATACTCAGAAATAGAGAGAGAATCCAAGTTTATTCCAGTTTACACGCCAGAATGTTGGGAACAAATAATAAGGCCAGCCAGAGACAATCCTTCTCTTTTTGAGGTAAACATGTTGACGTTTGATAATTGCATTAACTTCAAATTGTTTTCATTAAACGTAATAATATTAAACAATATCTCTTGGCGTAGAGTGTGCTGGCTGCGTTACGAAAATTTTTTTTCAAATATTCTTTTTTACAAAACAGATTTTCAAGGCGATGTCCAAGCTACAGAAATTCGTAAAAAAGGGGTCGAAAAGTTGCGAGCCTTGAAAAGGTTTACAGCGCATGCATGCCTATATCAAATGCTAAATACAAGGATTTGATCAAAACGTCTGAAGACTTCACAATTCTTAAAGCTTAACATAAATCTAAAATGCAACAATTCAGAAAGTATGAAAATGAATAAATGTTCAAATTTTACAAAACTAAAGTTAAAGTTGACTGCACTTTTTGTTCTGGTCTTACCAAACTTTTATATTTGCAAAGAATTTATTTTAACCAAAAAGCTAACAAGTTTTTATTTTCCACAAAATTTCAAATGAGCTCACGCAAAAACCGTGAATGTGCAAAATTTCCCTTAAAACCAGATATAACCAAAATCAACAATTAGGCATAATATAACTAGATTATTTTCTCCCGTAATTCAAATAAAAATGGTTCTTATAATTTAAAACTGATTTATAGTATTATGTCAAACTTTCAAATTGATATTACTCGAAATAACATTTTTGCACATTCATGGTTTTGGCATAAACCTGACGATATTAGATCGTTAGTTAGGTGTTAAATTTCTTATTAATGTAATTATAATCAAACATTTTAGTTGTTAAGTGTTTTACATCTTGAAGGGAGTAAATCCACATTGTCCGAAACAGCAACAACATACTTATTTTTGATTTTTAAACCATCGAGTGTCACACATCAGAAATATTTGTAATGAAAATAGTAGAATGAGCTGGCTCATCAATAATTAGTTTCAACTAAAAATTCAACATCTTTAGTGCTGATATCGCTTTATCAAGATCTAATAGCAATACAAACTTACCATATACACACAATCCCATTATGACGTCATAATAATTTATACCACAACTTGATTTTCAATTAAGGATCCAATTACTCAGCCTACACCGACAAGCTACTATATGCCAGCATTGCAAAATCACTTGCTCGTTCGCCCTTTGCACCGTACTCCATCAAAAGTTCTGAAAAGCATTATGCTAATCGAAATACCATCGAACCACTGTACTCCTTTTACGCTTTCACATTTGTTCATTGATGCATGTTGAGTGATGTCTGCAACGAACTTACCCCGGTCAAAGCCTGCAACACGCCGGGTTTGGGTGTTGCGGTTACTCTGATAAAATTATCCTGTGATCGGAAGCATCCGGCATTCTCATGTTCCGGTGTATTTGTCAACATGACCACCATAATGTATTGAATAATTACCGCAAAACTGCAACGCTTTGTGCCATGATGTTTTCAGTGAACGCTGAACGAGACGAAGTGGATCCATCAGCCATTGTCTGAAACATAGCTAGCTCAGTGATCTCCTTCATGATGAATTATGGCGTTTGGCTTTTTCACTACAGTTTATTCTAAAACTTCGACACGACAGCATAGTTTCAGGCTAACCGCAAATAGTTGTGTGTGTTTTCACTCTGAAAATCAATATTCTATTTGGTGGTGGAGAGCTAGTCTGTGGTTCTATTGTAAAAACACACAGTTCGCAATCGGTAGATTTCTAAAAGTTTTAACTGTTCCCAACATTCTCGATAGATGCTTTTTGAATTCCGGCGAGTCACGGATGTAATTAAAACCTTTTTTGCTAGCAAATTTAGCAAGTTTTAATGCACCTTTAATAGAACGTAATGCAAAAAGGCTCGCAACGAATTGAACTTGAAAGTAAGCTTGATGTTAATTCATTATCATCCCAATTTGTCTCCTAGATATCCTGTCATCTTTCTAGTTCCAAATTGAATAATACAAAATGCTTAAAGAAAAACTGTTCGGTGTTGAATTTTTTTGAATTCATTGTAACTAGCATGCCATCCTCAATTATCAATAATTAATTAACATTTGTTTATATTAATTTTTTTGCCAAATTGTAGTTGAGTGCTAGACCATTTGTGTCTTAAAGGTTAATAATTGTGTATCAATTGGTAAACAGGGGATGTTTTAATTAGTAGTAATGGAAACTATACAATTCCTGTTTAATGGAGGTGGGGTTGTTTTTACTGGTTGGGAATTGGGACTGACGAACTCCAAATTAAGAAATTTATAGTGTGAATGGCTAGCGTCCAGTGCAAGCTACCGTGTGGCAGCTTGCAGATGTCAAAAAATGCTGTGCTGTAGATGTCGAGAGAGAGAGAGAGGTCCTGATAGGCTAACTGACGAAAAAAGGCAAATAAGGACATCTCACCCGGCACAAAATGGGAGTTAATGAAGCTCTAGTAAATACACTAGTACAAAGTCTTCCGCTTTGCCAACAACGCAGAAGTGAAACTAGGAAGAGTCACTAGACAGCTAGTTTCATAAGTCTTCTCTTCCTTGGGCTAGAGGTAGGTTTCTACCTACAACAGTTTCTGGCGGGACATGGATACTTTTGGAAAAATCTGCACCGCATGTCTTTGGCTCAAAGATCAAATTCGTTGATTTTGGGTCGATCGAAGATGTTCTGCAACGAGGATGGCTGGTGCATGATTTCAACTAGGTTGGTAAATTACTGCGCACAAAGCAGGATCGACTCTGCGTTATCGACTCAAAAACTGCGTAGTTCTTGAAGTCCGTGGACACCAATATACAGCAAGCATGACGAAGTCAAAGCAATGTAAAAGCGAATCCCAACTTTTTTTGGTGGATAGAAGTCTCTAATTTGGTTCAGTTTGGAGACCCAGTATATGTGGTGAAGATATTTGCTAACGTCAGTCAAGACTCAAACTGTTATCCCAGTGTAGCTAACGCACGAGAAATGTTTTTTTTTCAAAAATTATTCAAAATTATTACCGAAATTCTAAGTCAGTGATCGCAACTTCAAGAGCATTTACTCAAATAGTTGTCCCACTAGACAAGTGGCGCACGCTATAGTGGATAAATTTGAGATAACATATTCACTTTTGAATTTGCCTGTGCCATTGATAAAACGCATCAAAAATATCGCAGCCATAAAACGGCCCACAGACACGGAGATCTGGAGATATTTGCGAACAAACTAGATCTGAGACTAGCCCACAGACTATGAATTTGGTCGCAGATCTTGCATATCTGCAACCAAGTCGACGACCAGATCTCTGTGTCTGTGGGCCGTTTAAGTGAGCAAGTCAGTCGATTTCACGTCAATTTTTCAGTCAAATGTTTGTCAATTGAGTTACTACGGTCTATGTTGAGCTGATGTTCTTGAATCGGTTTGCATAATTTCGACCAGGGTGGCAGTATTCTCGAGTGTAATCACTTCACTTCACAAACATAGAAACCTAGTTTTTTTGTCCACTAGCAGGTCTGTTTCATGAACTATTGCTACAAATTGTCCTACACCAGGCGCAGGTGTCGCTCAGTTTCGGAAAAATTTATTATTCGAAATTTGCACTATTTAGGCCACATAGTACTCACTTTGGAAGTAAGCTTTCAATATTTCAAGACGTTGTTCAAGCATAAACATTTCTATTTTGTACAGTGGAGATATAGCACTGAACTACTGTCACAAGTTCAAGTGCGATAGAACTATCAGTGCCGAAATAACAAATTATTTCAAAAAGTCCTCACGAAGATTGCCTACTTTAAATCAATTAACACGGGATCATTTGTAGATAGTGCACAAATCCATCACGTTGCCATCCAAAAATATTCAGGAAAACATCAATAAAGCTTCTCACTTGAACTATGTATTTCTGTCAACTTGAAAATTGCCGCTTATTGCATAGAGTCTGCATAGTAAATTGTTGATTTTAAAAAAAAAAAAATAAAATTATAAAAAAAATATTAATAAAAGTTTATTGGACTCAGAAAAATTTTTCTATGAAGCTTCAAATAAACTGAATTTCTTTTTCATTCATAACTCAGAAATTCATTGAAGTTTAATTCATGATGCTTTCATTTTAAGGAAATAAATAAAGTTGAATTATAAGAAAAAAAATTGTGTTTTGGATGGTCTATTATCAATTCGTTAATTTTTTTTTCTATATTCAACACTCATTGCAGAATAAATGACTACTTCAGCCATATTATTTTCTATGTGCACCTTCATATGAAATTGCTAACAAAAGAATTTCTTTCCACGACAGAAAACCATGAAAATTTGATCTTCTATTTATTGCACGGAACATTACCGTGGTCGTCTTCGTCGTCGTTCCAAATTCCCTTTTTGCATCCTGTAGCTCTTCAATAATGCGTTCAGGGCGTATTCCACGTCTTTGCCAGCGACAAAGATGCTACTACCGACAATGGAAAATGCACTAACTGAGCGAATCATACCAAGGAGCCTTTCCATTTTCTACAGGATTCTCTGTGAATTTCTCAAAAAGGAAATTAGTTCCTTCCTGTATGATGCAATGAAGACTGCGGCAACGACGACGATATCACGTAAAATTTCAGTTGTGCTTCGATTCATGTTCACAAGTATTCCTTCAAGTTGTGCTTATGCACTTTGTTGCACGATTAGGGGATGTTCACGCTATTAAAACACGGTGAACTATTTGAACTGGTGTGTTTTGCGAGCGGGAGCTTAGTTTATCGACTTAGAAGCGCTACGTCACATGCTTTGAAGGCTTAGAAAATGTCCGGATAGTAGTAAAGGGAAAGGAACTTTGTCGCGTTGCGGTGAACACTACTCGTTAAAGTAAAACCACAACTGGAGTATTTGGACCCGAAAAGTTTTGTGCTGGCATAGTTGGACAAAAGCCAGGAACTAAAACTCAATGACCACGAACCATATAGACTACATCAGCTGCAAGAAATTTTTTGAAGTCAGACAATGATGATGGCGGTTCGTTGAAACAGGCTCGACAGGTAAATTTGAAATTATTTTGGTGCAGAATGAGCAAAAACATTTGATCATTATGCATTTGGCCAACGAAAGACCAAATTTAAACCAGAATTAAATTACCAGTTTCAAAAGTGACCTACAATTTTTGAATTACCAAAAAGAAGTATCCATATTATTAATAAGGCTTATTCGAAGGCATTTTCAAATCCTAATTTTGGCTTTTGATTTAATAATATTTTGTTTTAAAAAATCCCAACACATAATATAATTTTCTTTGAAATATGATAGGTCTATTTCGCAAAGATAATTCGAAAAATAAAACTTGTTATTCCGCCACTTGTTCTAAATAGACACAATAAGAGAGACGCTTGTCAACGAAATACGATTATGAAATACGAAATACGATTTTGAATCCTTTTATAGAGGTAATTTCGGATGGCTTTGCTCACGGGAGAGAGGGATGAGTCCAGAAACCATTCAACTTTCACCACTCCGTAATTAAATTTCAGATTAAAGGAAGAATGTCCGTAGTTTTGAACACCCATTTTTTCTACTTCAAAATTTTATGTTTTTAAAGATTTTAAATACACTCTCAGTAAACCATTTTTTAGTCCCCTTTATTTCGAGTAAAACTTTTGCATGCATCTCTACTTTCATGTACCGTGTCTCCAAAAACCAAACAACTTAATATGTTTAGCTAAATTTATTCTTAAGCTCACACAGATATTAAATAAACAATTATACCTACAAAACAAAATATAAATCTAAAGCAAAAATAAATTAACATGAAATTCATGAAACAATTGAGTGGAAAAAAGTATTCGCGAAAAGTTTAATTTGGGAATTGTATTTCATTTAGTATTTAGTGTGAAGACCATTGGCCTTAAGCATAGTACTGAGTTCGATTTCACGTGAAATTTTCATACAAAATTTCACGTGAAATATTGTTTCGGCGAAAATTTAGCTTGAAAATAAGTAAGAGTTGTACTCTGTTCTTAGCATGAAAAGTTGCTTCGAAGTTGCTTTCGCTTTGAAAACGTAGATGGCACTGAAACATGTCTCCAATCATTTCACGCCAATTTAGTTTGTACAGTTCATTCTTTCGAGCTAAAAAGTTACATTTGGTTTTTCAATTTGAAAATGGAGCAGTGCAAATGTCTTCCCAATAAGAAAATCGATCGAAAAGTGAAATTCTTGACATTTTATCCGTCAGAAATGAGCAGTGTCTCTGCTTTTCTCCATTGCCAAAATTTTCGCTCGAAAGAATTACCAGATAATGGAGACATATCAAAATTTAGCTTCACGATTAACTCAGTACCAGCCTTTAATAACAGCATTCAGACGATTAGGCATCGAATGAACCAACTTTTTTATGTAATCAGTGGAAGTGTTTTCCCATTCCACCTGTAAAACTTTTTTAAGTTGTGTCCTGTTTGTGATAGTATGCTGTCGAATACTTTTCTGCAGATTGTCCCATAGGTGCTCGATGAGGTTGAGGTCCGGGGATTGTGGTGGCGTATTAAGCATATGCGGAACATTATACGCACGATTTCAGAAGAATTTGATGCACGCAATAAGCCGTGTGCTTGGGATCGTTATCCTGTTGAAAGTAATAACTGCTACCAAGACATAAGTTATTAAAACTGATTTTCAAGAAATCTTTCAGGATATTTAAATAAACGTTCTTGTCCATGATGCCGTTGATACATACAAGCTTCCCAACCCTCGATGATGCCTTACACGCCCTCACTAAAGCTCCACCGACTGCCTTAGGTTTTTTTTTTAGGTCTGTACATGATTTTCTCCATACTCCATCGAAATTAAACAAGTTAAATTTACTTTCTTCCGAAAACAGTACTGTACCCCAGAATGTTAAATCTTTCATGTCATGTTCTTTTGCAAAAGCTAGTCACTTCTTTTGGTTTATTTTTGAGAATAATGGCTTTTCGTGGTACTCTTGCATTATAACCTGCACTTTTCAGTACATTGCGCACTGTCCGGGCACTCGCTGTCTTACCATAAGTTTTCCTGATGCTAGTTACGATTTCCGAAGAAGTTGTTGTTGGATTTCTTGTTGTATCACTAACAATTTTCCGGTATTCGCGTTGAGTTAATACTGGAGGACAGCGATGTTTACTTTTGAAATCATCCGTTGATCCATGTCGTTTGCAAATACTCTGCACTGTGGATTCACTTCTATTAAGAGCATTCGATATGTCAACAAACATTTTTCCTTACTTTCTCAAGTTTATAATATTCTCCTTTATTCTGGAGTAGTTTTCGAGCCTTTACGGCCCATTTTTGAAATAAAAAGTTTTATGACTACTAAATCTTTCAAAACTCCACGCGAATACTTGACCGCGCTATCTTTATTGGCGTTTTTAATATCCGCCGGTTTTAGGTTGACATTTTTATAATCTGATTCCCCGAAAAATATAATTCGAACTCGTCATGCTATGATTTCGTTGCATACATACAGCCAACCGCGAATACTTTTTTCCTGGTATAATTAGGAGTTGACAGATTCTTCTTTCTTCTGTAGCTCATGCGAAAAATATTCTCAAAAATTGTTTTTACATTTCAAAAGACATAGTAAAAACGAATAATTTAGGCAAACCATTTAACTTATTTCGGTAATATGTTGCCAAACAAATTGAAATAGTTTCTTTTATTCGCCATCCGCGAATACTTTTTTCCGCCACTGTCTAAGCTGACATAAATGCTATATATGAGTATAGTATTATTCACTTTAGTAGTACATTTAGCAAGATTAATTATGGAATTTGAAATACATTTATTGCAGCTAAATTCTTTCAACCAATCAGATATTTTACTTCATAAAAAGGAAAAATTGAAACTGCGAAGCTTTTATTTAGTTGAAACACGTAAAATTGCGTTTTTTCTTCTTTAAATTTTTATTTTTAGTTGATGAACAAGGCGGATTTGGCGCAGTTAAATTAAGTTTCTTTTTTTTTGTTAGTAATGAGTTATAAATAAATAAATAAATATTTATTTAGAATAAAATAAAACATGTCTGAAATTTAATTTTTTTAAAACTTACAACTTTCTATTTTCTGTGATGTGTTGAATGACTGAGATTTAAATTAAAAAATCGCTAGAAGTTCACTATAATTAACCGCAATTTATTTTCCATAAACACTCAAATTCCTATCAAACTATGCATAACTGAAGCTTGCTTCAATTTCGCAATCTCAAAATAGCCTCTGATTCCTTCCATTGGCAACAACATCAGCAACAACAAGAACAACAAACAACCACCGGTAACAGTCAAACAGCATTTGTCTGCACTCTTGTAGTCTGTCATCATGTTACCTTAGCTTTCACCAAATTGAACGACATTATTTGTTCATCTGGGCATGAAATGCGAAAAATGATAAAATTTTCACTGCGACACTTGCTACGACGTATTTATTTTGTACATATTTTTCCCGTGTCCTTTACACTTTTGTATCCACCGTAACGTTGAATGTGAAGAAGAAATTTTTTGAATTTCCAACAACATCCTTGAGGGTATCTAGTTATGGAATAAATTTTCGGGGTGAGTCAAGTAAAAATGACGCGACAGACGATAGTGAAATGCGAGCGAATTTGTTGACAAATTCATCGGAGCATGAAATGGAAAACTTCGAGGTTCGAGGTGAACGTCAGAAAAAGAAGTAGATATTCATGAAGCTATCTAAGTATTAACGCTCGAATGATTTTTTGCATGAAATTTGATTCAAAAATACTTTAAAAATGTTACTTCATATTTCGATGGTAATAGAAACCTTTAATGTGGAAATGTGTCTCGGGAGGTAAATTTTTATTACATGCATTATTGAAAGCATATTAGATAGCAGATACATTAACCCGGCGAGCGCACAATTGGGTCTACGAGTCCCACGACATTTTGAAATGCATGTATTTTCTAAGATAACTATGTGACATTACCTTCGTGACCTATGTGAAACATGTGACGTTGCCTTAACATTTCTTTTTTTATTGAAATTACAATCATTTTTAATACGGGTCCTATGTACCCAACCCGACACTTAGTGTTACTATTTTTCACTATCCTCACGACGTGTTAAGTGCGTATATTCTGACAGCAAATGACACTAAACCAATTTACTTAAAACAACCAACTTAGACACAATTAATGTATAAATGAATCAAACACATTTGATTATAATTGACCAGTATGTCAAACTTTGCTAACAATTATACTGTTAAGAAAGTAAAAAAAAATCTAATAAGCATCGTACTTGCAAAAGAATGGACTTGCTGTTGAATTTATTTGATATATTCCTAGCAAATAAAGGAAAAATTAACAAAATCCGTAGCTGAAATTTTTTCAGTATTCAAATTTAACTTATAACTTGAGTACTAAAGATACTGGATAAACAAAACATTCATAGGAAAAATAAAGTAACAATAAAACAGAAAAAAGCCTGCCGTTTGAACCTCAATAAAGTATGGACTTGGAAGATTGTCAGAGTTTGATACGGTTATGCAAATTTTTCGGTCCAAACATCCCGCCAAGAATTATTGCAGAGAATTGTCTAATTTTAAATTAAAATCTATTAAATTAAAAAATATTTTAAAATAAAATAGTTAATCATGAATTATTTTGAGGAACTTATTTTAGTGTGTTTGTTGTTAGTTGAAAAAATACGCAGCACTTAAACATGCCGCTTTAGCACAATACTACCTTGTTAGATGAAACACCTTAATCATCTCATCTTTTTATCCTATGTCAGCATAGAGGATTAATTGAACTTGCAAAGACAATTTCTGTTCGAGAAGTTACAGGAAGACACAAAAAGTTTGTTTGTTTTTCCTTTCTGCCGTAAAATTGCCTTTGTTTTAAAGTAATATTGATATAAAAGCTCAAACTTGCTCTTTCGATTTTTTAAAAAGCTTTGGGGTTGAAGGCATCAAATACAGGCATCATCCTAGTAAGCAAAAATGTTGCAAGGATCGAAAGGACTGTTAGCTGTGTTCATATTAAATAAATATTCAACTTACCCACCATCAATAAATAGGAGCCCTGCGAAACTCTAGCCTCTATTTTTACTAATGTTCGAAGAACAATAGTATTAAACTCGTTTCGCCGAAAATTCATATTTCTTTATTTATATATATATATATATATATATATATATATATCAGCAAATCGGTTAATAGAAGTAATCTTTGGAGTGGCCGATCCGATTGAGCTGAAATTTTCGGATGTCGTAGATGTATATAGTAGGTAGGTCCATGACTTGTTCGAATTCAGTTATCTTTAACCTTTTGGCGGCGGCGGGCATTTTAGTGAATTTTCAGGTACTCCTATATTTCCAAGCAGTGTAAAATTTTTGTAACAAAAAGTATTGGAAATAAAAACTTATTATGTTTTAGGTTTGCCCATGACAAAGAATTGGAAATTTTGAGCCGTGTGTGGGTGCTGAGTGCCTAAAAATGGGCAAGGAATTTTTCTCAAATTTTGATTTGTCATAACTTCTGACAGAAACATTCGATCATCGTGAAATTGATAGAGCGTATTGATGTAAGCTAGATCTTAGCACACATGGATTTTAAAGACAGTGTGGGTAACCCTGTAGCTATGGCAGGCTCTTAAAAAAAAATCCTTCAAATCATCGACCTTCCTGAAAAATTTTTGCTTTTTGCCAAAAAACTCAAATCATTGATAAATCTAAATCTTTGTCCATCACGTCAGATTAAAATTTTCCAAATTCCGATTCGCACAAGAACGGCAACCCATCACCAAACTACCTCTATTTTCAGCACTCGAAAGTTCTGTTCACGAGAACTGACGACCGGGTTATCCGATCATAGTGAAATATACAGGACATGTTAATATTAGCTAGGACCAGGTCTGATAGAAGTGATTTTGAAATGCGGGCAACCCTGTGGCAGTGGTACCATCTTGAAAAATCACTGAGAAAAAAAACCGGTTTTTGGCCTATAACTTCCGATTCAGCCATCAGATTTTGACAAAATTCACACAATACTTTGATCTTACTCTATGTAACATTTGGTGAAAATTTGGCTGAACAATTAGAATAGAGTTGCCAGCTATGGTGATTTTTGTCTCCTAAATCTTGCAAATTTGCTCAGCAAAATAAAGCTTTTTTCCCTATAACTTCCGGTCCAGTGTAGAAATCAGAACGAACTTCACGCAGTAAATGAACATTAATATTAACCAAATGTCGTAGAAATTTCGTACGAAAATCATGAAAGGGCTGCCAGCTATGACCATTTTGTAATTTTGTTTAATTTATTTACTGAGCGATTATGTCATTAGATTTGCAAATGGAAATGGTCCTGCAATGAAAATTAACAACAAATATTAACGCTTTAAAAACTTGAAAAGTTTTGAGGGTGGTAACCCTAAAATTCTTTTCACCCATATAACTTCCAGCGCAGTGATTCAATCGAAACGAAATTTACTGGTTGGGTTGAACTTAACGTGAAGCAGATTTGGTATATATCTTGCTTCGCTGCTGACACAGGCTTACCAGCATTAGCCATTTCCGTAAATATTGCACCAACAGATGCTTCAAATTACGTTCTCATATGCAAAGAATTTGCAATAAAAATAAGAAACCAATTTCGAAATTTTCCGAGTTTTGAACATTTTTCGGATGGCAGCCTCAAACAACGTTTAACCGCTGAAAATTTCGATAAAATCCTGCAATGAGAACGAAATTCAGAGGATAAGTTGATTTGAGTATGAGTTTGTTATGGTAAACTTATTGCTGCTTCGTTCGGACTGCCGAACGGACGCTTCGTTCGGACTACTTCGTTCGGGTTGCCAGTACTGAACATTTTCATCATTTGTGTTATAGTTGAGTTTTGTTGCTTTGGATAAGGAATGGTTGATATGATTCTACAAAACAGTGTTTTACGTCTTTCCACACTTTTTTGTCACTCAAAGAAAATTTCTTCGAAAATTAGTTTTCTAGCGGTTCAGGTGCGCTAGAGTTTTTTTCGACTGGTAGACTTGCAGCTGTCTATTTCAAATTGAAACGAGCGATCATAAAGAAAACACTGAATGATTTCGATCAAATGCTCAGAGATTTTAAATTTTTTGGTGCAACAAACATTCATATTATGCAGTTTGGATTACTTATTTAATACCAGTAGAGTCTTGTTTAGAAGAGAACGTTTGATATTCTTGCTAACACAGAATATTTGGTGCTCCGTTGAGTGATTGCTTCTTAAACGTAGCCACATTGAAAGTGCAGGAGGTTATTATTAGTAATAGTGTTTTAGACAAGCGTTTTGCACGTACACGATCCAAATCAATTCTAATTTTTATAATGAGAGAGTAAAGCGGAAATGAGCAGATACGTCAATTCATGTATATACATAGAAATATGGAAAGATAAATTTTCAGGCAATATGATTCAAATTCTAATTTTATTGCAAAATTAGTGAATATTTCACATAAAAATAAATCATCCGCTTATGACAATAAGTGCAAGGAAAGCTTAGATGCTCGGAACTTTATCTAAAAACAACATAGAAAGCAAACGCTTTTGAATCATTGTCTCAAAAGTAATACTCAGAGACAGGAGTGGGTTTATGGGCCTGTTAATGTGGGTCATATTAGTCGCTTTTTAGACCTACACTTGGCGCAAGAAATATCATTGTAGCACAATTTTTTTTTAAATGTCTGAAATCCCTCATTATTGTCAAATTCAAAAATTACTTTAATGATGTCATCAAGTAGAGTCCTGAATTACCTCTACAAAAGGTATAATTAATAACAAGTGAAAAGTGATGGTTAGATACGAGCTATTAAGTGTTAAGAAAAAATTGAAAATCGTAGCATGGACTTGCATGAAATTGCTAGGTGTATTGGCTGTACCCATTGGATGTTGAGAGCCATTTAACTGAAATACACCCAAACTGAACCCGTACAGAGGAAGATAGGTAGCGGCATGAAACCAAAGACAACGTGCAGAGAAGAAAATCATCTGAAATTTATCTGCTTTCTCCCACAGAGTGAAACACTACGTTATCAAGGAGGTGCTCACTTCGGACGGTGCAAAAGTGACTGACTGTGATGGGACTACCATGTTGAAGTCCAACAAAAACCGTTACTCAGCAAAAGACCAAGCAAGTATGTCTTAACTGGGGCAAGAAGATTCAAAATTGGACTTCTGCAGACTAGAAACAAATTGTTTCTCGGATGAATTAAAGTTCAATTTGATTGGTCTAGATGGAACCTTAAAAGTTTACCGGAGAAAAAATGAACAGTATAGCAAAAAAAGTACTCAACCAACTACCAAACATTCCCCGTACGTGATGGTATGGGGATGCATTACCGGCACAAGAGTTGGTAGTATTTTGATGTTACGGGAAACTGCTAATGCCGAAAGGTACAAATCGTTCAGCACCGAAGGCCTATTTCCTAGCTTGGAAAGTGTGAATGAAGCATATCTAGGAAGATTTCCAGTATGGTTCGACACCATGTCACTGTGTTCGTTCAGAAAATTTGGAATGCATTTTGCTAGACTAGCTTCATGGCATTTAATTAACTGAAGTGTTTTTTTTCCAGGGACAAAATTTTGAGGAAGGAATTTGCATCGGGTCACTCCCTTGGCCAGGAAATAGCTCCAAAACCGATCCAACAGGAAACCTTTGGGGAGTAATGTCAAAAAAGAGAAGGAAAAGAAGCCGAATACAGCCCACGAGCTCGAAAGTATAATCCAAAATGTGTAGGATAAAGATACAATCCTCGATATCATCGACAGGCTTTCCGCAATAAATACTCTCAAGGGTTAAGGTTATAATTAAACCTATCAATTATTATTTTAATAAAAAAAAAATAACTAAAAATAGGACACGCTATTATTATTTGTTGGCTTACAGTATTGTTTGTTAGTTTCAGTCGCAACAGTATCCCCTAAACATAGAAGATCATTTTTGTCGGCATTTACTACACACTACACTCAGAAAAAATTCACCACTTAAAATTTTATAGAATCAAATTTAAATCAAAAGTTGAAACACTTTACACAAAAAACGAATGTTATTTGAATTAAAGAATCCTCCACATTCAATAAAAATGATTCCATTTTATTTTAAAAATATTATTTTCATATCAAAATTTTCATTATTGAATGAAAAAACAAAACATTAAAACAAACAAGACGCACTTTGATACAGCGTTATTGAAATGTGGTCAGATTATTTGAATTAAAAAGAAACGTATATGACGCCAAATCAAAAATTTTCAAATATGATTATCGGATAATATTTATCATAAATTCATATTAAAAATTCATAAAAAATAAAACGAATTATTTAGAATTACTTTTGCGTCGCAAGTCGTAAAGTTCGTATTTAAAGTTTGTAAGTGAACTGCATTGGACGCGAAAATTTACTCGGGAGTGTTTTCGTGAAACGGATTGTTGAGAATTACTTTTGCGTCGCAAGTCGTGCAATTAGCATTTCGAGTTTGAAAGTGAAGTTAATTGGAAGTGTTTATTAAAATGTTTATTAAAGTTATTTGTGAAAATTATTTGGTAGCCATAAGGAACAACTTTAATCACTACAGGAATATTGTAAAACTTTGATTTTGGTGAATAAATTATATATGAATAAAATCTATCGAGTTTTTTTTTCAAATAATAAAACAAATAATCGTTATCCATCTCACAGTACATAATTGAATTTAATGCTCGAAAGTTTTACTTGGTGTACTATGTCAAGTGTTTTCACAACACCCACATCCCGCAAAAAGAATTCCAATTTGATTCTGCTTTCGGAGGCTGGTTCCGCAAAACGATCGAGTTCCCCGTATCAATATTCTCGGCTTTGATAAGCTTTGATGATATACGTTGTCTATGCTGATTTATAGGCATGAAGGGAACCATGATCACATTCAATAACCTTTAAAAGTAAAATTATATCGATGGATATAAGTCGGAGATGTTAAATTTGTCACAACTAGCGTAAATACAAATTAAATGATTTCCAACTGCAAGTGGTCACGCCAGTCAAGTATGCAGTGTGCGCTGGTGTCTGATGAGAATCAGTGCATACTTTCGAAACTACTTTGTCAAAATAGAATTTTCAATGTAGATTAAAATTTTTAATGTAAATAAAAAGTTGTTCAATTTTAATCATCCCGCAAAAATAGTTCCAACCTACTTTTATCTTTGAATGCATAAATATTCAATTGTTTTCATTCTTTTTTCATCATAATGGATAATTGTCCCCAATATATATATTCATAATAAAAAGGAGGGAAAAACCAGAATAAGATTTAAGGTTTTTGAAAATGGGATAAATTTATCGTGTGACCTCGAAATTAGAATAATATATTTCTTATTCTAAATGGTGTACATTTAATAAGAATGTGGTGTATTCATTTATATGCGATTCGGATACCGTTTATAAGAGCGTCTTATTCAATTTATATGAATAATTGGTATTGATTTTATCTTATCAGATAAAATTTATCTTATCAGATTAAATTGTTTGATCTTTAACAAACTTATTGGATTGATACTAACTTTCGTTTGGACCTATATGCATTCCAAAATTTATCAAATTTATCCGAAAATTTCTAACCGTGTAGTTATAGATTTTAATATTTTTGGCTAATATGTTAATTTTCCATTTAAAACAACAAAATTAACATTTGCTGATCTTAAGATGTGCAGCAACAGTGTTGTAAACCACTGGTAAGTTCAAGAATGTCATGGAAATAATCACTCAACACTGAAAACAATTACTTATGACACAAAACCTGTAAATACTTCAATCTCAGGACTTTGTTCAGTAAATTTGATTTCGGATATTTCACTTAAGCTTTTTGGAACCTTACGCAAAACTTAAGCTCTTTAGCAACAACATGATCATTCTATGAAAAGTTTCATCCGAATACATTGTTAAGCGTTTTCATCGCAAATACTTTCCATCACAACATAAATATTGACTCGAAAATTTGAGATCAATTCAGAAAATTTTAGAAAGTGAATTTTTTGTCAAAACTTTCAAGAAAATAAATTCCTAGTATTACTGCAATCTAAAATATATTTTTGCAACCAAGTCGAATTACTGTAACTATTTCTTTCACTTTATCGTATTTCTTTTCTGAGCAACGAAGCCAAGTACCGTGACTTTTCAAGTTGTATAGAAGACGTCACACTGTGCTGCTTGGAAAAAAAGCAAACGCTTTTCGGGACCCAAGCAGCCACTGAAGTTTTCTAACGACCATTCAACTCAATATCGTATCGTGGCAAGAAGGTGGAAGTAGTTTGCTATCTGGAACACTTCACTTTCCTAAGCACTTCCGTAAATATCGTGATGATGATTAGAGCGGATTTTCTTTCAATATGCAGCAAATAGTTTGTATGAGTTGAATTATAGAAGTGCAGTAGGATGGAATTGTTAGTGTTGCCTTGCCATTTAATTTTGTTCTGTAAAGTTTTAAGCGGAAATTATGTTTTGGAAACGAACCCGCCAAATTTAAAGCTTGAATACACTTTGTTAGGAAAATTGACAGACAGTTTTAGCTAAATAGGACTGGAATTGAATCTGAAGGTGAACATTTTGGTAAGTAGGGAATATTTTGATAATATCATTGAAAAAAAAACTATAAAACTTTACGAACTGCAGCAATCACGTCGTAAAATATGAATATTAGCTTTGTCTTAGAATATCAAAAATGTTAAGAATATATGAAAACACTTTCCAGCTGATTTTTTTGAAAAATTAAGAAATTTAAGGAGAAGAGAAAGAGATGTATCGGAAGAAAATTCAGAGAAGTCTCAGGTCTGACAACTATAGTAAACACTTGTACTGCACCGTTCATACATTAGTCAATGCCTTCTAGAAGTACGGGCCGTCATGCTACGTAATCTTTGTTGCTGTGACGTAATGATGACAGGCCATTTTGACATTTCCACGAGACAGTGCCGATATACATCTAGATTTCACTTGTGGATTTTGAGCTAAAATATAAATAAAACGTTAGTTTTTTGTGTGTGGATGCGTTGTAATAATAATATTTAGTCATAACTTGTATTTTGACTAAGGTTTTCCCTCATACCGGGGTGTAGCACATAACCTAACAACAGCTAATACACGTTTCGCAATGAATTTTTCACATGATACCGCACGCACCGCATTAATTTTCATTTTCGTTGTTCACTAGCACTGTTTCGTAGATCGCACTTTATTTTCACTTCACTCACTTTAACACAACCTGTACAATTAACATTTTCCCGCGGACGTCCCATAAGTTACTGTTACTGTGACGTCATCATTCTGCATGACGGCTCGTACTTTTAGAAGGTATAGCACTAGTACAATAAATCAAATAAATGATTAGATCACATTTCGTATCTCAGTAAAGCATGAATTAGATACGAAGATCTGGTCATCGATTTGATTGCAGATATGCGAAATCTGAGACCAAATTAATTGTCTCTGGTCTAGTTTCAGATCTAATTTGTCCGGATATATTGCATGTCTGCAACCAAGTCAGCGAACAGATCTCCGTGACTGTGGACCGCTTAACCTGTGGAAGTAAATATAATAACGGTACTCTATGTGTATCTTTTCAAACCCCAGTATTAGCAAAAGAATTGAAAGCATTTACTAAAAATAAGAATTCAGAAACATAACACTGGTGCTAAAACGTCACTCTCAAGAATTTATTGCAGTATCCTTGCTCATGCAAAGACGCTCCAGCTAAATCTAGAGGTAGATAGTCAATCCGTTTTGTGTAAAGCCTTTAAAGTGTAGACCACTATGGTATCTGTGGGTCTTTACTTTCTTGGATATCTTCGTTCTCAACTAATCGCACATGTTTTGTCTCCCTCTCCGGTGTGTCGTCCTCTCCGTTTTTGCCCTCTTCTGGTGTATCTCAAGGATCTATTATCTCAAGGACCGCTATTATTCAACCTCTTCATCAACGTTCTTTCTAATGTTTTATCTTCATCTTGTTTGCTTTATGCAGACGACTTAAAATTATTTCGGGTAATCAAAAGCCCAGATCTTGAACTATCTTACTGCTTGGTGTAACTCTAACTGTCTATCGTTAAATGTTTCCAAGTGTTTTGCCATGTCTTATTCTCTGCAGTCCCAAGCTTATGCCTTTCCTTACTTAATATATGAATCCGTCGTTGTCTCTGTTGAATATTTTACTGATCTGGGGGTAACCTTTGATCGTAAAGTTAAATTTGATATCCATGTTCGTACCATTACTAATAGTGCCTCGCGGATTGCAGGCCTTGCTATACGTTCCTGCTACAATTCATTTAGCATTTTTACATGTGTTAAGATATTTCTTACCCTAGTTCGTTCCAAATTTGAATACTGTACTCAGGGCTGGTCTCCTTGTTTTACATATCTTTCCGATGCCATTGAATCTGTTCAGCAAAGGTTCACTCGCACCCTACTCTTTAAATATAATCTTCCCTACTTGCCTTATGATGAACGCTTATCTCTCCTTAGTCTCCCTCTCCTAGCAAAGTGCAGAGTTTACCTGGATGATTGCTTTTTGTTTAAAATTTACCGTGGCTATCTGACTTTATTTATAGCATCCATGATTAATCTACGGCAGTGTGAGAGCCAAATTAGGTCCTCCGTTGTCTTCGATGTACCATTTGCATGTACAGATACTTACTTTCATTCACCTGTTTTACGCTTATTACGTACCCATAATGACCTCCAACTTGGTCCTCCTTCTTACTCTTTAGCCACCTTTAAAAGTAGTATTCGTAACGCAATCTTTGCTGCTAATTGGCCTATCTATCTTTATATCATTCGTGGCTTTGAATTTCATGTTTTTAATTTTCTCAATTTTTAGATTCTGTTTTTATTTTCTATTTCTTATTTTCTGTTTCTATTTCTAAGCTATCCTATTTGTAATTGGGCTTTTTGCCTGTAAATGGATTGTTGAAAAATAAAATAAATAAATAAATAAATCTGCTCACTGCTCTTTTGCAGAACAGATAGTTTCGGAAAGAACCGTGAGCAATGTGACTCATTGCTCATGATGTCCAGCTTCTCACTGCTCTTTTGTAGAGCAGAAAGGTTTGAAAAGAGCAGTGAGCAATTTTATTGTTATTTGCTTATGATGTTCAGCTGCTCATTGTCCTTTTGCACAATAGAAAATGTTAATTCTGTCAATTGGCTTTTTTTCTATACTGTTCTGTATACTTCACATTGACATCAATATTAGGGGCGTTTGTTTTGCTCCCCCTACCTATAACATAACAATGCTAACCAGTGCAGACGCATTGGAAACAACAACAACTCATGTTATGGAAAGGGGGATAAATTTAAGTAATATCAAGAACCGTATTTTGTGAAAGCTGCATTTTCAAAACCGGCATGATAATTATAGATGAAGCCACAAGATTATCGGATAGAAAAGTTGGTAAAATGATATTTATAATACATTTTACTACGTGCGCAGATCCTAATCATTATATTTACGAAACCTTAAAACAACTATGCGATATACCAATCACTTAGCAGCAAATTATTATGCTAACAAATGATAACGTATGCACACATAAACAACACATTCATATACCACCTGAAATCTTTAATTTCATACCAGCATGCTCTAGGATAAGACAAAAAAAACTTTCTCTCATTGATAGTCGATCAGCATTATGATAACCTATACTTCTTTTGTCTCGGACCAAGATCCGTCCCTTAAATCCTAGCTAATTTGAATACACTATACCTTTGCATATTCATTTTCAACCGGTTTTTCAACCGTTTTTTTTTTTATCTCAGACGTTTCGTAATCAAAATGGTGCTAGTTAGAGGCCGGGAATCAGGATGCATTAATGAAAATGTCTGCAGACTAACTTCATTTAATCGAAAAAGTTTCCAAAAACTCGATAATGTCGATACTGAAAAAAATATTTCGGGACTGACAGACGATGGAAAAAGAGAAACAAAAAACAGGCTTGCAAAATATTGTGACAAAATTACATTTTGAGAGTAATAATATTGAGTACAGAGAACAAAAGAGATACTAAAAATGTGAATGCAGCTATTGCATGTATAAGTTACTTAGAAAATAAGACCAGTGTGATGATTGGCGCTTTGTCCAAATTATTCACCACATATCAAAGAAATTTTGTTGTAGCCAATAAAGGCAGCTAGATAAGGAGCAATTTTAGATACCGCAAACCCAAAATAAAATCCCAGGTTGAGGCCAAGTAAAGGCGCGATACAGAAGTCATGCAATTTATGTGGTTGATGTTCAAATGACTACTACCAAGTAATGTTCAATGCCAAAATAAGAACCTAGACAGACGACACAAGCTAATGATAATTTCGAACCCAATGATCATTATCTATTACGTGTGGTTAATGACCATTTAGGTGCTGCAAATGATCATTTGGAAACTAATGCTCATTTCCTCTTATCGATTGTCGCATCATCTAGCGAGAAGATTATAAAATTTATTGGGGAAATTAGAGAAATTTCATGGGAAATAATGTAGTTTCTAATTGTCAAAGAACTAATGAAATATATTATTTCAAAAGAACGATTTATGCACTTTATAAAATGAGCGGAAAAGGTTAGAAATTCAAAAAATAGTTCATGACAATTATTGTAAATCATTAATTGCAGTCATTTTCGATTTTTTGATGTGCATTGATAAGCAATAACTGTCAAAAGAATACCATTTAAATTCAAACAACTTACAACTGTCAAACAGCCTCATTCAAATAACCGTGTGTCAGCCTTTAAACAAATGATAATTAGCGCTCAATGATCATTGTGTTAATGATCATTAGCTTGTGTTGTCTGTCTAAATCACTAAATCACAGTTTGGCAAATTGAGACTATAGACGGATCAAATTTGAGTATTTTTATTTTTATTAAGGAAAGAAATATTAAAGTTAGTATATATGACTAATTAAAATAAAAAAAATTGTTCATAATGCTCTGAATCGTAATAAGACATACCTGATACCTCAGAAAAAACAACAAGAAACTGACAACACCCTAGCCTCCACTCTTAACACTCAATATACCACTACACTTTACAATACATAGCGCAGAGCTTAGTCTCCTTACGACTGATATATCCATAATTGAACATGCAAAGTTTCTTTGCATGGATAGCGAAGCGCATATGAAATCAAACCGATTCCCATGCAAAGGAAAACTTTTATGCAGCCGCAAGATTTATGAAGACATATGGTGTGCAACGGTCTTCGGAAACGAAAGCAGAATACAGGAAGGAGCGAATGCAATTCCCGTCGTAGTAACCTATAGAGACCGACGAGCTCCTTTCGGTGCATGTCTTGAATAAATTGTAAGTGCAAGTCGACGTCGCGGTAGTTATACTTCTCCTGACCCAATTCGCGAATGATGGCTCATAATTAAGTCGCGTTTCATGCTGTCTGGTGGCTTGAAAGCCTCTGCTCATAGTTTGCATAGCCCTTCTGTAGCAATGTTTTGCATGTGGAGAGGCGACGCCATGACACGTTGCGTCCTAGAGTATAGGACGTGGCATACAACTTGAAATAAAGTTACATGATGAGACACTAGTATTCACATTTTGTTCTAGTGTTAAGTCGAACAATGAATTTGATTGGATTCATATATATGTGGCTGATTCGAATAATTGCTCGACTGTGAGAATGATATGCAAAGCACATTAATTCTACTCAAGAAATTGGAGAAAATCTGCACGAAGGAAGATTTAAATGGTGAACGATTGAATATTTCAACTACAAACTTCAATTTATGAGAATAACGTGTTTCTTTTTCTAATTTGACTTTGTGTGAACACGTAAATCATAACACAACTTTCTTAAATGAAATTGTTTTGTGTTTTTGGTTTCGCAAGTATGCACTGATTCTCATCAGACATCAGCTCTCAGTGCATACCTGACTGATGTGACCACTAGCAGTGGGAGATCAGTAATACATTTTTATTTACGTTAGTTGTGACCGAAACTACGAAAATAAAGTGGATATTGTGTACTATAGAGGAAGTAAATATGATTTTTTTAATTCCAATAGTTTTGCCACAAAAAAATTACGGTTCTTTTATCATGTGATAAGGATTAGGAAACAGTTTCATTTAGTGTTGCTGATATGTTAGGCACACAAGTCCTTGCGTATTTAAATTAATATTAATTCGCGCTGTATATGCTTTACTGTAATTAAAGTATTGATTTATCACAGCAATATTTTGCAGCTGATGCAAAATAAATGCTATAAAAAAAAACAAAAAAAAAACAAAAATTCAACTTGACTTTTTTCAGTTCATCGAAAGAAAATAGACGTTTATCGAAATCTGAGAGCTAAATACATTCGGAGGGGTGATGTCCATTCAAAATACATTGAAGAGAAACCGACCATTTTTCATGTATCTTCAATGTCAATTCCCCTCTTTGTATCCTTGCAGTCAATATGACAATTAATTTAATATAAAAAATTTGAGTCGGTACGCAAATAAAATCGTGTTAAATACAGATTAATTTTGCGTCGATTCGACTAGTGCGGTTCACAAAAACGTTAGTGTAGAAGTGAAAACCGCGAGTTTTGTTTGAAAAAAGTGTTTGAAAACTGTGCAATTGCATTAATCTTTGCAATGAAGTGTGTTGTGCCGAATTGTGGCAATAGTTTTCAATGCCGGCCGCTTGGAGTTTCTTATCACAAGTAAGGAATAAACAAACGATGTGTTTTGCAAAATTTCGTTAATTTTATATAAGCAAATATTAACTTTTATGAACTTTTTATAAGCAAATGTGCCTATTTGAGCCGTTTTAAAAATATTTTACATGTTCGCGCGAATTTTCTGGTAGCCATTTTAATTGCTATCAAAAAAACACAAACCGGTAGAACGCATAAAAAGTTTCGGGGCAGACTCCGTGCGGAAAGAAAATTATATAAAAATTTATTTGTATTGCATGCTGTGTGAAATATTGTTTTCCAGATTTCCAGAAAATCATCAAAAAAACTTCCCGGTTTTATTCAAATTTTTCGGCCGTGGTATTTAGCAATTATAACACCGTTTAGGTATAAATGCTTTATTTAGTATTCAGAACAATGTATTTGAGGGAGACCCTAAAGTGCTCGCCTCAATGTCAGCTCTGAATCTGGTCTTCTTATGGTCGCGTTACTCCTTTTATATCATCTGCCCCATGCAGTGTGGTGAAGATGGGTGGTTTGGTGAGTTCGTGGTGGTGAGTATGTGGTTTGAATCCACGGTGTTGATCATGGGGGGTTCGAATATGTGGTGGTAGAAAGTCGTGGTGCTATAGTCTCCCCTTCTGGCTCTGTAAGGCGTCTCGGCAAAGAGCCAGTTCACGTAAATCACTTCGGCTGGTGTGAGTAATCGACTTGCGTATTCAATTGGTCTCTCGTCTGCTCCCTCCCCTTGCAGTAAAGCTGCTCCCAACGCAAAACTGCTGGCATCCGAACGCAGGATATATGGCAACGTACCATCTGCTTGACGTAAGATCGGCGCGGATGTGAGACGCTGTTTCAATTCGTTGAAGCTAGATTCCTGTTCGTCGGTCCATTTCCATTTGGCAGTTTTCTTCGTCAGTTGTGAGAGTCGTGCTACTGCGGCAAAGTTTGCTATAAATCGTCGGTACCATGAACAAGTGGTTGTCTTTGCTGGGTCGGTACTGATGCCATCCTTCGTCAAAAGATGACCTAGAAAACGTACAGTGCTGCAAAAGAATTGGCATTTCTTCAGATTTGCTCGTAGTTGATAACCACGCAAGGTGTGGAACACTGTCTGCAAATCGGCTAAATGTTCCTCGAAGCTTGAAGAGAGTATCAAAAGGTCGTCTAGGTAGGCGAACGTCGTGACACTGCTACACTTTGTTTGTACCCTTGTGATCATGCGTTGAAAGGTAGCCGCTGCGTTTCGAAGTCCAAACGGCATCCTATTGAATCGATATATTCCAAAAGGCGTGATGAATGCTGTTTTGTCCTTATCCTCTTCGCGTACTTTTATCTGCCAGTATCTTGCGTGAAGGTCGATGGTCGTCATAAATTTTGTACTTCGTGCTGCATGAAGTAGATCATCGATCCTAGGCATAGGGTAGCTATATTCTTCAATTATGCCTTCGTCCAGCATTTTTTCGATTTCGACCTGGAGGCGGTCTCGTTTTTGCTGAGAGAGCCTGTATGGTGGTGAAGCGATGGGTGTAGCGTCTTTAGCATCAATGCGATGCTCTTCAAATTTTGCTGGGGGACCCTTTGGTTCGAATACATCTCGGTTGGCGAATAAAAGTTTAGTAAGCTCTTCGTGTTGGTGCTCATTCAGCTGAGTTGATTCTGTTGATGTGAGGGTGAGTTCTGCAATTTCGACATCCTCAAAAACTCGGGCCATCGTAATGAAGTTGGATGGTCGTTTCGGTGTATCTGGAATTGGACTGATAGGGCGTGGCATGGTGCGCTCTGGGGAGTTCAGTAGTTGCAGATAGTCTGGTATTGGACTATCTTGTTTCTTTGCTCGCTTGGGGCTGTTTAGTTGTGGGCTGCTAGTCGATGCGACTGCTGGTTCCACGATGCTTGCTTCTGGGTCTTCTTTCTGCAGTATGTCGAATTTTACTTTTGGGGTATCCCCGAAATACCATATTCGCTGTGGGATGTTGAGGACCATGTTTGCAGTTTCGATGAAGTCCACTCCCAATAACGTTCTGTTGTCTCGAGAGTCTGGCATTATTAAGAAGGTGATCGGAAATGAGCGCTCTTGCAGATTGACAGTTGCTTCCGTCAATAGTACATCGGCTGGTCGTCTAATACCATCTGCTAGGATGATATTCGTGGATTGCTTGTAGAACTCGCACCCTTTGTTGCTTAGTTGCTGATACAACTGGTAGCTAGCTACACTAACCCTAGCAGCTGTATCGATGAATCCATATCCGCAGATACCGTTGACAGAAATCTGGATGACTGGTCGGTCACGCAGCAACAAACTCTTACTCAGTCCTATGGAGCAAAAGTTCGCTGCTGGGAGTTTCTTCGGTTCGCTACAAGTTGGACAACGACTGCGTACAGTTCCCGGTCTTCCACAGCCGTAGCAGGATACTTGTGTTGCAGTTGCGGCACCATTTACCACTCCTCTGGAAATACTTCTGTGGGCTTCCTCATTTGTTTGTTGCGACCTTTGACGCTTACGACAAACGTCTGCGGTGTGACCAAAGCTGTGGCAAAAGTCAGATTTTGTTTGCTTCTTTCGGACATCTCTTGCTTGGTGTTCCTGGCGAGGCTCCGGTTGACATAACTTCTCTCGGCTGTTTTCCTCTATCACCCTGGCCTCCCTTAGAAGCTGAGCAAATGATTCTACTCTACTTCTTTGGAGTTGGCTTCGAATCCTGATGTTAAGCAGACCAAAGATAAGGTCAAGCTGCAGTTCCTCGGATTTTGCGTTCTGCGGGAGTTGGGCCAGTAATGAACGCTTCTGGCATATGAAGACATCAGTTGGGGTGTTACCATCCTGGCGGCTGCTGAAGATCTCCATATAGAGCTGATACGCATGCTTGGCAGGTGCAAAAGCGCTGCGCAACAAGTCTATGGTGTCGCTCCACGTGTGGACTTGGTCACTTACACCTCTCCACCACGTTGAAGCGATGCCTGTGAGTAGCATCGGGAGTCCTCTGACGGCTGCTTCGTCGCTTATGTGCTCGGCCTCTTTGTAGATAGATGCCGCTGCGATGAATTCTTCGACCTTTTCTGGATCGCGTTCCCCGTTGAAATGTGCTGGGCAACTCCCAAAGTTGCCAGCTGGTGTTGGCTGCGTGTGACTGGTCGTCAGTGCTGCTATCAGCTGCTGAAGCTGCCCATCCGTCATCTGTACAGTCATGTTTGACTTGGCCTGGCTTCTAGTGACAGGCGGTATAGTGGTGGTTGTGATGGGCTCTAGTTGGGCGCCAATTTATAACACCGTTTAGGTATAAATGCTTTATTTAGTATTCAGAACAATGTATTTGAGGGAGACCCTAAAGTGCTCGCCTCAATGTCAGCTCTGAATCTGGTCTTCTTATGGTCGCGTTACTCCTTTTATATCATCTGCCCCATGCAGTGTGGTGAAGATGGGTGGTTTGGTGAGTTCGTGGTGGTGAGTATGTGGTTTGAATCCACGGTGTTGATCATGGGGGGTTCGAATATGTGGTGGTAGAAAGTCGTGGTGCTATACAATTCATTATTGATAAGGGAATAAGTGTAATAGTTTATTGTTTTTCTTACAGCTGCCGTCACAGTACGTTAGTTTTGAACAAGCGAACAGGGGACCATCTTTAGTGGAATGGAAACTTCGAGTGATGCAGTAAGTAAAAAAAATGTTCAAAAAATATTTCTCTTTAATTATCTCAATTCTATAGATACCTCTCGGCAACAATATTCAAGATGAGATAAACGATGGATAAGAAGAGATGAACGATGGACAAGATGAAATCATGACTACTAACGTGGGTGAACAAGTAAATACAATTCCTCAAAAAGCAAACACATGTTATGTTATCATAAAAATACCAACAATTTCAAACATGGATATGGTTTGATTTTGAAGTCAAATTAGTTATCAGCCTTAAAAATTAAACCATTTCCAACAATAAGAAAACGAATGAAACTTTATATATATGCTGACATTTTACCAGTGAGCTTCTTGTGTAGAAAAGTATTTATTTAGTATGTAGCATTTTAGATCGAATTTAGTATTTGGTTGATTTTTTGTGTTTGCCGCAGAATAAGTAAACAATGAAGATTCATCGTAGTCCATGTAATATTACACATTGTTTCTCATATATATATATAGTCAATACATAAACAATCAATATATTCGACCAAACAACGATATAATACGTTTTACTACGATCAACTACTCTTAAAAAAACTAATAGCACAGCTACAATTATAAGCTGGTTAAGAGCTAATTCTCATGAAATCTTTCACTTTGTTACTAACAGTTTCTTGCTTCACTTTTGCAATGGGAATTGAACTTATTAAAAGAATTGGCGCTAAACCGCACACAATGTATACAGGGGAAAAAAAATAACTCAAATCAATGGAGCTCACCCTCAGCAGGCCACTATACGTAAAATGTTTGATACATAGGTACAACCAAATTTTTAATTTGGCGAATTGCGATCTCATTAGGTACTTAATGCTGATGTTGCGTTAATGATACACTGTTGATAATTTTAATATTCATCAATATCATTTCAATTAGGCAACGTAAACAGACCAAATGGTTCATATTACCGCAGTGCATTTAATCAAGCTGCAGGAAAAATTAAAAAAAAAAATTGGAAGATACGCTGAAACGAAAAAATAGGATTATCCGCAATTTACGTGAAAAACAGCCCAGGCAAATGAAAACAGCTTCTATAATTGAGTTGTTAGATAAGCTCAAGGCTAATAGCTGGATTGGCGAAGAAGGTCGAGAACAATTAAGTATTGTGAATATAATATAATAAATATCTTATTACCTAGAAATATATTATCTCTAACCTACCATTTTATTTAGCCTACTTTATAGTACAAGAAAAGTTGAGACTTCTTGGAACTATAATAAACATAGGTAACTCGTGCAAACTAACAGACTGCAGACAATGGCATAGTTATTTTCGAGAACTTTTTTACTTTCTAAGCACTTCTTAAGTTCTTTTAGATACTTTTTATTCACCTAGGTTCTTTTTCGGTAGTGTTTAGGTATTTTTCGGTTGTTTTTAGTTTTTTTAGGCCCTTTTAGATACTTTATAGGTTTCGTGGTTCGTAAATTTCAAAAATTTGGTGCTCGTAAAAATGTTTCGCCTCCAAAAATTTTTCGTTCGCGAAAATTTTCCGGCTTTAAATATGTGCGATTTTCAAAACTTTCTGCCGCCCCCTAAAATTTGCCACCCTAGGCTCCAGCCTACTCAGCCTAGTGGTAAATCAAACCCCTGTTTGAAGGTTTTCTGTTCCCGGGCTTGCCATAGCTACATAGTTGTCAGCATATTCAAAAAAGCCATTCGTGTCTAAATTTTAATAATTTGGCAACGATTTGACTCCTCTGTCAGAAGCAACGGCAATTCGAAATTTTATAAATTTTCTTTGTATTTTTTAGGCAGCTAGCGTGCACATACGGCTAACGAATTTCAAAGCGCTATCAAATCCACATTAATAACACGTTGGGATTCATCGTGCATATTTAGTTTATTTGAATATTCATTGCTTGACAGAATTAAAGGGTTACTTGAATAGCAGCCGGCGCCAAAGGGCTACAAGCAACTAACATTTGGTGGGACCTGGACCTATTCTACATACTTATTTATTTATTTGTTCATTTATTTAAATCTATGTTAACAGGCTACTGCCCAATTACAAAAATAGAAATATTAGATAAAGCAAAAAAAAGATTAAGAAACAAAATAAACAAATAATTGAAAATATTAGATAAGTACATTTGTGAAACTTTAACAAATTAAAGCAATATACAACTTAACATGGAAGAAAGTGCAAAAACGGTAAAAAAAAATTAAAAAGAAAATCAAACATTATAAGGAGCTTTAAGAATTAAATCTTTAATTTGCGACTTCAATTGAGAGAACGTTAGCGGAAAAGGACCAAGCTGAAGATCGTTGTGCTTCCGGCGGATACGCACTAGCGGCGAGTTAAAATAAACTTCAGATCGCGCGAAGCGAAGAGAGAACATTAATTGAGATCTATCTGATCGATTGACGTTACGTATATACAGCATATAACCAAGCTCGGAGACCATAGGGCAATGGAATAGCTTGAAAAGCAGGCACTCGTCAAGGAACACTCGTCGGAAATCTAATGAAGGAATTTGGAATAAGGATAATCGATCACTTTAACCACAGTAAGAAATGTTGAATTTAAACAACAGTGAGTAAACCTACGCTGAACGTATTCCACTGTCTCATTGAGATAATAATGGCGGGGAGACCACACTTGACAATAATATTGTAGGATGCTACGAACAAGTGGAAAAAACAGATGGAAAGAGGTATCGATGCTAGTAAACGAAGAAGAGAATTTTAGAATAAACCCGGACAGACGAGAGGCCTTGGCGGCTATATAGGCAATGTGCAGGTCAAATTTGAGCTTTGGATCAAAGTACACACCAAGATCCTTAAAATTATGAATAGCCGCAATGGAAGATCCGTACAAATTATGGGAACAGATTAAGGGTGACATTTTATACGTATAGGGTATTTGATGACATTTGGATATGTTCAAAGTAAGTGAATTTTTAGAGCACCAGTTGCACAGAATACCGAGATCATTTTGGAGTAAGACGCAGTCGTTGGTAGATTCAATTACTTTGAAAATCTTCAAGTCATCAGCAAATAAGAGACAGGGAGAACGAATAAAGGAAGGAAAATTATTTATAAAGACTAGGAATAACAATGGACCGAGAATGGAGCCCTGAGGAACACCGGAAAGCGGACAAAAAGAAGAAGAGGTGGAAGATTGCACAGATACTGTACAAGAACCACCAGAAACATAGGATGAAAACCAAAATAAAAGAAAACCCGACACCCCATAACTTCGAAGCTTTGCAAAAATAATTCTGTGATCAACAAAATCAAAAGTTTGTGAGAAGTCGGTATATACCACCTCCACTTGCTTCCATTGGTCTAAAGCAGAAGCAACAAAGTTAGTAAAAGATATAAGATTAGAGGTGGAGGATTAACAAAACCATGCTGTTCCGGAGCAAGGAAGGGATGGAAGAGGAAGCAGCCTGTTGTAAATCACTCTTTCAAGAACTTTTCCAAAACAAGGAAGGAGTGAAATTGAACGGTCGTTGGAAACACAGTTTGGGTCTCCAGACTTGTGGATGGGGGAAATATAAGCAGATTTCCAACTGGCGGAGAAGGAGCACGAGGACAGACTGAGGCTAAATATAATAGACAGAGGAACACATAAGGACGATGATAGTGATTTGGCCAACAGGTTAGGGATACCATCACAACCACAATCGACATTGACATTAAAACACTGGAGTAAGGATTCAATTTCAAGAGGATTGGTGTAAATGGAAGATAGGGAAGATGAAGCAACATGGGGAATTTCACAAGGCAGGATATGATTGTGTTGAGAAAAGAAGGAAGAAAAATATTTTGCGAAGAGGGCGCAAATTTAGCGTTATCGAGTAACTTGGAATCGGGGAAACGATGGGAACTTTTAAGGGAATACCATAAGACCAAAAGGGTTTTCGATGATTAGAGCAGATAGAGGACTCAATGCTGGAAAAGTTATCTCGGATACCTTGATTTTTGTTTTGGCAGAAGATCGCAGTTTCGAAAATTCGAGGAAGTGATAAGAACGACACAGAAAGTAATATAAGTGATGAGAACGACAAGTAACTATAAGTGATGAGAAAGACACAGAAAGGGAAAATTAAAAGTTTATAATCCTTTTAATGTTTGATCCTTAAAAGCAGGCACTCAAAAAATCAAGAACAAGTCAAGCAAAAATGTAAGACAGCATTTCGAAAATGGAGCAAATTGAAATTCGTACTTTTATAAAACAAAGTTTATCCATTTGTGATGAGCCATGTCCATGTCGCCCGTAAGCCGCTACGACTACGAAAAACATAACCAAAATCCACAATGCAGTATAACTGGATAGGCAAGTGACAGTGCGTGAGCTTCCTGGCATTGCAAGGATTTCAATAAGGATTAATACTAAAATATGCAAATGACAAACCTTTCGGCGCGATCGGTGCCGCGTTTGCTGGCGATGGATGAAAAACGCACTCGAATGAACGTTTTTTTGGACATATTTAAGCGTAATTCAAGAGAATTTTTGTGAAAATGCAGCATTACCTGATGAAACTTGTATTCACCACTACAGGCCATAGATGAAACCACATTCTAAACAAAGGTTGGAAGCGAAAACGTTCCCGTTGGCTGAAAAATGATATTTTTTAGGATTAGTAAGGCGTGTTGCTCATCAACCATCTGAAGAATGGGAAAGCAATCATCGGGGAGTATTATGCAGCACTTTTGGATACACTGAACGCAGCGATTAAAACAAAACGGCCTCGACTAGCTAGTTCTTTTCCATGTCGACAATGCGCCCTCTCATAAGACTTCACTTGCACTGGCAAACATGCATGAATTACGCTATGAACCGTTGCTGGTATCCACCATATTTAACCCCCAATTACTTTTTCTTGTTTCCGAATTTGATAAAATTGCGTGCTGGAAAAAAACCATGTCAATTGTAGACTTGATTGCTGAAATAAAAGGAATGCTGACGTGAATACTAAAAAATTTTAATATTGCTGAACAAAGTCTATTAAGTTAAGAGCAGACAATTTGAAAAATAAAACATTTTGCTCGTTTTCACTTTTATTCTCATTAGTTGTTAAATACTCTTCATATACAACAATGATTTCTCAAAGTTTCTGCTCAATCGGATGACACAATCTCGTGATGTAGTCACTGCTTGAATTATTTAGCATCTGAGACAAACAACATTGCATTAAGAAACGTCAACGAGAAATTTCAGTATGTATTTATTTATTTTTAATTTTTATTTTTTTATTTATTTAATCGCAGTTTCACCAACAAAATGGTTACTACAAAAAATACATTTATGAATTTATTAAGAACAGTTAAACGGTCGGATAAGCCGGCCCTTGAAAATTTCAACAGTATGATTAAAGTTGAACATTTGATATGTTATGTTATTTGATAGTTAAGGCTTCGGGCTATTGCGCTAATTGGTCTTATGAAATGGGATGGATAAGGCGCTATGATGTCTACGCTCGCCGTGACAAACACGAAAGTTGAACTTTGATAATAAAAACTCAGAGTTCACGTTTCCATTGAGCAACTTCGCAGTGAGAACTTTGGGATTTTGACGTCTAGTCTGATCAATAATTGCAAGCTGCACTCATAATGAGGTAAACAAAAAGGATCAGACCAGCGGAAAGAACTAAAAAACAACGAGTAAGAAATTTTTTTTTAACATATATAATATGGAGACCACATCAAGCACCCATATTCAAGGATCGGGCGAACCAGAGGGCAGAAAAGGATATTTGTCATCCGAATGTCATTAAATTCTTTAGACCGCCTTTTTAAGAAGCCAAGTGCACAGTTGGATTTTATTATTATAGAGTCAATGTGGTCATTAAAAGTAAAAGCAGAGTTTAATAGAACACCTAAATCACGAACTTTATTGGAACCAGTTAATATAATATCATTTAAAAAGTGATTGAAATTAATGGGACATGATTTGTGGGAGAAAGAGATAACTGAGCATTTGTCAGCATTTAGTGAAAAACGGTTTAGAGCGCACAAATTAGAAAAAAAATGTCACATTGCATTGCAGGATTGTACAGTCGTCAAGTGATGATATTATATTGAAAATTTTCGCGTCATCAGCATTAAGTAGAATGGAAGATCCAGGAGCGAAGGTGATAAGGTCGTTAATATAAATAGCGAAAAGAATCGGACCGAGGTGGCTGCTTTGTGGCACACCCGAAGTGGAGATTATGTCAGTGGATAGAGTGCGACGAAATCGAACGCTCTGTTCGCGATTTGTGAGATAGGATTTAATCCAGTCAATAAACTTATTAGTGAGTTCAAGAATATGCAATTTACATATGAGAATATTATGATCCAGCTTATCGATAGCCATCGTGAGGTCGGTGTAAATGCAGTCAACTTGTTTATCTTCTTCAATCACAGTGATGACTAGATTCACAAGTTCTAAAATATTAGTAGTGGTAGATTTGCTTTTAATAAAGCCATGCTGGCAAGGCGAGATAAATGCCTTAGAGTGGAAAGATAGCACCTCGGCAACTATAGCCTCAAAGAGCTTCGCAACGCATGGTAATTTAACGATTGGTCTGTAAATGTGCACGACATCTCTACTGCCTTTTTTGTGAATTGAAGTTATAGATGAATATTTCCACAAGTGTGGAAAAATGCCAGAAGAAATGGATAAATTAAAAAGGTGAGCCAACAGGTATGAGAGATAATCGGCGCACCGCTTAAGGACTATGGTCGGTAAACCAGCAGAGCTAGGATGAAAACTATTCTCAAGATGTGATAGATTAGTATAGTGGCAATGTCGATGTATAGGTCTTTCATTGTCAACGTCGTTTTAGAGGAGTCCATTAAGTAATTGAATTAGTTATGTCGACGTCATAGTCAGTTATTCCATACGCAGATCGGAAGTAGTCTGCAAACAAGTTACTGATAGCGAGCGTGAGCAAGGGTATCGTTCATGTTACCTTTTTGAATTTACAAAATTTTAAAAACGTTTAGGATGGCTTATTGAAGACTGCCTTAGCTCCTTCATGTAGTTTGAGTAGGCAGATGAGGTTTCAGATACGAATCTATTTCGTAATTCCTCATGAACTTCATAGTCTTCTTCTAAACGCGACGAATTGTATACTTTCCAAGCCTTAATTTTCATATTTTTTAGATTGATTAAACCTTGTTTGATCTATGGAAAGCGTTTCAAAGGTACAGAGTTACTTAATGGACCACAGCGAGTAAAGCAACAGAATAAGATGGAATGAAAGTTTATGGTAGCAACGTTTATGTCAGATTCATTCACAAGCGAAGACCAGTCGCATTCGGTAAGCACTCCACTCAGCATATCAAATTCGACTTTCTTGAAGTTAAAATTGTAAAGATTAACAAAGTTGGACTCAGTGAGTATATCGTCTTTAATTTGGAAAGCTATATGATGAGCTGGATGGTGAGTAGATTCAACAAGAAGAGGAGATGAGCATCGTTGAATTGAGACATCCGAAGAAATCGTTTAAAAAATTAAGTCAAATAGTTGTTCGTTTGTGTTGTAAATACAGTTCATCTGCTTTAGTCCAGTTGAAAGTACGGAGTCAATGAAGTAAGTATCACGTCGGTTATTAGACGAGGGAAGGTAATGTTCACCATCCTCAGAGAGACGCCACTCTACATGCGGTAGATTGAAATCTCCCATAGGAATGAGAACGTCGGTGGGCTCCATTATACGGCAAATATAATCGGTCAGGTTGTACGCCAAATTATATGTGGAGCTTGGTGCGGACGGTGGGATGTATACTATTGCCACGGAAACACGCCTTTGATCAATTTTTAGTGTGATACAAACGTATACAAGGTGGCTAATATCAGGTATCTCAAGACGGGATACAGGCAGTTCTTTTTTTACAGCGAGTAGTACACCACCGCCGACAGGAACATCGGGACGGTCCATAACCAGTGTTGAAATATGAGGACCGATATGCAATGGATCATGTGCATTTTGTGAGATGGATTATCGGGCTAGAAGTTTGTTTTGAAATAAATTATAGGTTAAGCAGAAATTGTTAACGACCGTCTGTAAGTGCATTAATGTTTGATTCAGGGCAACAAAACTGTAGTCTTTTTTCATAGACAAACCATGGCGCGGCTAAAACATGGAGTCACTGCAGAGTATCAAGCCATATTTCAGGCAGTATTTAGTATAAGGTCAATGTTTAAATTTTATGTCTGGATGTTCGACAGACCTCTATCTTTGTCTTTTTAAAAATGTACTCAGTCGGTAGAATGATTTCCTCTACTTTTCTTCTAGAATATGACCAGGGTTTCATTCTTCGTCACATTTCTGACTTCTCTACTTCTGTTTCGTGTAGTTGAATAGACTTTTGCGAAGATACTCTTTGCAAACCTCTACAAGCTCCGAGCTCTGCAAGATCTCTATGCAAATGGGTGAAATACACTCTTGGAGTGGACAACTTCTACCATGCAATAACGACCATTAGCTTAGTCGGAGCTATAGCCAACGGTAGAAGTGAAGAACTATTTGAATGTCACAGCCATTAACACGATACAAGTTGCTGAGTTGAAAATATATAATTGCCTCGCTTGAGTTTAATAGGGATGGTGCGCTTCAGGTACACTTTGTCCAGCAATCAAGAAGGTCAAATATTCGATTTCAAAGTTTTCAAGTTTAAATATCCACTATCTGCAAGGGTTTGCATATTATTCGTTCGCGAAATTAAAATCCTCCGGGGCTCAAATCTGCCACGCTATAAGCAGTGGAGTTAGTAGGATTCTTGTAATATTACTCGTAACTCTGAAAATATTGCCAACATGAATCTAATTACTTCTCCGATCCAGATCCATTATGATTACGTCTGAGCACGGCAAGGCAATATCCTTCAGCCGAAAACCAGCGAAACTTATTCTATATTAAGCATTCCTAATAGCCACCCAGACGAACCATACTCCACGCTCGACGAGACGAATATACCCGCGAACGATGGGAAGAAGCCTCAACAATCGGCTTCCGTCGACTTTAGCAGGGTTGCGTGCATTTCGAAAATAATAACTTCACCCTCGAAACTCATGAACTCGTGCGAGTGGATTAGTTGAATCGGACGGATCCAAAACGATTGAAATGAGGAAAGTTTTCTTCCACACTGCCGAAGCAAATTACGAGAAAAATCTTAATTAGATTCGAATGGAGCGTCTGTACAAGGTCCTCTGGAATATTTTCATCATTCACGGATCACAGGGGGCGAGAAGGAGAACGGCAAAGGCAAAGGGAAAGAGGGAGAACTACTGCCATTGCCTATTGTAGCTTTATTGTGTTTTTAATGTTTTATGGTGTGCTTAGAGCTGTGATAATTTTATGATTATGACTCGAATAAAAATGCAAATGAGCTTGGTCGAATTGAAATAGTATACGTAGACAAGGATCCGCGCAATTTGTTTATCTGCCAATTTGATTTTATGGCAATTTTGTTTGGTAAGTGCTTGGCTCGGGCATGAAGTGTGGATTTGGAATTAGCAAGCACGTTTTCTAAGTGATTGTTATCCTACGATAATTTATTCAAATGAAAGTTACGTTCGACATGGAAGGATAAGATTATCGAAAGCTTCGCAGCAGTAATTATTTCAAAAGATAATTGTTTTACTGTGCTGTAAAATTTATGGTTATGAAAAGCGAATGATAAACGAAACACCATTAAATGATGACTTTTCTACTCGAGTTTTTCATTTGTAATTAATACAAAAAAATCCACTCCGAACAATTTAATCCTTATTAATGTTACTGGCATTCATCAAATATAAGTGATTATCTGGAAGTGACACTCTCGACCGTTTGATAAAAACTCGAATTTGTCCCTTTTGGTTTTGCAAACGCCAAGATAAATGTGCTCTCTTAATGACACAATTACTCCACTCTTCTAATACTGTCGAAAGCCTGTCGGTTCACCGAACGAAACATAAATGAAAAAAAAAAAATAGAAAAGGACAAACGACCAAATACCGTTCTTATCCCTAATAATTAATGGATCGTATTAATTTTTTCCATGTCGGAAATGTAAACAGGACTATCGGACCGCTTGGGTGGCAAGCTTTAGATAGTTACGCTGATAGCGTCGCATACAAATTCCTACAATTTATTTTCCAATTTGAAGCGTTTTAAAATTACTCGGTTCATTGGAGAAGGGTTGTTCGATTTTAATGAACGTAGTTGACTATGAATAATCTTATTGGAATTGGAAAATATTTTCTAAGATTGATAAGATATTAATTCAGTGACCTAAATTAATGCGAATTGTTCTAGCATCAGAACAGAATGCATAGCATTTGATTGCTGCATTGCGATTCAGAAGCGTTTATTGGATAATGTTGATTGATTTTCGATATTTCGAAGGGTCAGTTGGAGCTTTGTGGAGCATTATTGTTAGCATGGAGCATTGTTCAAGCTGAGCTGTTTTAATTAATGCATAGTGCGTGCTTGTTTCATGAAATAATTAATATTTAATAGGCTTATTCAGGCAAGAGGTCGGTTGAAATATGAATTCCACAATGATTTGCCGAAATTGAGTTTGGATTTGATTTCCAGTGATATATAAATGAGTTTTAAAATTTCTAGCTTTGACTTTATTCCATGTTATAGTCCGGGAGCCAGCGACAGTAAAAATATGCCGATTTCATCGTCAATGAAAGTATATCAGGGTCTTCAATTTGTTTGTGCTTATCACAGAAACTGACCACTTACATCGCACCTCGAGACCTTTTGGTGTCAGGAGCGTTGACAACATGTAAGAAACAGTACGTAAAATAACTCTTATCATCGCCATTGATATTTTGAGGGGCTACCAATTGATATCAGACGATGTCAAAAAACGACCACTTACATTTGTTTGGCGGGACAATCAACCACTTACAAGCGCGCAAACGTGCAACATTTTTTTCAAAAATTGACTTTTTTCATCGTTGCTCAAATTCTACATGTTTACAGACGACCATATTGCGCATGTAAAAATACTGTGCTTACAATCGATTCGCGGGACAACACTTTAAGCGATCATGCCATGTTTTGTGAAGCAGAACATTACTTCAATCATAAATTTATACACGAAAACAAAATTTGAGAAAATGAGTATGAAATCGGTAAAAAAGTAGATATTTACCAAATTTATTCGTGACTTAATAAAATTTTCATATACTAATTTTCATCGCTTTCATCGGAAGAATCTTGATCGTACTCGGAATTTGTAAGGCCCGGCAGACAGAAAACTTGCGTTTTCTACCACTGGGAGAAAAAATATTGTGTGCACCTTGAATATTTTACTATTATTGTAGTTGCTATTGTGTACCTGGCAAAGTTTCGCCGTCTGGCTTTTTTTCTTCACCTTCTTTCTTGAGTACAATGTCTTCGACGATGTTTGGCAACTGTTCACTCTGAAACCATTTGAAGTCAAATTTGTCCCCTTTTATTTGCCATCCACAGTCCTCTGGTGCCAAATCCGTGATGTTTTGTGAGTAGGAGTTGCTCCACATTTTCCCGATATAAGCGGACCTTAGGGTATGCTGAACGATTTCCGATTGGCATGGAGGAAGGCTCAATCCATCGAAGTTTCTAACATTGATGTTGAGTGTTTGCTCGTTTTCTTTGCATTTGTAGGCCTTTAAAAACGTTTTTACTCGCACCTTATTAACTTCCGTTGTTTTTTCCTGGCGTACAAATGACAAACATATTTCTCTACAATCGACAATATCGCCGCAAAGTCGCAATTGGGGTACTTTGACATATATGAAAAAGCTTTCAAGTACTCTTCGCTGCTCCGCAAAATAGTTAATGGTTTCACTTTCCCTTTTCTGTACGAAGAAGGATTAAAGTCGCATCCTGTGAAGGCATGAAACGGTGGAAATGCCGAACACAACTCTGGACCTAATTTCGTGTACATTTCAGTTACGTTGATGAACCTTTCATTATTTTTTTGCGCCAACGTGAAACCAGATTTTAACGTTCTCGCTGACGCGTTGCATGTTACCGAGCATTATAACCAACATATTGGTATCTGAGCATCGAATGACGATGTTAGATTTGTCCTTGATTTTACACGCGTGAAAAATGATTTTTGTGTCAGATTCCTCGTGTGGTGGACACGACAAGCGCATGTGAGACCATCCAAATATATTTAACAGCCCGTGCGCGCATTTGAACGTTCAAACTGCAAGTGAGTGACTCTTGCAGCGGCGACTTTGATGATCGCTTAAAGTAGGTTTGTCCCGCGAATTGACTGTAAGCACAGTATTTTTACATGTACAACATGATCCCCAGTAACCATGTCCAATTTTAGCAACGATGAAATAAGTCAATTTTTGAAATTTTTTGCACGTTTGCGCGCTTGTAAGTGGTTGATTGTCGCGCCAAACAAATGTAAGTGGTCGTTTTTTGACATCGTCTGATGTCAATTGGTAGCCCCTCAAAATATCAATGGCGATGATATGAGGTTTTTTTTTCTATTGTTTATTACATATTGTTGATGCTCTCAGTAAACGTTGTCCCGCTAACTGGTTAAGTGGTCGATTTTCGTTACTAACTAGACCTTATTGAGGATAATTACATACTTTGATCGACGATGAAATGAGTCGCCAAAATATGTTGCTGGCTCCCGGACTATTAGTGGCTATTAGTGGCTGAATAAATATGATATGGTATTCAGGTTAGGTATGTGTTTCAAAATTAGTAAATATTTTTCTTGTTGCAAAATTTTGTTGACCAGTGTTATCAAGACATTTCAATATCGTGGATTACCGACTGCCATACGGGCTTCAAACGTTTAATGTAACAATTCATACAATTTACGAGAGTGATTCCGGGACTTTGGAGGGCTGTTTGGACCTAAACGAAGAGCAATTGAAGGAAGAAGTATAGGAGAAGGTTGATATTGCGTTTAATGATCTTTCGAATCTTAAACAGCCACCAATTATCAAAAATATTCAATGCACAGATAAATACTTTAGAATGTTTATTTAAAAACAAAGGAAAATAGAAGGATTCGGTGAATGACGGAACTCAAGTGAGAATAAAATCTGGTTTTGAATAAAAATAACATAGTTCCATGCAATTGTGTTAGAACTGGAACTTAATTTCGGCAGAATTTAAATTTAAAAATAGTTTTAAAATATAAACCAAAAATGTTTGAAAAAAAATCAAACTAAACATACATTTAAGTAAATAACTTTTTGAATTCGTGGTGTGGGCATAATCGTTGTAAACACAGATATAGTTTAGCTTTTTCGTCTCTTATTTGTTTTGTTTTATTTCTTTTTTTTGGGGCATACTAGAATATCGTTGATTTGCCTTATTTTTATTGGTGATTTGGCATTCACACACATTATTCAGTTTATTTAATATATTGTTATTACTATTACATGTTGTATGATCGGTGTAAGCCGATCTCGGCCGGAATTGGATCGAAACTGACCCCACACAAATTCACAAATATTCCAATTCCTTCTTTCACACTAATAGTTTCTTCGGTGCACTAAAGAGTTCTGTTTTTTATGTTTTGGAATATACCATATGTATAATAAAAATTGAATTATACTTTATTTGTTACTCTTTCCGTGTTTTATTTTCTTTTTTCTTATTACTCTTTTTGTTTTAATCTGGTAGTCTGAAATAAACAAAAAATATTTTATTTTACGATGAAAGTTTTATACTGTGTTTCTCATCTTACAGTAAACACAATTCTGTTCAAAAAACTTCACTTGAATTTATTTGGCAGAAAAACTCTAAAATGACTGTTCCACGTAATGTGTAAGAATATTTCTAGACTTTTCAAAAGATGCAGCAAACTATTTCATTGTATTCAAAATTGTCCAAAGCTCTCAGTACTTGGAAGCATTGCGTAGTACATAAGTTGTGTTCAACTCGAGTTTGGTTTAATGTCCTTTTCAGTACAATATGTATAGCTTTAATGTAACGAAGTAGTCTTCTCCGCCCTTTACAGTTTAAGATTGATCTTCGGCTTACATTTTTTCTTTAAGAATTTCTTATTTAATAATTAAACAGTCGGCTTCAACTATTAAGGAAATCAGAACTAGGAGAGGCAACAATTGGATTACGGAAGATTTAATTAAGGAAATGGATAAAAAGATAATGGTATATAAAAGATTGAAAATAAATCCAAATAATGACAAACTTACTTCTGAATACAGATCTTTGAAGAATAGAGTATGTTCCATGATCAGAATAGCTAAGAAAAACTATGTTAGAAGACAACTTATTTCTGCTGAGGGTGATGTTAGGAGAATTTGGAAATTCATCAATTAAGAACTCTTGTTGGGCAATAAGATAAGCAAATCTAACTCTCTCATTACTGCTGATAATTTTTAAAAAATTTCAGCTCTATAGGTGAAAAAATTACTGAGGACTTAAAAGTGAAGTTTAACGTTGACAATTTTGAAAGGCAGAACATTCCGTTGAATTCAAAGTCTCTTTTTTTCGAGTCTACTGATCCTGGTGAAGTGTTTGTCATAATTAGCTCATTGAAGAATTCTTCACCTCGAACTGATGGAATAACTTCCGAAAATTTGAAATTAGTCGTTACTCAGATATCACGTTATATTTCTGCAATCATTAATAATCACATTACCAAAGGTGAATTCCCTTCAGAACTGAAAGACACCATGATAGTTCTTATTCATAAATCAGGTGACGATTTAGATCCTTCTAATTACAGGCCAATTGCTTTAAAAAGTTCGTTTAGCAAAATTTTCGAAAAAATTATCAATAAAAGACTAGTTAAGTTTATAGAAAACAGTGTACGATTTGATACACATCAATATGGCTTTTTGCAAAAAAGTAACACAACATCAGCAATAACAGATGCCCTGCAATTTATTAATTGTGAACTTGATTCGAATAAATATGTGGCTGTATTGTTTATTGATTTAGCGAAGGCCTTTGATACAGTTAATCATATCACTTTGTTAGAAAATCTTAGTGAGCTTGGAATAAGAGGCTTGGCACTGGCTTTAATTGGTAGTTTCCTAAAAGACAGAAAAATCCTGGTTAGGTTTAATGATGAAATTAGTAAACAACGAGTAGTTAACATTGGTGTTCCTCAAGGGTCAATTCTAGGGCCAACTTTATTTCTACTCTATATTTATAATTTATATTTCTCTGGCCTGAATAGAAAATATATTATTTATGCTGATGATACCCTTTTGTTATACTCTGCTAACTCTGCTGAACTTCTGGAGCGACAAATAAATAATGATTTAATTGTTTATGGGTCCTGGCTTTTGGGAAACAGGCTTACAATCAGTACCTGTAAAACTAGTCACATAAGAGTGAGTGAAATCTGCAATAAGAGTGTCCCCTCACATAAGTAATGTGAAATCTAAGTTGGTTTTCTGGGTTAGGCTGTTCAGAATGAAATGCTACTTGGATTTAGAGCTAAAAAATATGATCTACGACTGTTTTGTGCTGCCTAAGATTACCTATGGTATATTGAATTGGAGTCAAACTTCAGAGCTGAATATTGACTCAATTAATAGAATACTTAATAGGATAGTTAAGGTAGTGCATGGACTTGATAGACTGACTCCAAGTGATATACTATACAGACAAACGGATAAATTTAATGTAAGGGATATTATATTTATAGAAAAAGCTAAGATAATATATAAAATACTCAATAACAATATAAAATCTTCGATACGTCCAATAAGACACTGTGATTATCACAGCTATCACACAAGGTTTAAAGATAATCTCAGGCTTGATATCGTTAGAACGAATAGAAAATATAAAGATCCTATTAGATTAGCTAAGGAAATGTTTAACAATTTACCTAACTCGTTGTAGAATGCTAGATCTTTTCCCGTCTTTAAAAGCCTGCTGAAGAATCACATTAGAAACATGTAAAGTAAATTACTGGTTGCTGATTTTTTTGAAATTTAAAAAAAAAATATTTTTTTTTTGCATCCGTCATACCAGCACTCTGTTGCTGTCTGGGAAGCACTTTCTCTTGTTTTGTTTTCTTCTTGAAAATCCTTTAATTAATTTTTATTTATATTATGAAAGAGCTTCTTCTTTTTTGCATGCTTTTTATTTTTCATCTTTTCCACTAACTTCCCATCAACTAACTCTATCTTACTTGCTTTATTCTCCAGTTATCCTATTGATGTTTTTTTTTTAATTATTATATAATTTAATTTCAAATTAAATATGTCGAGAGTGTGGTTTAGGATTTCCTATCCTATTCCCTTTCGGGGGATGATGATAATTTTAATTGCTTGTTTCTTGACTAAGCGGCTTACTGCTGCTAGGAAGAAGAGGCTCTGCAATGAAACTTACCCCATTGTGTTATTGTAAAAAAAAAACTAGTTTCACACGTAAACACCACCATTTAATGATTTGTAATAAAATTCGCCAGACTTTTGTTCTCTTTTAAGAGTATATATATCGTTTGACTTTATTCACATGTGAAATTACATTTTTTCCACAATGCCTACTCTTCATTCTTTTTCGCACGATTCCGGAAAAAAACTGCTGTGCTCCTCTTCAGCTTACGTTGTGCAACCGAGCGGTGAAAAGTGAACAAGTATCGTTCAAGTGTCATTAAACAGTCTACTACATCATAACAAACTTTTTTCCAAGGCTCACAATGGACTATGATTTTCACATATTTTTTCCTCCGCCCTCAAGCATAATTAATATTCCTACTTCTTGTTTTTCTGAGTGACATGACTAAAGGATAGCTTTTGTTCTTCCTTGAACAAAAACAATAAGGGAAACTTTAATAGTGTTACGCGGAAGCCAAGAGAAGAACCGAGAGAAACCCGGAAAATTATTTCATGATGCATACTGAAGTGGTTAAGGACAATATGATGTGATGGTTTTTTTACAGTATGCTATGGAACGTTTTATTGGAATTCGTGCGTTTAAATCGGAATGAATGTGCGGTGAGTTTTTGAAACATCACAGCCAGAGAGCAAGTGGTCTTGCACTATATACTTAATTTATAATTAATGTTGGCTAAATGCTAAAGTTCTTTATTTTTCGAATCAAAATCTTCTACCGTATATCAACACGATTATAATAACACGGTGATTAAAGCACTAAAAAAACATTTAAGTTTTTATCACCAAATCCTCCTCGGAAAAAAAATTCAATCAAATCTTTTGGGCCAACAAATGACGATGAAATTTTTTATTTTTTCATTTCAGCTCTCATTCCCCGGTCTTGAACAATTACACATCTCCCTTTCGAACGATAGCATTCGGAATGCAGGAAGAAAGAACATAGCTTTGCAATCGTAAAATCCAATAATGTGCTTCAAGTCCACCGGATGTCGAAAGGAAAAAACATTGTGCAATTGTACTTTGTGCAGTAGTGGGCCCACCCTCTCTAGCAACTTTCAAAAGCAACTAAACATGGTTGTTTCCTTGAATGAATTCCAGAGTTTTAATCAAAGCCGTAAATTATTCGTTTCGACCGTGACGTTAATGAAAGCATATGCTCTGAATGTTAACAACAAGGATATTGCCGTTGGAAGTAAATAGGTAGCAAATAGGCAACCGTTACAAAATGAAGTTTTTCACCGATTGCGTTTCATCGAACAGAGTGTTTTCCAACAGGGGTGACATTTCAAAATGGAGTGGAAGTTAAATAAGTTCCGAGGCAGAAGTCAAAGCTACAGTGTAGAGGAATTTTTTGAATCTACTGATTTGAATATGAAGCCGAATGGGGCCCATCCAGACTTTTAATGACTTGCTTTGTGGTGCTTGTTCAAATGGTGTATGAGGGTTTGTGGTGTCTGCAAAATGGAAATACAGCCTTCTGCACTTTACTTGTATCAAAGCTTAGCTGCAACCATCTTTTAAATCAATGCTAATTGAAACCAGTTTGAACTCTCTCTACTTTAACCCCAACCGAATACGCACTAAAACCCAATTTGCATCTCAATCCTCGCACACTTACGCCTGTAAGCGACATCAAATAAAAAGCTCAACATGTGATATTTCCCGATGCTTGCTTGAACATTGAAATAAAAACACAATTTCGCAAGGAGCTGATCCCAAGCAGATTTTTGGGGGTGCCCGAGTCCTATGCTTTCTATTTTATTACCGAAAGTGGCTTACATTCAAATGTGCTCACATTTTTCCTGTAAAAGGCTAGCAAATGATGATGTACTTTCACAAAAACCCTATGAGTCCTTTCTTGCCCTCAGAAAATTATGCAGATGACTTCGAAGCAACCACATGTAGAGTAAGTGATGGGAGTCTTTTCGGAAATTATTCATGCGATAAGTTGGTAGTGGGAGGGTATTGATGAAAGGATTTGTTGGAGGCTGTGTCTGTTTGCATACATAGTCGAGTAGAAAGTGTTTATTTGAGTTGGAAAATGAAACGAAAGCAATCGGATGGCGAAAAATGTTGCATGTCTCATGTAAATTGTTATCACATTTTGGGGGATTTTCAAGTTTTGAAAATAAATGATGTGATTTCGGGGAAAAAATTGTTAAATTAGGTATAGCTAAGTTAAATTTCAATGAAAGTTAAAACTTTGACAAAACTGTTTTCCAAGATAATTACAATTAAAAAGAAACGCATTTTTGTTAACGTCATTAGTTGCGGATGGTACAGCTAAAAATATATAAAGAATTAATACGAAATACAAGCAAACCTGATTCGACTCCAAAAACACATTTCCAATACTATGACATGGCATTTTGACTGCGATAAAATCATTGCACAGTTGATAAGCAGTCTCCAATAGCCTTGTTATTGTTATGTTACGTTGGCTGGTATGGAAGAGAGCACTATTTTTCCGCGGAAACAGTATGAAATTGGAAATAGAACCGAAATTTTGATAGTTTGAAAATTTTAGAGAAGAATATCAAAGGGAGTTTTGCTTTGTCAAACAATCTTACGAGTTTTAAGCTAAGAAACAATATATGAGTTTAAATTGCGAAAGAATAAAGGGAAGTTATCTGTTACGCCTATTAGATTTGGGCGATTAAAATATCTATTCTGATCTTATATTTACGAATAGCTACGACGATGTAGTGGCTAATTCAACTGTTGATGCAGAAAAATGTTTTTGGCAACACTTTATCACTTTGCTTTCCCGAGTTGAGTTGCTATCTACATCTGATATGTTCACTTCCCAGTTTTACAATAATTATATTGTATTTGACTTTCGCAAAGCTGATTATAAGAGCATTACGATTTATCTCCTCAGAATTGCCTGGAGTAGTAAATTTTCATTACTAAAATTGGATGATGATGTATCGTTATTCGATGAGTTGGTTTTTGACGCCGTTGAAAAGCTCACTCCAAAGATTAAGAGAGAAGACAAAATGTCTGAATCATGGCTGAACAACAATTTAAAGTATTTGCGGAGGCAAAGAAATAAACTTTATAGCGTAATTAAAATCAATACTGATGTCGGAGATGATATCAAGGCTAAATACAATGAATAAGCTCAAAAATTTCTGACGATATCCCGTGAAGCGTATGATCGCTATGCTAATATTACAGGTGAAAATATAATTCATAAAGATGTTGAAAATCTCTTGGGTCATAGAGATTTCTCAAAGCAAAAAGTACAAATTGTTTCTGAACAGACTCTACTCTATCGCTATGTAGCTCGAAAGCAGGATTCCAGATAATGCAAGCATATTCTAGTAAAGGACGCACTAGGGTGGTATATAATGATTTGGTAACCCATATATTTTTAAACTCTTTAGCGCGTCTCTTTATGAATCGGAGCTGTTTATTAGCCCTGGCTAGGATTTTGTCATAGTGGAGATTGAAGCGCATCTTGTTATCCAATACTACGCCAAGGTCTGTTATATGATCGACCCTATTCAATTTGATGTCGTTAAGGTAGTAAGAATACATCGTGATTGCATGCCTACGAGAAAAACTTATCACATGGCACTCATTGATGTTAAGATTAAGATTATTCACATTGCACCACTGTTCGAGGGATTGAAGCTTGGATTGTAGAAAGGTTGCATCAGACTGCGAGTTTATGATGTGATAGGTTTTTAAGTTGTCTGCATAGAAGAGATGCGGTATACCAAGCAGTATGTCAGCCACATCAGAAATGAAGATGTTAAAAAGCAGGGGGCCTAAATGACTGCCTTGTGGTACTCCAGAAGATGCCAAAACTTTTTTCGATAAGTTGCCTTGAAGTTTTACGAGTTGGGTTCGATCGCAAAGGTAAGACTGGAGCCAGTTAAGAAGAGAACCAGAAATACCAAAGTTGCGAAGTTTTTATACCAGAGTTTGATGGTCAACTCGGTCGAGAGCCTTACTAAAGTCCGTATAGACCGCGTCAATTCGGTTCCCTTTTTCCATTTCACAGAGCACAGTAGAAACTAGTATCATGAGGTTGGTGGAAGTCGCTCTACCCCTACGAAATCCATGTTGTTGCTCATTAAGAAGGGGGTCGATAGTGCGAGTAAGATTATCACAAACTAGCTTCTCGAAGAGTTTGGGGATAACAGATAAGGTAGCAATTCCTCGATAGTTATCGACTGATCGTTTATCACCACTTTTGAAAAAAGGTGTGAGGTATGAGGATTTCCAGAAAGACGGAAAGACACCAAGAGGCAGGGATTTATTGAAAACCATGTGCAAAGGGGTGATTAATTGGTCTGCACATTGGAACACGAAGAAAGGAGATACTAGGTCCGGGCCAGGTCCTTTGTCAATCTTTAGTTGCAGAATAGCATAAGTAATAGCCTGCCGTGTAAGGACAAACCCATCGATAAGAGATCTGACAGCGTGTCTAGAAGTGGAAGTTGGGATTTTTGGAGAGCAGTAAGTGTTTTGAAAATGGTCGGCGAATAAGCTACAAATGACTTGTGGACAAGACGAAACCGTGTTACCACGAAACATAGAATAATGATAGCCAGTGGTTTTTTGTTTTAAATTGATGAAATCAAAAAACATTTTAGTGATAATTTTTTCTCCCATTGAATTGACATAGAGCTCATACGCCTCGTGAGATTTGATGGAAAATTCTTTATTATGAGGTTTAGTTTTAGTCTCAAATAAAAGGCATAAAGTTGAGTTCTATAGTAAACATTTTATTGTAAATCGAAAGAACAATCTATGACATTTACTTTTTAAAGATTATCTCATTTAAATGTTGACCGCGACTACTCCGTAAATGGTCCATCCTGAGGGTCCAATTTCGGACGACGCGTTCCAGAATAGCGACCGGTATCTCGCGAATGACACAAGTAATGTTGGCTTCCAAAGTGTCGATTGAAGCTGAATCATCCCTGAAGACCAAAGATTTCGTGTAACCTCAAAGATAATCTAAAAGTCTGATGTCACACGATCTAGGCCGCCAATTTACTGGCCCAAAACATGAAATAAGGCTCTCACAAAAATGATTTCTCAATAAGTCGATTGTTTTTCTCGCTGTATGCGAAGGAGCGCCGTCTTGTTGAAACTGAAGTTCACCGATACCACATACTTTAATTTCAGCTAGCATAAAATCCGTTATCATGGTGCAATAGCGGTCGCCATTGACGGTTACGTTATGACCGGACTCATTTTGAAAGAAATATGGAACGATGATTCCACCGGCCCATAAACGACACCAAGCTGTGCATTTCTGAGGCTGTAGTGGTAGCTGTTGAAGCTCTTTATGTTGTTCATCAGCCCAAATACGGCAATTTTGTTTATTGACGTATCCACTGAGCCAAAAATGCGCCTCATCATTGAATGAATTTTCGCGATAAAACAGCGGATTTTCATTACAGTGATTCAGAGCCCATTCACCAAAAACACGATGCAAACCTAAGTTGCTCGGCTTCAAATCTTACACGAGTTGAACTTTGTATGCTGGGTTTCAAATTTGCGGATGGTATTGGCTATAGTGGTTGCATATCATAAGTTGCTCTAGGAGCACGAAAAACTTTGTTTACAGAACACTGATTTTCGTAATACAGCTGAACAATTTGTCCATGATGATTTGTCAAACAATACTGAATAAAAATTACATTATAATTTGACAGGAGTCACGCAAAATTTGTCAAAAAAGGCCTATTGCAAATCAAACCTCATAATGAATCACCCTGTATATATATACATATATATAGAAATATGAATTTTTGGCCAAATCGATTGTAATACTAATGTTCTTCGAACATTAGTAAAAATTGTCTGCGATAAGCTCACTATTCTAACTACTACCAACCTCGTGATTCTCGTCTCAGATGTTCTCTGTAGCATGGAAAAATGGCATCAAATTAATACCATCTACACAGAATTCAGAAAGGCCTTTGATTGCGTTGATCATGATATTCTTCGAATTAAACTACAGAAATTTGGTATCTTGGGTCTCTTATTAAACTGGTTAGACTCTTATCTTCAAAATAGGACGCAGTATGTTAGGTTTCAGGGCATCTTATCCAAAAAAAAGTCGCAGTTTCATCAGGTGTACCACAAGGTAGTCACTTGGATCTCTTTTATTCAATATTTTCACATCGGAGCTTTCTGAAGTTTTGTCAGACTTTCCTCACCTTTTATATACAGATGATCTCAAAAGTAAGGATAGTGTTTAAATGTTCTCATTTGCAACAAGAAATGAAATAAGGTTAAGTAGAAATATTAGAAACTACCAACAAAATTTTCAGGAAAATATTTACAATTAAAGAAACTGAGCTGAACCCACACTGGGCGCCATATCATTTTATGGCATTTTATTCCATTTCAAGCAACAAAGTGCTGAGGAATCAAAACTGCAATCAATATATAAAATAACAAACATTAATTTTTCCTAAATAATCGTTTGGATTTCGTATTTTTCGTACATTAAGACTAAAAAATATTTTCAAAACACCTCAATTATCAACGAAATTTCATTTCATTAATGAAAATCTGTATTTCCAGTACAATTTAATGAAGCAGAACATACTACGTGCACGACTTTTTGAGTTTATTGCCAGACATTGCCGGTATAATGGTGTACGCGAAAATTCCATAAAAGCTAACGAACCACAAAGGATTACATTAAAAATTTCAAAAATCCTTCAACAATCTGCTAATATGCTATTTTCAAAAAGAATCATATCCCTATAAAATTTCATTACTACCTTTCGTTTCATTTAACAAACATGTTAGTGTTTTTGAAAATCCCGAAAGTCTCTCTCAACACTCGTCAAAACAAATGAATCCAACCTAGACTACTACCAAATGCTGTTACGGCTCGTGGGTACGAGAAATGCGAAAATTAATTCGTTAAACTCTCAAAAATGTTGTTCATTGTCGCATAGCTAATTAAGAAATATGGTATTTGGTTTGCTCGCACACACTTAATGCCACCCCGTTTCCGCTCGTACACTCTTTTCGCTCGTTTGGGACGCCTCGCCGCGTCGTTTCGTTTCAATCCGGTTTGGTGGCAGCGACCAACAACGACGCAACCGTCGTTGTTGTTATCCTGGAGCACAAAGCATTTAAGTTGAATAACGTAATTAAATTTCTCAACCTAACGACCGTCGTTAATTTGCTTCAAGCTAACAAAATTCCTGTGAGCAAACTTGAGAGGTTTTTGGCGTAGCATAGTGTTTGCGTTTTCGAGCCGGTTCCGGCGTAAGTGGCTGCCAAGTATAGGTGATATGTGTATTTGTGCGAGAACGTACTAATTGAAAAGCCTGCGGAATGAGAGTGTGGAATTGAAATGAGCTTACAATTGAGGTTTTTCGGATGGAATAGTTCCCTCGAGACAAACAAGTGTGGAATCCATCGAGAGGACCTTATCTGGAACCATCTGTAATATGTCCTTAGGATATGCGAAAGATGAAGAGTCTAGACTGATGAAGGATACGTTTAAAACCAGAAAATAATACATTAAAGCCTCGTATGATATTCTCCAAAAATATCTCGAGAAAATGGAGACAAAGCCCAAAAACTAAATTATTTCGCCCATAACTAAAACTTTCACTTTTCGATTATTTTGCCTAGAACTTACTTCCGCATATCGCATCCGACTTCGATATTTTGAAAAGTTTTCTGCATCAGAGTCCCTTGAGCTTAAACATGAAAACGTGTCAAACGAAAACTTTGCCGGTGGCTCAGAGGTGCTTGGAGTTTCAACTCACATCGTCGTGTATTCTGTTTACGGTTCATTACGGGCGAAATTGGTCTTTTCTTTGTTGAATCCACGTCAGCCGTGTAACCCATTCAAATCCTTCGCGAACGAAATATGTTGTCGTCGTGTGGTAACGAACCGAGAAGAAACTTGTTCGAAGAGAATGACTTCTATCCTCTTACCTTAGTAAGATCGGAAAAACAGTTCTCGCTGCCACCACCACTCCTCTTAATGGCATAATCCTGTAGTAGCGGGGTGTAAGTGTTAAATTTGACGAAAATTGTCGTCTCGAAATGAATTCCATCCGAAACTAATTGCATGTAATGCTTGCGAGAGGGCAACATTGTATCTTTGACGATATTGAAGACAAACTTTGGAGTGAAATTAATCGGAACAAGCTGTAAACTGAGCGATGGCGACAGAAGTAGCAATTTATTAGAGTGTGACGTTGTTACGTGCTGGGTACATGATTTGAATTTGCTTATGAAGAGAGTTGTTATGGGGAAGGGATTCATTCGATTGAAAGAAAACTTTATTGGGATTCTTACTGGCAGTGGGTGTATGAAGTTCAAGTGCATGCTTGAATAAATTACTCGGAAACTATTGTTTTTGTAGTAGAATGTTTTCAAAGAATCTCGCATCAAAAGACTCAAGCAGGTTATTTGCAAGTATTTCCACAAAATTACTGCACAAATATTTTAAAAACTTTAAGCAAAATATCTTCAAGTCAAAATAAACGGGGTATTTGACCACATTTTCAAATACTGTTGTAGATAAGATATCATATTTGTAGAACACCTACAAAATGTAATAACTCTTTTCTGCGTAATTAATCGGTTCAATTTTTTTCATTTTACAGATTGGCCTTTGAATTTAACAAATTTTGGCGATTGTGACAATGGATATTGGAATTTTGGAATTTGTGATTTACATCCAAAGAGAATTTAAACACACATTTAGCGGCTTTCTTCCTAGCAAAGGAACTATAATGACTATAATGAGGCTCTTAAACAATTTCATCGAGTGTGGGTCAATCACAAGCAGGCCTTAGCATCAGTTTGGACGCAAGAAACTATCACTACTATAGCTGCTGCTATACAAGCCAATCCTAGAGTTTCGGCAAGGAGCTTATCTACCAAAAGGATATCAGCAGCGAGTCGCTACAGACAGTCCTGGACACTTATGTCCTATTAAACTTCAACTTACAAGCAAACCGAAAACATTAGACTTGCCGATTCACCTTGAATTCGGACTGAAAATCGTTCAAATAGTGGAAGAGGAAGAAAACATGTTGAACTGGAGTTTTATGTCTGACGAAGCCCATTTCGATCTAAAAAGTAATGTTAACAAAGAAAATTGTCGAATATGGAGTGACTCAAACCCAAAGATATTTTTTGAGACTGAATCGCACCCACTTTGAGTCACAGTGTGGTATACAGTTTAATCAAGCTACATTTTGGAACCTTACTTTTTCGAAGAAAACGATCTAACAGTTGCGGCCAATTATCATCCTTACTTAAAGATGTTGAAAGAATTTTTCTTTCCAGAAAAAAGCCAAAAAAGAATCCTGCCGAACAGAATTACTACCGAAATTCATTTTAAAGTGATTTTAACTAAGATTAAAAACTAAGATTATAATTATTTTTTCAAATACAAAGTGAAATTAGTGGTCCTGTTCACCACAAATCTATAAAGAGTATTTTTTTCTTCAAATAATCTTTTAAAATAATTGCCTTAGTATATTTTTTATGGTAAAATTGCATCAATTTCCGAGACGAAATGAATTCAATATTTTTTTGAAATGTACTTGGAAACGACTATCTTCTTTTCATGCAAACTTTGGCACTAAAAGACAAACTAAAACCATTTCAAACTACAGCAAATATTAAACTCTGGAGCAAAGTATTAAACCAATTAAAGGAACATTCTAACATTCTATGTTAAACAATGATTTGATTACAGTAATCACACATTCAAATAATAGCCTAAATACTTAAGTATCCAAAGTAAACCAGCTGCAGGGTCTAAAGTGAAACAGAAACCAAAAACAAAACGCTCGAAATATTGTTGCGCTACGGCACAAAGATCGTGTAAAATCAATTAATTTGTTTTGAATTGCAATATGTATTGTTTAGTTATTCTTCTTGTGCAGGGAATATTTAGCAAGAGAAGCACTGCTTCCTTTGCGTACAACGACGAACCGCCCCTGGATTTGACCAATCCTAGATATTTTTTATGCAGATGCTGCTACCATGTACTTCGTCTTTCTTTCATTTAGGTGCAGTCTTACCCGCTCTATCTGGATGAAGGATTCTCGTAGAGATACTTCAAATCTTCCAACGATGTCAATACCATTTGCATTTGTCAGTGTCTGGCTGGACTTGGTGATGACAGTCCCTCTCATAGCCCCAAAATGAATTACTTACATTATTCGGACCCAAAGTTTTTTTTACAGCATGATGATGAAATCAATTTGAAATTCACAATATGTATTGGTTGTATAGGTTCGGTTGAAGTGATTTTGATATATATTTTGATATTTAACCATGCTGCTTTCTAAGATATGTAACACTATCCGAACCTTAAATCTATTCGTAACCAATAGATGTTTTTCCTATTGGTCCATTAGAACCGTGCTCACAATATAAGGCAGATCGATCTATGTATGTGATATACAACTTCCTTGAAACGGTTGACGATTTTGTACGGTTCTTCCCAATAATATTGCAGTTTCGATGATCGACCCTTTCAATGTTGTAGGCTGTATAAGCCAACGAAATCGTCCTGTTGGAATCCTGAGCTTTTAAATCGTATCTTATTTTCATGCAGTCTGTTGTATCCTTCAATTGTTTCCGCTCAAGCAAGTATATTGGATTCAACCTTTGAATTAGCTCACTTGTGTAAAGTAAAGTAGTAAAGCAACCTTTGTTGGGTCTGGGAGTTGAAGCTGATAAAGAGCTTCATCACAAAACTACAATCAATGTGAATATAGGTGCGGGCTGGTTAGTTTCGCGGCTCACTTTACCCCTGATTAACTCAAGTACCTATTCAGAGCTAGGTGAGCTTGAAGCTCGGTCCGCGGTCTCTTGCTCGAAACTGGGTTCAAACCAGGGACCCAACAGACAAGACACCAGTGCTCTACCCACCAGGCTATTCAAACTAACTCGCTAGCGTACACTAAACTAAAAAGCTCCGAAATAGTTCAGGAAGTGTTCCAAATTTCATTCTTAGCTGCACTGTTAGAAAGAAGCATTAAAATTTGAATAACTAACACTTTCTTTAAAATTCTTAGTCCCTCTTGTTCCTTCTAGTTTTTCTGACCCTTTCAACACAGTGTTTTCTTTCTTGTAGATGAGCACCTCATCTTCTCGGGTAAATTCTTTTCGATTCATTCTTGAGCTATTTGTGAAATATCTAAAGTGGGTTGCATTGATCCCACCTCTTTAAGCAAAACAGAAGCTGGCTTCACGTTTCCGTAAATTTTGGGCATTTTGAGGTAGCTTGCTGTTTTTTAATTCATCGGTAGATGAAATTCAATCTATTTTGGCGTGTCTACTCAAATTGATTAAGAATATTTTGGAGCGTAGGCTTTCGATCAATTGTTCTAAGATTAGTTTCGTCATTGTAAATCCATTAAAAATATTGTTTCTGACTCACAAATTTTCTTATCTTATATAAGTAAAACATTTTTCACTTCTACTACTTTGGTTCCCGCATTCAATGCCGCAAAATATGTATTCTTATCTTTTTATCTTCCCGAATTTCACCTTGAATTTTTGAATTCGGTTTAAAATGCCATCAAATTAGATGCTTTGATGGCATTTGAAAAAGGATAAAAATTTCTTTAATCTTGAGTTGAAAAGATAATTCACAAAAATTTAGTCAACTGAAAATGCCGTTTTTATATTAGATACCTGAAAATCTGAAGCAAATATGAAAATTTGATACACAAAAGTACATTTTCAAATATCCTATCTTTCCATAGAAATCAAAGCTAGGAATTGAAAAAATTACCACAGCATTGTATTATAAATCTCATATCGGAAACATATATTTCTCGGATGAAAATCAAGGACAAATACCTGATAATCAAAAAGGGCAAGAAAATTCTTAGAGCACTTCCTTGCTGAAAGAGATTTTCTTAACCGGAAATAAATTATCCGTTTCCGTTTCGATGACAATGAAACATCTTCGAATCGTGTCTGTATTATCAATGAAACGCTCGATGAACGCACGAGTCCTTTTGCCTCCATCAACAACTTTATTAGCAAATAAATTCCGTTCTAGTTTTTCTATTGGCCGGACACAAGGGCAACCGTTATTGTAGATTTCCTGCTTGGAGAGTATATTCCCTTGAAGAGTTTTGTCAATTTGTATCCTGTCGTAAAGCAACAATAAACCGTTCTATGATCTGATCATAAGGATGCATTTTTTCTGAGCTGAATGTTCATAGAACTGAGGACTAGAAAATGTTCTCCTTGTACTATCATAGAAGGACTTCACAAAGAAATAGTACATGTGGACTGATGGAAAAGTGAAGATACGATGTTTATCAATTGTGAAGGGGAGCCTGTTTCATATTTATTCATGAGATATTTTCTTGAATGCGATTTTATATGAGTAATGATGAAGATTGCTTATTATTCGAGCATGAAATTCTCTTCGAAGAGTAGAGTAGAAAATTAGCTAAATAGAGGGTGACTTACTTACGTTTGCCATAAAAAGATTATTTCGTGAAATTGACAATATACTTTTCGTAGAGCGTATGTGATTTACGGTGATTCGTTGATTTATGTAATAGATACTTTTTTATGACTGAATCATCTTCAGAAATGGTATGAATGCATGCATAATATATAAAAATACAATCAAGCAGTGAAAGAAGAAGAGCAGGTTAAGTCATGGCTTCATTTGAATATTTGATAATAACCAAGTAGATATGAATAAGTTACAAAAACTTTACACAAGCTAATCTTTCATGGATGAAGTATGCAAAGCCCCGATAAGGTGTAATTCATCATCATAATTTAAAAGCATATCAGTTATAAAATATTTGCATTTTCCGCAAAGGTTGACCTTAAAAAAATTTGCATAGTCTCTTTTGCCACGTCCTAGGCGAACCATCGTCAGACCGTAAAATTTAAACCACTTTCGAGGCCATTAAAATGACCTACATAAATTAAGTTCAATTTCGAAGCGCAGCGAGAGCCTTACAGTCATGCCTGGAGGTATTTCCACGGCAAAGTAACTTTATTATCTTTCTTCTACGTCTCATTTCCCATAAGACATTCCAAATGTCATTCCAATTCTGTTCTCGGCCAGCGCGAAACATCGTCTTTGCCTCTATGTCGGCTTAGAAATTAATTGTATTACGTTTAAAGTAAAAAGAATGAAAAAAGAAATCGCTTTCTTATCCCATTATACTATGGAAATCAGTTGGACTGTCCTTGAATTGAAATTCAAGCAGAGCCGTAGTCCCGGAAGTATTGCTCACCTTGTCCACCGCGTCCACCCCGATGCCAATCTATGTCTCCGTTCCAGAGTCGCCATAAAGCGCGAGTACTTTCCGAATTTACATAAGTGATTTATCATGGATCCCTCGTCATATTTTATTCATAAGCAATGACGGAGACTCGTAGATAGCCGTCGTTCAAAAAGAAACCGTTAGCCGACCCAACCCTAATCCAGATGAAGATCTTGTGGTGAATTGGATACACCGTTGTCTTTCGATACGCTCGTTCTGCCTCGTTCCACAAACCAGGACTCTTTTTAACTCCAACCTTTTGCAGGGGAAAGCTTTCAGCGTCGAGATAGATGGAATTCGTTATCATTATTTAAAATACTCCGGATTCCTTTCTCGATTTGATAATAACGAATTCAAGAGAGACGGAGCACCTAAATAATTTAAGTAAATAGCAATGGATCATTATTCCGGATATGAAGGAGACGTCTTTGGTTTATAGTTTTAATATGCTTTCGGTTGTGACTGGCGACAAGAACAAAGGAAATTGACTGTAAATGGAAATTTTGAGTCTGATGGAGATCTCAATGCAAAAATTGTAGAACCGTTCAGGTTACGGAACATCTTTTCATTAAGAAGTTCACTTCGTAGACAGGTCGTATGCTCGTCAAGAAAACAGGATGCTTTTAAAGAATTTTCAAGAGTTGAAGATATAATGGTTGAGGCAGTCTCCTGAATATTAATAAAGTGATTACTGAAGATTTGGAGCTGAAAGTGGCATGAAAAGGAAACAGAAATAAATATACTCTCAAATTTAAATATTGAAGAACTTAAGGACTGCATTGGAGAGTGTAAAAGTTTACAAATAAGAAGGCTTTTGTCAGGCCCCAAAGAGAAAAGTAGAGGAATCGTTCATTTTCAAAGCAAAAACAACGAAAACCAAGATATTGGAAAATGCAATGAAGAAAACAATGTTAGTCTAACTACAAATACGTGTCATGTATCTGACTGCAAAACTAAACAAGTAAAAGACTTCAAATAAGGCAACCAAAATATTGATATAAAAATAGAAGGGAAGCCAATATTCAAACCCAGGTTGCACATTTTGAATGGACCCATTAGTTTTATTTGAACATTTGCCAGAACAAACAGGCCGGTATATTTCGAAATCGAAAGTAAAAACGAAGTGCATTTGCAATGCTTAAAGTTACCAAAAAATTGAATTCAACGTTTATAGTTGACAACGACTGCAAATTTGGAGAAGTATTTGATTCGGATTATTTTGCTGAATTACTTCAATTTCAGTAACAACACCTCACATTTTTCTAGTAAATCACCCACAAGGCTGTGAAGACCTCGTGAAAACAACAATCACCGGACAGCATATTTTCCTCTAGGGTTCCATCTTTCTTTCAATTCAGACAGTGGATTTTAGTAACTTTTGTGTTTAAGTAACAATTTTTTCTGTTTGTTAGTTTTTTTTTCCAAAAATTCAGAAAAATTTATGAATATAGAATTAAATACTTTAAATAAAATACTATGCAGCTCGTAATTTTTAAATATTTTTTTCGGTATCTGATACATCCATTTTTTTTGGGAAAACAACATATCAAGGAAGAAATTTGAAGGAAATTTTAAAGTGAAATTTAACAATTACAAACAATTTACATAACGAATTCAGCACAAAACTATTCTGGAGGAAATGCAGATGTTTTTATAATTTTTACGAGGAATTTTTGGACAACATCTTTATCTGGTATCAACAATTTCGCGAATTCAATTTCACAGAAGCTACTTGAATTACCCAAAAAGTACATAAGCTCTGGCTTCTCTACACATTCAAACTCCAACTACCCTATAGTTTTTAAAGCCCTTACAAATATCCCACTTAGATAAAATTTAATATACTACGAAGCAAACTTAACCTTCGAAAACTATTTTGATCGCTACCGATAATCTTTAAATTATTTACTAGTTAATGAAAACCAAATTACAAAACATAAAATCAACATGATACACCTTTCATCGTTAAATGCATAGAAAATGTTAAAGCTTTCCCACATTGGGCGCCAGATTTTTTCACCTTAAAAATGTTCATTTGATTGAAATCGCAATAGATTTGGTGATTCATATCCGATTATTTTGTAAGAAAAGTATCCTTTAGAGTAATTTTCACATATTTTTCGCGTAATATTTAATAATAAACAGACACATTATTGTTTAGATTATTCCATTTACTTCTATAATATTAAATTACTTTTACGTCTTTTTACTAATGTTCGAAGAAGAACATTAGTATTAAAATCACTTTGGCCAAAAATTCATATTTCTATATATATATATATATATATATCATCAAAAAATTTCAGTGAAAAAATCTCAGGAACGCGCCATCCGATTGAGCTGAAATTTTCAGGACACATTGGTGTATATGCAGAATAGTGCCAGGTCTCACAAAAAGTTAATAATCTTTAACCCTTTGGCTCCGGCGGCCATTTTAGTGATATTTTTAATATACCTATTATTCCGTACACAAATAAGTTTTGCAAAAATACAGTTGACGAAATCAATTTTGAACGTATTTTACATGTGAATCGGATAATGTTTTGGAATTTTTTAACCCCATGTGTGCGCTGGGTGCCTAAAAACAGAACGGGAAAACTTGAAAATTTTTAAATTGCGATAACTTTTGACAGAGTTATTCAATCATTACGAAATTTTTAAGACATATTGGCACTATTTAGTTGTATATTTGTGTAGCTTTTGATGAGCGTGCTGGCAACCCTGTAGCTAGGGCAGATACTGAAAGTGAAAACCTTCAAATCATCGTCTCTCTTGAAAAACTGCCGCTTCTTCAAAAAAAGCCACTCATATGTAAATCTTGTGCTTTGTTTACATAAACAAAAAAAAAAATTTGATATGGTATAACGGGCACGCCTGGTAACCCTTGCCCAATTTACCTATATTTTTAGCATCAAAAACTTCTGTTCACGGAAACTCACGATCCAATGAGCAGAATTAATTGAAATTTGTAGAATGTATTGGTCCTATATAGGACCAGGTCTGATAGAAGTGATTTTGAAATGTGGCTCGTTCTGTGCCAGTGGTGCCATCTTGAAAAATCACTAAAAAAGATAACTGCTTTTAGCCCTATAAATTCTGATTGAATCGTTCGATTTTGACGAAATTCACACAGTAGCTGAACCTTATTTAATACCACGTTTGGTAGAAATTTGGTCGAAAAATTCGGTTGGAGCTGCCAGCTATGATAATTTTGGTGTCTTAAATTTAAAAAAATAAAAATTTGGAAGTGAAAACATTAAACCATCGAATTTCCAAAAACTGTCCGTTTCTTACAATAAAACCAATCTGTATACAAATCTTATACTTTATCTACACGTTCAAAGTAAAACTTTGAAAGTTTCATGTCGGACAAGAACGGTAACCCTTTCCCAGTCAACCTATATTTTTAGCATCAAAAACTTCTGTTCACGGGAACTCACGAATCAATAATCAGATACCATTGAAATTTACAGAATGCATTGGACTTAAGTAGGACCAGGTCTGATAGAAGCGATTTTGAATTGTGGGCAAGTCTGTGCCAGTGGTGCCATCTTGAAAAATTACAAAGAAAAAAAACTGCTTTTTGCCCTATGAAATTTGAATAAGTTACTAGATTTTCATGAAATTGACACAGTAGCTGAACCTTACTCTAAACTCTGTTTGATAGAAATTTGGTTGAAAAATTCGATTGGTGCTGCCAGCTATGGTAATTTTTATGTCTTTGGATTTGAAAATTCGCTCAGGAAAATAAAACTTTTTGCCCTATAACTTCCAGTGCAGTCATGAAATCAATACGAATTTCATACAATTAATGAAACCTGTCATAAACATTATTCAGGCCAAATTTGGTTGAAAAGCCACGATAGGGTTGCCAGCTATTGTTGGTTTTGTGTTTGTTTGCAATATCTTTATTAAGCGGTTTTACCGTAGAATTTTCAATTGGTAATGATATTGTAGTGACAATAAACAGCAAATATTAAGCTTTCCATTATTTCAAAAAACTCGCTGTAGGTAATCCTAAATTTCTTTACACTCCTATAACTTCGAATGTAATATAACAACGTGAAGCAGATGTGATATATTTTTGGCTTTGATACTGGCGAAAGGTTGCCAGCACGAGTCGGTTGTGCTACTTTTGTAGCAATAAATGCTTACAGTTAGTATTCATACCGGAAACATTTACAATGAAAATAAATAACCGATGTTTCAATTCCCAAAGTTCTGCAAATTTTTCGGATCGCAGCCCCAAACTCCAACTTCAGTTACAGTGCTGCAGACACTGAGCATTTTCTTCATTGATATTATATGAGATGCTGCTTTCGAAATTTTGTGAAATAAGCAACTGATAACGAATATAATTAACCCGTGTTTTGCTCTCATAAACGTTGAAATTCATGCCAGTGGTAATATCTGAAACCTTCCACCATATGAGTTATAATGCATTCTTGAGACCAAAGTAAAACGTCGCATTTGAAGCAGTTTGGCCGTAATAAGCAGCTCATGTGGTGGAATATGCACTCAAAACCTGCACGATTCTTCTACTGTTCTTTGAACATTAGTTTTTCTAGCGGTTCAGGTGCGCTAGAGTTTTTTTTTTAATAAAGAATTAAGATGCTTGTATCAGATTAATTTCTTCAACTTAAGTAGAAAACTTCAAAGATTCCATAAAGGAAATTTGCTACTGTCAGTTGCTTTTATGCTTTTATTGATATCACCGTCATTGTTCTAGCCTGGCTCGAAATTTCTTCTCAAATCAACTAAACACCTAAAATTTCTGCTAACACCAGAGTAATGACCGTGACTATAGCCAAATGCACACGACCCGTTAGCACTTTTAACTCCATCTTTGAATGCCATCTACAGCATAGCTGTACCACTCATTTACTGATCAAGCTGCTGCTAAGTCAAAAAAAAGCGTGCCGTGTTTGACTATTCTAAATTTTGAAATTCATGCAAGAAGTAACCCTGAAAACTTTTCCACCCTATGGGTTTCAATGCATTTTTGTGATCAAAGCGTTACATTGCCCCCGAAACAGACTGGCTGTAAAAATGCTGTTGGAACATACACTCAGTCTGTACGATTCCTAGTGATGGGCAAAATGGCTCTTTGAAGTGAGCCAGCTCCGTAAAACTCACTCACTTTAAAGAGTCGCTCTTTAAGAGCCACTCAAAAGAGCCACTTCAAACAACTTTTTTTATGGTTGCAAAAGTATAAAGTAAATTGCTATTTTTTGTTGTTTTATTAATAATTATAAGCTTAAATCTAATATAACATAACATTACTTTAAAAATATAATATAGCATATAATATAAATTTAAAAATAAACCATAAATTAAAAATCATCGGATCGGATTAACAATAATCATATCTGAAAATCTTTCCATATAATTAATTATTGTGTAAAAATAGCACTTATTCGTTTTGGCGATAAATAAGATCTCTTTCCAGTGAGCACATACCCACTTTTTGAAAAACTCGTTCGCAGGGGACTGAAGTGGCCACTCTACTCAATCGTTGCTTCACTATCTCCAAATTCTGGGATGTAAATCTTTCTTTTCCTTCCACCAATTGAGAGGGTCAGCAGTTCTGGGTATATTTACATGTTGTAAATACTTATTCATTTCGTTAATGCCTGCAACTACATAGCTTTGCTGGCTTCTTACACTGTTGACTTTGTCATCAAATTTTCGCCATAGCGAATTTTGCGTTCCTTGTGCTGTAGGTACCGAAACTAGATGTATGCAAACAAGTTTGTACGTGGATTCATTTTGAAATGCTAGTCTTTTAAATCGTGGATCTAAAAGAACGCTCTCTAGGCAAAACATATTTTCTTTATATAATTAAAATCTATTTGAAAGTTCTCTTTGGACCACATTTAAAAAACTGCGTACATCAGCAGTTTTATTTTCGTTCAGACAGAGTTCTGAAATGTAGCTAATAATCGTTGATGTAATAATATATATTTTAGAAATCGATACTGTTTTCTCACTGCTTATTTCTAGAGTAGCCTCATTGAAGATGCTCAATATATCAGGGGCTGTTTTCATAATATTCCATTCATCAGAAGAAGGAGTTGGTAGATTTAGGTTCAGGACACCTAAGGTGGCTAATAGTGGCTCTTTTACTTCTTGAATGCACACAAGCATAGATTACGTAGAGTTCCACCTGGTAATAGCATCAAGCTTTAATTTAAGCTCTACGTATTCCATTTGCCTCTGTTTTTGTTGTAATTTTGCCGTTATTTTGCTACTTAAAGTTTTTTCGGACGGTTTTCCGTCAGATTTCATTTTGCCGTATCTTCGAAACTAGTCCGCTTTTTCGCAGACCTGTATGGAAATTTTGCCCTTGAAATATCACTATTGTACTCCCCGACCACTTCCAATCATCGAAAGCGTCCTAAAGGCAGTTTTTGCCAAACTATGGCAAAAAACCCCTTACTCCCCTACAAAACCGAAATTTTTATGTCGTAGCAATAGGTCTTGGCCCGTTATGTCCCAAATCACCTTAACCCCAAATTGGCCGATTTTGTCCGATTTCAACTACTTTTGCCCTAAAAACTTTTTGAAGAACGAAAATATTCGATACGAACCTGTTCCATATACCTGTTCTAGTGTATACGCTTCATCTCTAAAATCTACCTATGAAATGCACCGCCTAATAGCCAACATTTGGCTACTAAAATACTCGTGAACCAGAGCAAAATATACACACGAGAACGCATACTGTGTGTTCACAAAATGTCGCCATCAATAACCGCACACGATCAGTATCCATCATTGGCACAGTTCTTCATTCACATTCTATTCGCACTGGCTCAGTGCTTTCATTCATTCTTCATTCAACGGAGTCGACTCTTTTATTCTTCATTCGCACAGTGTTCATTCAACGGAGTCGACTCTTTTATTCCTCCTTCGCACAGTGTTCATTCAACGGAGTCGACTCTTTTATTCCTCATTCGCACAGTGTTGGCTCCGTGATTTCATTCATTCTTCATTCAACGGAGCTGACTGTTTTCACTGTGCAATACGATAGGCGTATATGTTCATGTTCCGACGTTCCCAACGGGAATCGCGGTAATGTATGCTGGCGTAATGCATGAATCAAACAATGCTGGTAATGCACGTTTCCGACTTCCAAAGCTATTTTCCAGCAATTATAAGATATACTCGTAAACATGGCTTGGAGCATGGAAAATGTTGCAAGGGAGAAAGCTCATATGTTATAAGTCCAAGACTGGCCAATGAAATTCACTCGCAGAAACAAGGGGAAAAGAACTTGCGAGCATACATCGGTTATGAGTAGTCTGCTATATAAAGCGGAAAGATGAAAATTTCGAAGCATTTCAAATCATCACGCACGGGTAAGTAAAATGTATGAAGACAATTCCTCCTAGTAGCATAGAGCATGCGCTATTGGAATTTCCAATAAGCGTCAGCATGCAAAAACCACACATGCAGAGATACGATCGGCCGCCGGCCAAAGCTTTCATTCATATTGAGGCGTATAAATGCGAGAATACGATGCCGTACTTTCCAAAAAGCTCTTATACATAAAGCTATAGAGCTAAAAGAATGAGTTTCCCCTTGTATAAATCTTCCCAGCCTAGGACATGCAATGTTAAAAAGAAACAACGCGTAATGGTCCGGTAATGCTTACACGCATTACGCGTAATGCTTACCGAATATATTCGTAAGCATTATTTTTCCCGTTGGGTTAGAATAGCCTAGATTTCGCTTCAACTACACACGGTAGTCTAATGAAGTATTGCCGGGTGTATATGCATAAGCTCTATTTGGTCGGGTGGTTGTTTGAGTGGCTTCGCAATATCGCTACCCAACGGGAATCGCGGTAATGTATGCTGGCGTAATGCATGAATCAAACAATGCTGGTAATGCACATTTCCGACTTCCAAAGCTATTTTCCAGCAATTATAAGATATACTCGTAAACATGACTTGGAGCATGGAAAATGCTTCAAGGGAGAAAGCTTCTATGTTATAAGTCCAAGACTGGCCAATGAAATTCACTCGCAGAAACAAGGGGAAAAGAACTTGCGAGCATACATCGGTTATGAGTAGTCTGCTATATAAAGCGGAAAGATGAAAATTTCGAAGCATTTCAAATCATCACGCACGGGTAAGTAAAATGTATGAAGACAATTCCTCCTAGTAGCAAAGAGCATGCGCTATTGGAATTTCCAATAAGCGTCAGCATGCAAAAACCACACATGCAGAGATACGATCGGCCGCCGGCCAAAGCTTTCATTCATATTGAGACGTATAAATGCGAGAATACGATGTCGTACTTTCCAAAAAGCTCTTATACATAAAGCTATAGAGCTAAAAGCATGAGTTTCCCCTTGTATAAATCTTCCCAGCCTAGGACATGCAATGTTAAAAAGAAACAACGCGTAATGGTCCGGTAATGCTTACACGCATTACGCGTAATGCTTACCGAATATATCCGTAAGCATTATTTTTCCCGTTGGGTATTGCCACTATAAAGTGAAGGAATGAAGTGTGCGGAGCTATTCTAAATGATGGCTCAAATAGCTCTTTCAAAAGAGTTGACGAGCTGACTCGCACAGAGTTGAAGAGTTGACTCACATAGCTCCTTCAAAAGAGTCGTTCTTTTTGATTGCCTCGCTCATGAGCGACTCATCACTAACGATTCCTCTATCGTTCATCGAACATTAGTGGTGCGCTAGAATTTGTTTTTTATTTCTTGTTTTTTCTTTTAACTATTCAAAATTGTGACTATTTCTGAGGCGTATTAGTACATGTTCGCCAATAATTAGAAAAACCTCCGTTTGGAGGCTACAAACGTCCAGTGGATCATGGTTTAAATCAAATACTGAATCAATGACTATGTTCGCTCTGAAACATTTATGTCTGCCTGTGACTTCTTTTTCTCAATATCAAGGAATTTTTTTTCCTGCTTCAAAATTTTAATATATTCAAAATATTTTTGTTTTTTTTTTTATTTATTATTTTATTTTTAATTAATTTTTTGTTTTCTCATTCTAGGATCAATTCCATCCAACGCTGCTTCTTGTTCCGCCGCACTTCCAATCAATGACGAGAACATGCTCCCTCTCATACATATGCAGGACCCAAAAAAAAACTTAGATCCTATAGCTTCCACGAAGACTGTTGCTACAAAAATAAACAAATATATAATAACTATACAACTACTGTCAATACCAGTTGCTTTTGTTGTTCTTGCTTGAAAATTCCCCTCAAATCAACTAGACCCATAAACATTCTTCTACTACTAAAGTAATGACCGCAACTACAGCCAAATGCATACGACTTGTCAACACTTTTAGCTGCATTCTATTTTGGAATGGTCGACACGGTCAGTCTGTCAGTTTCACCAGCCTACAGCACAGCTGTTTCGCTCATTTGCTGATCGAATCAGCCGTTGCTTAGCCAAACAACTTGCCTGAAAAAATTAGTCACGTTTTTATTTTGCACTTCAGATCAGATCAGGTTTGACTGGTTCGTAAAAAAAACGATCCAGACCAGGTAGGTTGCTGCATTCACTTAAATTACCGACTTCGCCGTCTTTGTTTTGCAAATAATGCTATGAAAACATTATCCTGGCGTGTAACGCTAATTTAGCAGGTATATATCTAAGGTTGTGATGTAACTAATTTAAAACTTGTGATTAAATTTCATCCAACTAGCAGTTCTTGAAAGTTCATAGGATAGTTACAGTTAGTGACTGCATCAACCACTCCACTTCACACTATTGTAAACCCATGAAACTTTTTTGCTGCCCAGTTAGATCACTGTGGCAGGATTTGGTTGTTATTTCCAATTCTACCGACCTAACGAAAACTCGATAGAGATCTAAAAAAAAAAATACGACTATTGCAGCAAAAAATTACTCGTTGATTTTAAGGGGACATAGCACCCTAAAATTGAAAGAAACTTTTTTTTTCAAAGGTTAATTTTCATTGAATAAAGAGACATATCTTTAGGGGTCACCCCCACTTGTAGCGGAAAAAAAACTGGTCATTTTCATTAATTTTTTTAAGAAAACTACGAAATTTTTTAAACGATTATTAAATTATCTTAAAGTACATACATTGAACATCTTTCAGTAATTTTTTCATTGAAAAATATTGCATCGTTAAATTAAAAATGGCCGTCAAAACAATGGTCTTTTAATTTTCACTTATTGTGGTGCCCAACATTGTATCGAACTGGATCATCTGAAGCAAAAAATAGCGATGGATTTAGTTGAATAACAGTGTAAATTAGTGTTTGTTTTTTAAAACAATATCCATTTTTTACAAAATGGCGGACAGTCAAAGTAAATGGTTCGATTTTCACTTAAAAAAACGATCGTATTTTTGCTATAAAACAGCCATTTTTTATCAAAAAGAAAACACTACATTTTTATGTATTGAAGAAGCCTGTCAAGTTTCAAAAAGAACGGCTCAGTAGTTTTTGAGTAATTTTGGTCACCGACATCACAAATGTCATTTCGAGAAAAGCGCGTTTATAAGTATAAGTAACGGTTGTTTAAGTAACAGTTTCTTCTCTTTCAACGCTCATATCTCGGTCAAATATGTTCGGATCGACTTGAAATTTGAAGGACGTATTCTCAGATAGTTATACTTAAAAAAATGCACCAAAAAAAGAAAAATATCAAAATTACAAGTGGGGGTAACCCCTTAATGAAACTTTGTCCATAAACTTTATTTGGTTATATACTATACAAAATATATTTTTAGTTAAACTATCATACTTCTCTGAGACACGACAAATATTCTTGATTAAATAAAATATTCGTTTTTTTTTAAACTTTTATGCAACCAAGATTATTTATTCACTATTCATTCACATTCCATTATTCACAGCTAAATTCATTTGCGACCGCATATACAGTCAATCAAAGTGAAAATGATCCACCCAGTGAAAATAAATTGATGTGCATCGCATTCAATTTTATATTATTGGAAATTACTTTGTTTCTAGGCAAAAGTAAGTCCTAATGTGTAAGCAACAAATACACAAGTTATACGCAAAATGGTTACATTGCATTTGAAATTACGGGTCAATCTTTGCTAGAAGGCTGAATATGGGGTCAAAATGAAAATGATCCATTGTACTTATTTCATATAGTTCACTACTAAGACTTTATAATCAGCTGTTGACATGTATTTGACATTTCCTTAGTTGACTTTAGTCTTTCGCTGAGTGCAGTCACCTGTTGCACATTTATCGTTTTGAGCAAGTTTTTTTTCGAAATGGGTCGCCATACGACATACGAAGAACGGGAGCTGGTAATCCATCATTTCAAGCTCGGGAAAAGTAAACGCGAAATAGCAAAGATTGTCAACAAGAGTGCGTCAACTGTACAACATATAATTGAACGATTTAAAGACCATCGCATCGGTAATAAGGTTCGAAAAAATCCAAAAAAAGCATTTTCCGATCGTGACGAACGGTGGATAGTAGACTTTATCCGAGAAAATCCGAAGCTTAGTGCGCCGAAAATTCGCGTACACGTTGAAAAGGCCTTGGGTATCAAGGTCTGCGAAACAATAAGAATTGTCCTAAAAAAACAAGGATATAACAGTCGCTCCCCCCGAGTAAAACCGTTAATAAGTGCGAACAATCAGAAACGTCGGCTAGAATTTGCGACTCAGTACTATTCGCATGGCCCAGACTTCTGGAATACCGTTATATTTGCTGATGAAAGCAAATTCAATATTTTTGGATCGGATGGGAAGGTTCGAGTATGGAGAAAGAAGAATGAAGAGTTGAATTTGAAGAACCTTCGTCCAAGTGTAAAACATGGTGGAGGTTCGATAATGGTTTGGGGCTGTATGGCAGCTAATGGAGTCGGTAATATTCACGTTATTGACGGTAACATGGATAAATTTATGTACCTCCAAATTCTGAAGGACAATTTACCTGCCAGCGCCGAAAAAGTGGGTCTTAAAAACAAATTCCAGTTCTATCAAGATAATGACCCCAAACATAAATCGTTACTCATTCGAGAATGGATGCTTTATCATTGTCCCAAAGTTATGGAAACTCCAGCACTATCACCAGATTTAAACGTTATCGAACACTTGTGGGACCATTTAGAAGAGCGTCTTAGGGAGCATCAAATATCCAGTCGAAATCGATTAAAGGAGGTCATTCTGGAGGAGTGGTCGAAAATCTGCCCAGAATTCACAAAAAAACTTGTTGCTTCAATGCCAAAGAGGTTACCAGCTGTTAGGCTCGCCAAGGGCCTTCACACTAAATATTAATTTGTTAAAGAAAATTCTTGATTTATATTTTTTTTGTGTTTTGTATTTTGATGGATCATTTTCATTTTGACTATGGAATATACATTTTTTGTTTATATTATTATATTTTCCAATCGAATAAATTCTTTATTTACTACACATTTAAAACTGATTTTGCACATCTGAAGTAATCATTTTTAAGTAGGAACAGTCCATTTTTAATTTATTTTCTATCATTAAATTACGTTGCAATTGTTTTGCACCGAGTGGATCATTTTCACTTTGAGTGACTGTATACTCGTATATAATCGTTACTTGAACAAATCTTCTATGCTTATTACCCAAAAAGAACGAAAATTTTAAATTCTTACTTCAACCTACGCTGCGGACATACTACTCATTCTAAGCATTGTGTGTTGTTCACAACAATTATCAACAAATAAAATCTTATCGGAAACTACATCATTCGGAGGCAAGTTTTTCTACAAACTACAGTCTCCCGAAGCAATTTTCAATCAATCTTTCTCGAAAGTACATAATAAATTCAAAACACTTCCAGACTGCAACCGCATGTACTCGTCTATATGTATTAATTTGTAAGTAGCCACGGGCTACTGGCAGATAACGTGCCAAAACTTTATTACGATTCAAATAAACTTTCTCGAAAACCTCCATAAATTTCTGAAACCTTCAAAGTAGAATACCAAATCATATCCTGTCTGTTCATCATCATCATCATCATCACATCGAAGGGTTCACAGTTCTTCCGGCCAAAAATTCAAATTGAGCCCAAGGATAAAAAAGTAAACATAAAAAACACACAGTACACCCAAAATATTTTCGGGTCTGCCTCTGCCGACATTATCATCATATCATCATCATGTGTTTCAATTGCTTTGCCACTTTCATGAATTTCAATTATAAGGAAAGGTGTGACGAAAATAACGGTAAATAAAAAAATAGATTGGAAAAATTGGGAAAAAGCTACAAAACAGTAAGGCTACATCGAAAAAAAGAACCCAAACCATTCAGTCAGTTGTCAGTTGCCTTGTCTGATGTGGAAAGTTATCATGTGAAAAAGAGAGAATGACTGCGAACTAAACGAAAATAAACAGAACGTAAATGGAATATCGATTAGGTCGATCCCTGAATTCAGTGTACGTGGCAAATCTGAAAAGTAGAGTGAGTACGTAAAGTTGAGTTTGGCTTGGCTGTATCAGCCCCTTTAACTAAGAAGTCGATTCAATAAGCGAAGGTCCGTAAGTATCGTCAATGTCAATATTTTCCAGGAAGTTACTATGGAAGAATGGATATATATGTACAGGTTGCTTGGATAAGGAAAAGCTGGTAAGAGTGTCGAAGATTTGGAATTTTAAAGTAGAAACATATAAAAATTATTTTATTCATTTTGTTTGACACTTTGAAATCGACACTTTTCAAATTTTATCAACACAATTGAATGTTGTTACAATCTACTTTCTTCATTTCAAAAACGATTTTCAAAGATACGAAACCATTGTGTTGCCTGTTTCTCATCACACCCAACACTTCTCTACTTAAATGCATACCAAAGGCCACTTCAAAACCCCTCAAAAATCATTCTATGCCACATCGAAAAAAAGGCACCGCTCAAGTGATTAGAAAACAATTCATGGTCTGGATTTGTCTGGCGAACACTCGAAACCGAATTTTTTCACGATTAATAAATTCAAGTAATCCACGACATTCTCAGACTGAAAAGCTACCACTTTTTTCGCATGCCTGCCTGCAAACCTCATTCAGTTCCAATAAGTGCAATCGAGCAAAATTAAATCGACAGGGCAAGATTGCAATTTTATAGACGATTAAGTAGACAATGACGAGAACGAAAAGGACATGATAATCGGTATATATTAGATTTCTGCCGAACCAGCAAAATCCGCAGATATTCGTTTCCATCGATGAACTATTAAAAATGACAAGGGGAGTGAACTGGGGCGACCCAAACAATCAAAGTGGACGACAGTAAAAAAAAAATATGTAGACTGAAGCTGGGACACATACTATATGCGAAATTTGCGATTAGGTGTTGGCGGGTCAATGCGAAAGGGAAAATACAAACATTCATGATGCTGATGAAACATGTATATCATTTTGCAGACTCAGAAGCGGGTCACTGATAGAATTTTTATGATCCTTACGGGTTTAATCTATGCTTTATTCTGAAGACACAGGGTGGATTGCTGCACGTAACTTGGATCTAAAAGTCAGTGTAAGTTTTGAATACGGCTTCATAATTGAATGGTCAAGTGAATTCCTAAAGCATTGCTAAAGGTTTGATAACATAAAAATATTGACCACTATGACCATTCGATTAAACTGGCCTGAAAATTTATGAGCTAAAACTTGTTTTATTTTGAATAGCAGGCAGACCAAACTAAAATACAGGTTTGAAGTAAATGTTTTTACTGATTTTCAAAGAAAATTAGTATTTAATTCGTTACGCCGAAAATTCATATTTCTTTATATATATATATATATATATATATATATATATATATATATATATATATATATATATATATATATATATATATATATATATATATATACATATATATATATATATATATATATATATGTATATACATACATATATATATATATATATATATATATATATATATATATATATATATATATATATATATACATATATATATATATATAGGTCACAAGATTTAGGTCACAAAAATTACCATAGCTGACAGCTCTATCCCAATTTTTCAACCAAATGTAACCTATAGTAAGGTTAAAACTGACGGCTGAGTCCGAAGCTACGCGCAAAAAAGCAGCTTTTTGTTCGGTGGTTTTTCAAGATGGCACCACTGCCACGGAATTGCCCACGTTTCAAAATTACTTCTATCAAATCTGGTCCTAGTTTGCCATGTAAGTTTCATATTGATCAGATTATCCGGTCGTCAGTTCTCGTGAACAGACGTTTCGAGGGCTGAAAATAGAGGTAATTTGGTGTTGGGTTGCCGTTCTTATGCAACGCAGAACTTTGAAAACTCTAACTTGAAATTCTGGACAAAAATTAAAATTTACTAATAATTTGAATTTTTTTTTTTTTTTCAAAATCCAAAAAATTTTCAAGGAGTAAATGCTTTGAAGGATTTCTTTTCACATGCCTGCCGTAGCTACAAGGTTGCCCGCACAGTCTTAAAAGTCCATGTGTACATACAGTAGAGTCCGCTCATAACGACGGCCAAGGGACCGCACATTTACCGTCGTATTAACCGGACGACGTTATAAGCGATTTTCGAAATGTACCTATACATTTTACTCATATTACTACTTGGTTACATAGCAAAGCACATATTAAAGTAAATACAAACGATACACAAGATGTTTTCAAAGGAAAAACTAATTTATTGGAAAAACACTAAACACAGAATGTGAGACACATGTTAAAGTTTTGTAAGCTTGCAGATATAAATTACATAGCAGCAGAAAAAGAGTGTATTTTAGTCTGTTTCTGATGGGCTTCTGCCTTATAATAAGAATTAGGTATTATTTTAATAAGACGAGACATTGTTAATTTTGTTTCGTCATCTTCGTAAGTAGAATGTATGAAGAAATTAAGAGTGTCAGCAGCTTTGAGAGTTTCTTCGATGTTAGGATTCGATCACCCCTTCAGTCTCATCATTGTCATCATTTTCGTCTTCTTCGACTGCTTCACGTCCTTTGGTGATAATATTTTGCACGATAAGTTTTTTTTAACTGTGCCATTCGTGTTCGCCGCAACCATGACCGTTATCCTTTTCTTAGATAGTTTTCTACCAGCACACATTTTGCTTTTAAATTTTAAAGTTTTGTCTGGTGTTAGTCTATAAAACAATCCAGTTTTATCGGCGTTAAAGATTTGGTCGTTTGTGAAACTTGCAGGCAAATTGGGTCAAACGGTACAAAGCCAATCACTAACATAATTTAGACTCACCGACATTGATTATCCACTTACCTTGCCGGACACCAATATTGTGTCTAATTTTGAAGCGATTGATCAAACTTGGTGTACATGTGAGATTCGGTACATTGTATCGCGAAGCAAATAACTGGGCTTTATGCTGTAAAATATAGTATTCCCCGGTTTCGTTGCACTTTAAACCACTGAAGCAATGTTTGATCCACTTGATCCTGTGCGGACGCCTGAATTCGCTTGGGAATCAAAACGTTATTATTGAACAGCTCTTCAATCTTTCATTTGCTATTTTTTATTGTTGATATGGTAGAGTGAGAAACACCAAACTCCTTTGCAATAGTCACATTTGATTCACCTGCTTCTAAACGTTGAATTATCGCACTCTTTTCTTCAATAGTAAAGCCTTTTCGTGTTTTAGCCGTTGACTCTTTTACGCATACAAATAAGACAAGGAACGGCATCTGGGTTGGTGGCTCGGAATTGCGGAGAAACAATAAACAAACGATCAACTGAGATACGATTGCTTGACCTTATGGAATAACAACAAAATTTCGTCGTTATAAGCGGACAATTAAGAGCTAAATTCAGCTAAATTACATCGCTATAAACGGTTTGTTGTTATAACCGGAGTCGTAATAAGCGAACGTTTTGTAATACTATTGTATGAGAAACCAACCAAACCGATTCAACTAAGTCGCTATAAGCAGTCATACATTTTAAGTGAAGTCGTTATAAGCGGATTCTACTGTAGTTTTAGTCACACTGAGAAAACACCTGGCGCCAGACGCCATAATTTATAGAGTTCTGGCGCCATGTACATAGTCGATTTAGGGATTGTGATACAATATGGCGCCACACGCCATAATACATGGCGAAAAGTACATAGGCCTCCACGCCATGTACATGGCGTGGCAGACTATATTACATGGCGTGGAGGACTATACTGTATGGCGTGGAGGACTATACTGTATGGCGTGGAGGACTATAGTACATGGCGTGGAGGACTATAGTACATGGCGTGGAGGGCTATAAGCATAGCGTCTGCTCCTATGCACTATGGCGTGTGGAACTATGTGAAATCGATTATGTACATGGCGCCAGAAGTCTATAAATTATGACTTCTGGCGCTATGTGTTTTTTTCAGTGCATCTGAAGATGATCCAGTTCACATCCAACAAAACGCCACGAGTCTTCTCAGTTCGATGCTCCGAACTGAAAATTCCCGAGGGATAAATAACTTCAAGAAGCTTGCTGACATTTATACATCTCCTCACACAGCATGGCTGCGAGTTATAATTGTAGTGCCATGAGCCATATTACATGGTTCATGGCACCATGTAATATGGCGTGTGGGGCCATAATTTCTGCGCCATGTAATTATGGCGCTGGGAGCTATACTGCATGGCTCAGGGTACTATGTACATGGCGTGTGGCACCATAAATGCTGCGCCATGTAACATGGCACCACGCGCTATGTAGATTCTGACATTATGGCGCTGGGAGCCATATTGCATGGCTCAGAGTACTATGTACATGGCGTATGGGGCCATAAATAATGCGCTATGTTACATGGCTCTGGGCGCTATGTGGATTTTTTTCAGTGCAACAGCAATACAATCTGCAAATGTCAGGATGAAAGTTTATGATTGAAAGTTTTTGTCAAAATTCATGACAAACCGAAATTTAAAAAAAAAAAACCTTGCCTACTTTTAGCCACTCAACGCCCACATTGGGTTCATAATTTTCAATTTTTATCATAAACAAGCATTATGCATAATAAGTTTTCATTTCCAGTACTTAAATTTAGCAAAAATGTACACTGCGTGGAAATATTGGGGTACCTGAAAATTCACTAAAATGCCCGTCACCGCGAAAGAGTTCAAGATATCTTAATTTTGATTAATCATTATAATGCATCAATGTCCTCTGAAAATTTCAAATCAATCGGATTGCGCACTCCAGAGATTATCTCCCTTAATATATCAAAAAGTTTCAAAATTTTGGAAACCGAGACTTTTATTGCTTATTTACACTATGTAGAATACGAGGTCTGATCAAAAATTTCCGGGACTTTTAAAATAGCGCGCCAACAAAACGACGGAGACAAACGCGGTTGACAGCATTAGGTCTGTTCCCGTACTTCAGCAAACTGCAGCAGTAACAGAATTTGGCAGCTGGCTTCTTTTTGCTGCAAAATTTGGCTTGCATTTGGCTTGCAGCAAAAGTACGAAAACGACTTGCTGCGAATCTATTTTAATATATTATAATAGATTCAAGTACGGGAACAGACCTATTGTTTAGAAGAGTTCACTTTGAGCACAGCTGTTTTTTTCAGATCATCCATAAGTCGTTTAGAAGCGGAGTTACAGTTGTTTTAATAAACCGACTTTTTTTAAACAAGAGCAATGCGTTTGCATCAAATTCTGCGTGAAATTGGGGAACATTTTCACCGAAACTTTTCACAACAGCTTTCGGGGATAAATGTTTGAGTCGTTCGAAGTGTCACGAATGGTTGAAAAGGTTCGAAGAAAGCCGCACATCAACAGAAAACAATCCTGGTTTAGAACGCCCGTCAGTTTCGACTGACGACGATCATGTGGCCCAAGTGAATGACGTCGTTCGTTCAAATCGTCGTTTAATCATTCGGGAAATGGCAGAAGAATGCAACTTTTCATTTAGTTAATGCCAAGAAAATTTAACAGAATAAGGAAACATGAGTCGAGTGGCGGCAAAATTTGTCCCAAGGTTGATGACTAGAGATCAAAAACAACGCAGAGCTCGGGTGTGCGAAGAACATATTGAAAAGACAAGTAGCGATAAAAACTTCTTGAAAACTTTCATTACTGGCGATGGAACATTACACTATGGGTATGACGTAGAGACAAAGGCCCAATCATCACAATGGAAGACTCGAACCTCCGCTAGACGAAAACAAGCTCGCCAAGTGAAATCCAACGTGAAAGTCATGCTAACTGATTTCTTTGACTGCAAGGGCATCGTCTACTTTAAATTTTTTCCAAGAGGTGAGACGATTAATCGTTTTCGTTACCATGAAATCTTGAGATATTTACGTGAAGCTGTGAGTGGGGAATAGGTGTTGCACCATGACAATGCCCCCTGTTCATTTTTAGGTGCTCATTCGTGATTTTTGCACCGAACATGCAATAACAGTTCTTCTTCAGCCTCCGTGCTTACCTGATTCGGTCCCAGCAGACTTCTTTTTGTTTCCATAAAAGAGATCCATAAAAGGAAAGAGAACTGATGATGTTGAAGCAATTAGAAAAAATCGCATGTAGGAACTGGAGAGCATTTCGGAAAAAGAATTTCAGAGGGCCATCCTGCAGTGGAAGTGGCGTTAGGAAAAGTGTATATCTACCCAAGGAAAGCACTTTGAAGGGGATCCAGTTTTGTAATGTTCATATATTACCAATAAATTTATGTAAAATAAGTCCCGGAACTTTTTGATCAGATCACGTATGTTAGTATAAAAATAGCCAAAATGCGCGCTATTGTCTATCAGGTTTGTTTTACACCGATACCAGCTTATCATGTGACTTAAGTTTGAATCTCAGTTTATATAGTTTATATATAATTATATAGATTACGAACTTAAAAAATTGAAATTTTTTGCGATTATTTTAATTTTAAAGTATTTAGCACATGAACATTTGATAGTAGATTCTCTGCGTACAAAAATGACGAAAATTATTTTACTTTTGCAGCCAAAATTAAATTAAAATAATTTTGCGTTGAGATTGACTAAACCTGCAAGTTTCATTGGTATTTGCACCGACAATCATTGGGTAGAAAGCTTTTATTTTAAGTTGGAACCGAAGACAAGATTGCCAGTATTTTGATTGAAATTCTACCAGACATGGTGTTACTAAAGACCAACAAATCCTGTGAATTTCTTTTCGATCTAATGATCTAGTCGGTCTTTTGTTGAAATTCTAATTTCAAGTTTTTAGTACTGGAAGCACAACAGTTAACTTTCTTATTCTTCCATATTGTTTTCAACTCAAACGTTTGATGCACCAACAATTCAAACACTACTACTATCGATTTAAATAACTTAGCATGGACCATTGCCCCTTTGAACGTTGTTGTTGTTTTTTTTTTTCAAGAAATAGAAAGAAACAAAGTAGAAAATTTTCAGGCATTAAAGAAATATTTAAATGAATCTGTCCAATTACATTACCCCATATCCCAGCGATAAGCTGTATAGTACAAAATCAATCTTAAAATAAATTGTTGGTCTACTGATTTTCTAAAAGCTAAAAAATAAATATCTAAAAATATTTTAAAATACCTAAAATATATCATTAAATGTACTTAATATATAACACCACCCTGTCCAACTCATAGCTCATCGTCATTCTAAGATGTCCATTCTATGGCCACCATCGTACACATGACGCACATGAGGGAAAAAGTAATTTCAATAAGTAAACATGGTAGTCTTGATATGTCAACAGAACCATCTCCTAACATATCTGGAATGCCTGTTCACTTTTTACTCTCAAGTGTGCCCTTTCCGTCCACCCAGCTGTGTCGAAATCATATGCAGGATTCGATAGCGTCATGATGGGTTAGCTAAAGGCAATTCAAAACCACATTTTCCTGAAATTGTTTGACTTTCATTTTAAGTGTTCTTACGACAAACACAAGAGAATAGGCACCAGCAACTTCTTGCCTCCACAACGGTCACACGAGCATGGAAAACGGGCATATTTTACGACTTAATTTCTGACCGTTAGAGAAAGTGGTCCATCGAGAGATCATACCTCCCTTTCTCCCATCTAGATTGACTCGATTGTTTACCCGACAGCAAAGGAACATGAAACGACTAAAATGATTTTTTGTAACATTATTTCTTTTTTGGATTTTACGAGACAATTCCTCTTATAATGGCTCATAATATTTTATGGAGTGTACACCGAGCACAATGAAATTTATTCTGCAAGAATGAAATTTATGTCCGTCTAGCTTCACCGGCACTGTACGATTCAGATGATTAAGTTTGATGATGTCGGCAATAAGATAGTTGGATACTAGTGAGTTTAGCTGAAGATGGTTCATCATTTCCGTGAAATTATCTTGTGCAGTAGCGTGTAACGGAACTTTATTGCATTTCTAGGTGACTTTTCAGTGGAATACCATCGTATAGTTTTGATAAATAGTATATTGTTATGTGGAAAATGATATGGCCTTTGATTAAATAAAAAGAATATTCGTTAAGGATATGTATAATTCTTATGAAATCTATTTTTTTCATATTAATCAAAAGACTTATTTTAAACTAGGCGAGCTGACTATGAATCAAATTAGTTATTATTGTAAATATTTATGATTCAAGAACTTTAAACTGACCTTCTTCTGGAATGTGAGGTTAATTTTGAAAGCCATTCTTCACTTCGCATTATCATTATCTATTATCTCTCTGTCGCAACAAAGTCCAGAACAAAAAAATGGCACAATAAAAAAGACGCTAATAAACCTTAGCATTTTCATTATGAAGAAAGTAAGCAAGAGCATAAAATCTCGAAACGAGCACTTGCTCATTTTCATCCATAGTCAAATTGAAATTAATTCGCCTTTTAAGAAAATTAGGAAAACGAAAGAAAGAAGAGAAAAACTTCTCGGACACAATGACCGTCTTAAACTTTTTATTACAGTTTATGGATATGCATGCTTCGAATAAGAAAAGGATTTAGTCCCGTTGCTATTCTTTCAGTTGAAAGCTCTTTTCTATCTTCTCGGTCTGTCCATTCATTTTCTCGTTGCCGGGCCAGCAATGCGCTACCGTGTCATCCTTTCTGTAACTAGTTCGGAATCGTAAAAGAAGTTGAAATGAGATTCACATTCATTTGATAGCAGCAGTATTCATTTTCATCATCATTTTATAGCAGCAGTATTGTCGCTTTCATCATTTCGAGAGTTCTTAAGCATTACGATACGAACGCTGACTATACTCTTCGTGCCTGACTCTATCTTAAAGGTACGCTTTTATAGTCCGTTCCTCGTCGCTTAATCGTTTTCCAAATCGGATTTAGTTCTTTATGGCTATTCATGTCCTTTTGCAAATGAATTTATATTTAGACAAAAGTTTTCATCGTTTGCACACACACACATACAATTTTAATCAGAGAAATTGAAAGGAGAGCTGATGATGAGCGAGAAGAAAACAATTTTGAAATTGTTTTTAGTTATTTTGGTAGTTTCAGCAATTTTCAAATGGAATAAGTGCATTAGCTATAGCATAGCTGCAAAAAGGTGACTTTATTTTTAGGTTTCATCATACTAAGTGAAAAATATTTCAGTTGTAGTCATTCCAATGCAATCCGGTTTGTTGCGGTGTTTATTTTTGGTTCAAATGCCATTATGCTCGTACATATAGCTGTTAATATGCAATATCGCTCACAGCACATGTATTATAGCTTTTTGCAGAATTTGATGAAAAATTCGTTTTGGTGCGCAGTATGTTCGCAAAACTCCCTGGTGGCTGATGATTACTCTGTTTCAAGTACGGAACATGATTCAATAATAACTGTGTGCTCAGCTAACAACTCAGAGACAATGTCGACCATCAACAAATACTTTCTTTCTGAATTACCGTCAGTACTAGTGTTACTGATTTACTGAAGAAGAACGTCTGGCAAACTCGAGTATTCGTTAAGGAATTCGTGAGGACCGCCACCAGAACATCGAACGAAAGCAGAGCTTGAACCGACCTCTGAAAATCTATTATCAGAACGTTCGTGATCTGAGGACTAAGGCTAATTATATAAAGCTCTCCTTTGTAGTCGCGACTGATGATGTTGTCTGCCTTACCGAAACCTGGCTATCTGGGGATATACAGCAGTGAAATTTTCTCCTTCACTCTGCCTTTCGTGGGGATCAAGACCGATCAATGTATAATTTTTCATTAGGAGTCGGTGTTTTAATTAGTGTACATAAATCTCTGAACGGAACGCTTTGCAGTGACCTCATTCCCTCCACCCTGGTTGAATGTGTGATTGTCCATATTTCCCTCTCTCCATCCTCAGTGTTGCCTATTTCCTCAATCTACATCCCTTATAGTAGACCCGTACTGGTATATGAACGTATCTTTGCGGGACTCTCGTGTTACCTCAATGGCTGTTCCCCTTCTTTTTCATTAGTTTTATGTAGTGACTTTAATATGCCGTTGCTGGATTGGGGTGATAGTTTTTCGTTTTTTTTTTATATTCAAACAATATTTCACTCACTAAGTCTACCTTTTTGTCCTTTTACTCACTTGCCCAAATCAAAAAAATACCTCAGCTATCAACATGAATCTCGATTTTGCTCTGACTAATCTTTCTCCTTCTTCCTTTTGGCTGAGTCTTGATTCCTCGTCTCTTTGCAGAATTAACTCTAAACCGTTCGTTTAAAGTAAATGGCAATTACTGGTACCATTTTTTCAGAGAGCTAAGTGCGGATGATGCTCTCTACCAATTTTATTCCTTCTTGTCTAACTTAATTTCCTGTTACATTCCTTCCTTTCGCTGTAGAAGAAGCTCCAACCCTCCTTGGTTTACGGTCGATATCGCCGTTGCTCTAAGAGCCTGAAACTTCTATAACGTCCGAAATTCTAAACTTTCGTGGCCTTATATCAACTCTGTTAAAACTTCCTCTGGCATTCTTTCTGTTAAGTATTTTCATGATACGTCCGTGCCTCACCTTGTCAGCTCTTTGCTTCATTTTTCTTTTCTCTCACCACCCGTGACAATAACGTTTCGCCATCAATCATTTTTACAACATCTGCTTGTACGTTTTCTTTTTTTTACTAATTCTTTGGAAGCCGAATCATTAATAATGTCTATTGACGCAAACAATAGCTTCAATGCTGACGGCATTCTAAATCTTTTCGCTAAATCACTATCATCTTCATTGTGTGTCAACCATTTTTAGCCTAAGCATCTCAACCAAGACCTTTCCATCCCTTTCGAAATCTATCAACAAATTTCCCATCCATAAAGTTGATGATATTTCTTTCATCTGTAATTACCATCCCATATCCCTTTTGCCATGTTTTAATAAGCATTTACAATAAAATGTAACCTTTCATATTTCAAGCGGAGGGAAATGAAGCAGGACTTTCAAAACAGACGAAGCAGTGGATGCTAAGGCATCTGTGGTAAAGGGAGTCGCCAACCATTGAACTCTGTTCATCATGCTAGTAAAGGCAGTCTTATTCATAGCTGGCTACCAGACCAAACATCCATTAGCAAGCTATCGCCATATAGATCCAGTGCGTTAAAGCAGGGCTTAGACCCCACTTTTTACCCAGCACTCTCTTGTTGGCGTAAATCACATTGCTTGCTTGCTTAAATCTCTCCTCTAAATTATCTTTCCAGGCGAGTTTGCTATCGAGAATAAGACCCAAGTGCTTAGTTTGTGACTTGAGACTTAACCTGGCGACGCCCAATCTGATTGGGGCTAATTCAGGAACTATGTACTTCCTTATGAAACGTACAAGATTGGTTTTATTGGAGTTTATTACAAGGCCCATGGTTTTCGCCCACTCCTCACCCAGTCCCAGAGCATTCTTGATGAGCTGGCCGAGGGTATGCGAAAACCTACCCGAGACTAAGGTCGTAATGTCATCAGCATAGGACACAACCGTGAGTCCCTTGCTTTCCAAGCTTTCCGAAATTGAATTTGTAACCAAGTTCTACAAGAGAAGGGATAGAATTCTTTCTTGCGGTGTGCTTCTGTGGACCTTCCTAGTGATATGTGATTTGCGACCCCGCCCACTACGCAGATGTAAGCGTTTGCCTTAGCATGTTGCCTATCCACCTAAAATAGCAGGTTGAGTGTTGATTGCGTAGAAGCTCTCCATAATAGCAATTGTATGCAAATTATTGAAGGCGCCTTCAATATCTAGAAAAGCTCCCAAAGCGTATTCTTTGTAATGGAATGGATTTTCTATTTCGAGGACTACTCTATCGAAAGCCGTTTCAATGGACTTCCGTTTCATGTACGAGTTTTGGGCTCTCAATAGAGCTTGAGACCCAAGTCTTTGTTTGATACTGAGATCTAGTAATCTTTCAACAACTTTAAGGAGGAAGGAAGTCAGGCTAATTAGCCTGTAGTTAAAAGAGTCTTTATGGCAGAGCACATGTATATTACCTAGTGGGAATGAGAAACGCATCTGATTCTCGCAGTACTGCTTTTTAGGGTACTTTCTGTTTTTTTCAACTTTCAACTTGTATAATGCTTGATATTGCTATTTATTTCGCGCAATCAGTGGGGAAATATCGCAAATTGTATTCGCAAATTGTCCTTCGGATAAGCATGGTTGGCTTTATCTGTCTTGGGTATAAATACAACCTTAGCGGTCCTCCAGGCAGCAGACACGTATACACTAGGCAGCCTATATAAATTTGTATAAGCCAGGGAACGGTGAGCATACCTGACTTTTGAAGCTTCGCTGGTATAACTCCATCTGGACCTGGGCACTTGAAGGGCTTACTCTACTTGGTGACAACTTCACCAATGCCGTCCATGTCATGCAGATCAGTGAAAAGGGTGAAGTCATCCAGGCAGCCCGGGAAGTGAGTATCTACGAGGACCCTCAGCTTTGCCAAACTGTTGCGTGTCCACTCCCCATTCGGTTTACATACCAGACTAGGCGGAACAGGGCGTTTAGCCTCACCGTTTCCAACGTGGTTTCAATTCTCTCGCACAGCTCTTTCCAAGAACTTCATCTGGTTTTCGTAATTTCCGATTTATAGAGTCTAAGGACGACCTTGTATTCGTCCCAACATTCCCTGTAGTCAGCTGCTTTGGCTAACTTGATCAGTTCACGTAGTTATCTTTTGCGACAACCCAGGTCACTATTCCAGCAGGGTGGCTTGGGTTTACGCTTCGTTCAGACTTTGGGACAGGACCGTACAAAAGCTTTCACGAGTTTACTCGTGAGTGTGTTAGCCGCAGTCTCCAAGTCAGTTACACTGCCAATCCTGAGAGGAGGGCCTAAGCCGTTAGTCACTTCCCGTTTGAAGTTATCCTAGTTGGTATTTCTGGGATTTGTGAAACGGCCGGAAAGTGCGAGCTAAGTTGAATTTTAAAAATTTTAAACCGAAACACTTTTTCACTTTGAGGTTCACTATAAGTAGGACAATTTCCTTGGTTTGCTGCGACTAAATTATGATTGACTATAAAACTAAGTAGAGACTCACCTCTATTGCTAATGTCCATGCTGCCTCATACGGTGTGATGCGCGTTGGTATCCGTCCCCACGAGCAGCAATTTCTTTCTTCTGAGCGTATCTGTGGTGAGTTTTGTGACCTCCTCCGACGAAGCGGCTCTGTCGTTTACCATGTAGGCGGATGCTGGGAGTACTTGCCTCTCTTCGTTCCCTTCGCATGCCACCACTGTTAGATCGTTCGTGCTGAAATTAGATAGAAGATAAACGTAACTGGTCTTCCACACCAGCATAGCCATTCATATGGTTGCTACTGTGGGGGGGGTTAAGAAAAGATTGAAATGATGTGAGCCCAGTCCCGCAACACAGCCCTATACAGAGAGCCAACCAGCGCCTCGTCAAACTTACCTTGCTCGAGCGTCAGCAGTAACTCGGCCGAGGCCAACTTAATGCGGTGCAGATTGATCTGCAGTAACTTGAGTGCTGGCCATGGCATCATCCTTAACCTGCCTCCTGAACCTGAGCTTTGTACCCTGCAAATCGCCAGCCTCCAAGGTGTTGATATTTCCATCCTTCAGGTGGCGTTTCTTCAGGTGCAGTTAGCCATTTTTCCAAACCGCAGGTACAGCAGGTCGCCAGCCTCTTTGTTTGTTTGACCGACGACTACTTTGGTGACATTTTATATAACCTTATAATTCTATCGGCAAATAATTTTCAAAAAAAAAAACTAAGTTTGAAAAATTAATTAAATTTTTTCAATTTGAATATGGCAAAATTTTGGAAATATTTAATTCTATGTGTGCGCTATGTGCCTGAAAAGAGTTCGGGAAAATTGAAAATTTTTGAACTGCGATAACTTTTGACAGATCTATCAAATCATTATAAAACTTACAGTACATATTGATATTACTAAATTGTAAATATTTGTTGTTTTTTATGAGCATATTGCAGTCACCCTGTAGCTACGGCAGGCACTGAAATCGAAAACCTTCAAATCATTGACTTTACTGAAAAATTGTCGCTTTTTACAACAAAATCAACTCATATGTATATAAATCTTATGCTTTGTCTGCATAGCCGAAGCAAAATGTTTAAATTATATATCGAGCAATAGCGGTAACCCTTCCCCAATACACCTATATTTTACGATTCAGAAATTTCTGTTCAAACATAACTGAAATTTACTGAATGTATTGGTTTTAAGTAAGACCAGGTCTGAAAGAAGCGATTTTTAAATATATCATCTTGAAAAATTGCTGAGAAAAAAATCAGCTTTTTGCCCTATGAATTCTGAGTCAGTCACCAAATTTTAATGAAATTCATACAGTTGCTGAACCTTACTCTAAGTCACGTTTTGTAGAAACTTGGTTGAAAAACTAGGCTGAAGTGAATTTCGGTGTCTTGAATTTTAAAAATTTTATCAGGAAAAAAGCTTTTTTTGAACTCAGAAGACACTTAAAATGACGCCATTACGAAACCATGCGGTAAATTGAAAATGTACTAGAAGGTAAAAGTGTGTACCAATAAATCAAAAAGCAGGCACTTGGCATATTATGCTGAAATTTAATAGCCATGCGAAAATCGAACCAAAAATTTCATCAAAAAAATCAACACAACAGGCGATTCCTTTTTTATTATGGAAAAAGTGGAAAAAGCTATATGTTCTATGAAAATTTCCATTAGAAATAAATTATGCTTTGAATTTGCCACAAAAATTTAGTGAAATACTCCATCAGACGGCTAGTTTTTCAACGATACGATAACAGCTTAGCTGATATGGTAGTTACTAATTGAATGTACTTAATAGCAGAAATCGGAATTCACATTAAAATTCACATTGGTCGAATATCAAAATTACCTTAGAATTAACCATAATTCACAATTATTTGACTAACAGTATGTCTTCCTGGAACTAATATATGCTTGTGTCTCTTCTTTTCCAAGCTTATTGTGTTAATTCAGCCTGCATACGTTTATCATAGTGCCTTAGAACTCTCTGAACAGGGTGTTTTCATGGGGAGGGAAAACAGTCTGTCAAATTTGGCGCGCAATGTTTTTTGAAAAGGGTAACAGATACAGAAATGATTTTTTTTAGCACATTGATCCCAATGATATGCACAAATCCATTCCTAATTTAAAGTATATCAGATATTGAAGGTAACTAGTAGCACTTTATGACGATTTGAAGGTAATTGGTAGGCAAGTTAAAAAATAAAGTAGCATGTGGCTCTTACCGTTTTGGAGAACCCATGAAACTCTGGCCTCCTTCGTCAAAGAAATGGAGCGCCTCTGCTTGTGTTGCACTCTTTCCTTATCAATGGCATTTGCCCAGCCTATCAGGTACTTTCTTGCAGTGACTCCTAGTGTTTTGGCACAATATTACAAAATTAGAAAAATATTTCAATCAAAATATTAAGAAACCATTAATGATAATAGAAAGCCCGGACTTCATTCTTCATCTCTGCTACAGACTTGCTGCTATGGATTGCATTGCTATATTAGGTGGCCAATTTGTCGATAACTTCATCTGTTAATCTTCCTTTTCCTCCAATATCTTTTCACTCCATTCATTTTTTATAGCCTGCAGCCTAGCTTGCATTCGCTGTCGCACATGACCGGTCCATTTAGCCTGAAACAATGCAATGGAAACAGTTTGACAATACAAAAATTAATTTGACATCTTTGAGATGCCAACCTTCACAGGAATACATCTGTCACCATATGGTTTATCATCCACTTCATTTTTGAATATTTTTCTGTCCCCATCACGGATGCTTGCTCCTTCGACTTCCATCATATCCGCTGACCCATCTTGATTGATAGATCACTCTTTATCATAGCGGGCTTTCCATGCTTCATATTCATCTCCTGTTTTAGGTACTTCGTAAGACAAGCAGCTTCACTGTGAACATAGCTTCAGGGTCCATCACTTTCCCAGTCTTGAAGCCGAACATAGAAATTTTTTTTAGAAAAATCCTCGTCTCCGCCATTGGCGATCATCAATTTCTGAAACTTCATGTGATCATTTAGCTTCAGCTTCTTCTCTCATCGCCCTTTTCATCGACAGACCAGCTTCTGAGGAACAGCTTGGTGGATGCTGGCAATGACAATGTTATAAGAGCGATGGGAGTCTGGAGGAGGAAAATCCATGAAGGCACACAGTTTTTTAAATCCAGCGTAGCCAAATACTATGCTCCTGGTGGCATAAATTATTCTTATATTGACTTCTACTGTAGAATTCCATTCAATCATGATGAAGGTAGAACGCAACCCGACTCGTTGAATCTCTGCAATATTTAACGGCTTTCGGCACTTGCGGCACAACACACAGGATAAAACCTGACTAGATAAGAGGTCGATGTCAATCATTCTGATGCCACTCCAATTTTTCCTGCCTGTGACAGTGCTAGACATCCTAGTTGAATTTTCGCAGGTTTGCAGGGACTTAAACAATATTTTGTTGAATCACTTACAATTTTGTCCGGGACAGAAGCGGTTCAGTTCTATGCACAGGAAGAATGTCTTTGGCAGAAAAACCAAAACCGATTTCTTGACGTATCTGATCCTCCTTAATGTTTGCATTTCGATAATTTTTGTGTATTTGGTGCATTTTTTACCGGTCGGATATTCTTTGCCCAGAATCTTTTGGCTGTACGAGGAAACCAGAAGCATCCGTGCATCAGTGACTCAGAAATCTGAAGAAAAACCTTCGAACTGACGTAAATATTAATTTCATTCTTTCTTTTTACCGAATTTTCGAAGAAAATTCAGTATTAAACTCGCTTCGCCGAAAATTCATATTTCTTTATATATATATATATATATATATATATATATATATATATATATATATATATATATATATATATATATATATATATATATATATATATATATATATATATATATATATATATATATATATATATATATATATATATATGATATTTATATGATATATATATATTATCAGCCAAATGATTAAGGGAGATAATCTCTGGAGTGGCCAATCCGACATTTTCGGAGGACATAGATGTATACAGTGGGTAGGTCCATGACTTACTAGAACTCAGATATCTTTAACCCTGTGGTGGCGGCGGGCATTTTAATGAATTGTCAAGTACTCCTATATTTCCAAGCAGTGTAAATTTTTGTTAAACAAAGCATTGGGAATGAAAACTTATTATGTTCTAAGCTTGTCTACGATAAGGAATTGGAAATTTTGAGCCGTGTCTGGGTGCTGAGTGACAAAAAATAGGCAAGAATTTTTTTTCAAATTTTTATTTGCCATAACTTCTGACAAAAAAAATAGATCATCGTGAAAATTGCAGAGCGTATTGATGTTGACTAAGACTTAACACATGTGAATTTTGAAGACAGTTTGGGTAGCCCTGTAGCTATGGCAGGCTCCTGAAAAAAAAATCCTTAAAATCAACGACCCTCGTGAAAAATTTTTGTTTTTTGACAAAAACTTAATATCATTGATAAATTTTAGCGTTTGTTCATCATGTAAAATTAAAATTTTCAAAATTCCGAGTTGCACAAGAACGGCAACCCATCACCAAATTACCTCTATTTTCAGCACTCGAAACTTCTGCTCACGAGAACTGACGACCGGCTTATCCAATCATAATGAAATGCACAGGGCATATTGGTATTAATTAGAACCAAGTCTGATAGAAGTGACATTCAAATGCAGGCAACACTGTGGTAGTGGTACCATATTGAAAAATTACTGAGAAAAAAACTGCTGTTTGGCCTATAACTTCCGATTCAGCCGTCAGATTTTAGCGAAATTCACACAATATTTGAACCTTACTTAAGACAACATTTGATGAGAATTTGGCTGAAAAGCTAGAATAGAGCTGCCAGCTATGGTGATTTTTGTCTCCTACATCTTGCAAACTTGTTCAGCAAAATAAAGCTTTTTAACCTATAACTTCTGGTCCAGTCTCGAAATCAAAATAAAGTCCATGCAGTAAATGGACCTTAATGTAAACCAAATGACGTAGGAATTTCGTAAAAAAAATCATGAGAGGGCTGCCAGCTATGACCATTTTTGTAATTTTTTGGAATCTCTTTACCAAGCGATTGTGCCATTAGATTTGCAAATGGGAATGATCCTGCAATAAAAATTAATAACAAATATTAACGTTTTGAAAATTTGAAAAGTGTTGAGGGTGGTAACCCTAAAGTTCTTTTCACCCGTTTAACTTCCAGCGCAGTCATTCAATCGAAAGCAGATTTAGTATACACGAGTATTTTGCTTTGTTGCTAACACAGGGTAACCAGCATCAGACATTTTCGTAAATACTGCACCAACAGATACTTCACATAACAAACTCATATGTAAAGCATTTGTAATAAAAATAAGGAATCCATTTCTAAATTTTCGGAGTTTTGAGAATTTTTCGGATGGCAGCCTCAAACAACGTTTAACCGCTGAAACTTTCGATGAAATCCTGCGATGACAACGAAATTCAAATGTATGATAAACTTATTGCTGCTTCATTTTAATAGTGTTGCCAGCACTGAACATTTTCAACATCTATGTTATAGTTGGGTTTTGTTGCTCTGGATACTACAAAAAAGTGTATAACGCCTTTCTACATTTTTTTGTCACTCAAAGACAATTTCTTCGAAATTCAGTTTTCTAGCGACTCTGATGCGCTAGACTTTTTTTTTCTTTTTTCACTCTACATCGATGCAGCTCTACAAAAATATCAAAACCACATACTTAATCAACTCAACATAATCCGGTTATCGTGGTCACATCTGACACCTGGCTAATAAATATTCTTCTTACATATTCTTTCAATACTTCTTTTCTACATTTATTCTGGTGTCTTTGATTAGCTTTCGGGATATGTGATAAATCAAAAAGCACTCGGTCCTTTATTTACCTGCCTACGCTAAGTCGCTTCGAATGCACCTTAGGCACATATGAACAGATAATCCCACTTCTTGACATCGTACTGTCTCTATACGCCTTTCTTCACACTTTCTATGAATCCTGTTCGAATAAAAGTGACGTCAAACAGAGTTTCCGACTAAACCTTCGACGTTGGGTCTGATGCCAATTGAATAGGTTAGTGCTTAGAACTCATTCTCATCCATCTTCTTTTGACATCTTCCACACTATTCATTCAATGGATGGTCTGATTTGTTGTCTACTACTTAGACGCGCACACTGAAATGCCTTTTAATTTACGCTCAAGGATAATGACAAAGGTAAGACGTTCCGTTGAGCGTCTTTGACTGAATTTAATAATAAGCGTCATTAGCTATTATTTTCGAAGCATACATAAGTACTTGTTGAAAAGTCATATCACGCGCATCTAGTTATTATATAATATAAAGAACTCCATTAGCAAATTAACGAAACATAGCTTTCAACCAGGATATGAAAACTTTACCAATGAAGTAGCCATTTTTAATACACAACTATACACCCATACACCATTATATGTATGTAGATATCTTATCCAATTACCTAGCTTGCAACAGTATCACTGCTAGCTCATGTGAAACTTTTTGAATAATAATTCGCTTTCGAAGGCTTATCCGTAGACAATCAATTGTTTGAAGAGATGATATTCAAGGCATGAATTAGCTTTGATACGGAACAAGGAAAACTCTTTAATGGATTTCTATTCTATCTTAGTGGCAAGTCTAAAAGCCAATTAGTCAAGTGCATGGATATGAAAGCATTCAGACGCAATGTGCTTTCATTAGTGCTAATGAGATTGTATCGAGTTTAGTTTAGTTTGGGCATTTTAAAATACTTCTAATCAAATTTTAAACAAACTGAAGCAATTCATTGAAATATGTATGCATATGAGTAGGGAAATGTTAGAATACGGTCAAATTTTATTATATTTTGAACACTTGTATTTAAACTTGTTTTTATCAAAAAAAAAAATAACTTTAACCCTCGAAGGTCACACCTATTTTTTCGATCAAGGAGGTCACTCTGGGTCAATTTGACCCAGCATCAACTTTTGTTTTTCGCCATTTGGATCCATATCGACCAATCGTCTCGAAAATTTACCCAAATATAGTTTTAACGTTTTCCAATCAAATTTTGCAAATAATAAGTTGAATATACAGTGGCTCACAGCTTATTTGATACAGTGACTATTTAAAAATGCAAATCACTGTAACTTTGAAATTAAGAACCCTATCCAAAAAATTTAAACATATTTGACTAGATGCATGTTCAGCGAATACAATGCAAACGAAAAAGGTTCCAGCAATATTCTTCGGCGTCCGGTAAAAGAGAAATACCACTGGCGCAGAAAAATTGCAGCTCACAGCTTATTTGATACAGACACTTCAATGCGAATAAACTTCTATTTGTCGCCCCGTTAATCTGTCTTGTTTTTGTTTCTTAAGTTTTTGATTGTGTTAGACATTGGCTTAGGTAATTTTTAGCAAGATCTTGTAAGCTCAAGTGCCAAAATGAGCCAAAATTGTAAAATGGGTCATGGCACTACAATTGAACAGCGCGAGTTGGTATTAAACCACTTTAAAAAAGGACAAAGTGTTCCGAAAATTGCTGAAAGTGTGAATTTGAGTGTCTCTACAGTGCAGCACATAATTGAGCGCTTCCTACACGAAAATCGGGTAGAAAATAAGAGGAGAAATGCGCCAAACAATATTTTCACCGTATCTGACGAACGATACATTGTAAGGAAAGTGAGAGCAAACACAAAGATTTCCGCTCCAAAATTGGTTACTGAGGTTCATCGTGAATTAAGGAAGTCATATAGTGCTGAATCCGTCCGACGAGTGCTTCACGACCATGATCTCAGGGTCCGAGTAGCTCGTAGGAAGCCTTTCATTTCCAAAAAAAATACAATAAGCCGATTTGCCTTTGCCAAAGAGCATGTGGGAAAGCCATCCGCGTTCTGGAATTCGGTTATTTTTGCGGACGAGTCCAAGTTTAACATTTTTGGCTCCAACGGAATGTCATATGTCTGGCGCAAAGCAAACACTGAGCTAAACAAGGAGAACCTCAAAGCTACTGTGAAGCATGGTGGTGGTAATGTGATAGTTTGGGCCTGCATGTCCGCAGCTGGAGTCAGAAATTTAAAGTTTATTGAGGAAACAATGAACCAAACAAAGTACCTTGATGTATCCAAAAACAATTTGCTGCAAAGTGCTAAAAAACTGGGTGTTCGCGACCAATTTCGGTTGTACCAAGACAACGATCCTAACCACAAGTCGGGAATTGTGCAGTCCTGACCAATTTGGGATTGCCATCATTTGATGTCTCCGCCGGCACAGTCACGAGATATGAACGTCATTGAGAATCTGTGGACTTTGTTGGATAACAACATTAGAAAACACAAGATTTCTAATAAACAAGACCTGATGAAAGCACTGCTAGAGGTATGGCAAAAAATTACTCCTGACATCACAAAAAAACTCGTCGATTCAATGCCGAATAGGCTCCAGGCTCTGCTTAAGTCTAAGGGCTATCATACAAAGTATTGGAAACAACTGGAAACCTCATAATTCACAACAATTTTAATGCTTAATCAAACTGTATCAAATAAGCTGTGACATGAAATTTGTTATTACTTTTAGTTTTTTTGTTTTTTAAGATGTAAAACATCAACTTTGTAACAAATATAAACTTGTTTAATAAACAACAAACAATTGCCTTCAAAATGGTGTTCAAATTTTTTTGATATTGTTATTATGTATTGAGCTATTGCAACTTAATTTTTTAAAGAAGCACTGTATCAAATAAGCTGTGAGCCACTGTATGTAGCTCGCAAAAATTTTTCAGAAGCTCGCAAAAAAAATTATTTTTTCATTTTGGCGCATTTTACAAAAAAATCATTTACTTTATTAATTCTTAATATTTTTGCATGAAAATTTATAATTATCTTCCTGAATAGCAATGAAATTGGGGGAAAAAAATTTGAATAGGAAGCATTAAAAAAATGTATTTATTTCGCAAAGCGATGGAAGGAGTTTTTTCAAACAACAAAAATCGGTGATTTTTAACTATGCATTTAATTAGATGTATTATTTATGCATTTAAATTATATTTTTATGAATCTCCAGCACAGTCGTTACACATATAAAAACGATGATCGTCGCACATTGGGCGCAAGTAACTGATACACTGCATTATTGTTTTCCTACCTTTTTGTAAGACCAAAGTGAACATATCGCTCTCTTCGCCGATTGAGGTCTACCTTCCAGATTTGCTGGACATTGTACATATAGAATCAGTTCTATACTTCTACGTATTTCTCTACGCAAGGTTGCATTTTTCTCCTGTAGATACGGAGTAACCAAATGCATCACAAGTTGCTTTATAGCAGTTGTAGCAGAGAATTAATTTGTACGACTGTTAGCTTGAATATTTTGACATAAATAGAAAACTCTTGCATTTACTTGCGCTTGATCAAGCATGCCTCAGAAAAAACGCATAGGCCAACGGTTTTTTGCTCGGGCAGCTGTGTACGCATGGCAAAGCTTATCAAAAACGTCTGTGCCTCCTTTTGTTTTATTATAAAATAATACCATCTCGGTTGTAAATGTGTGCATATAAAAGGTGGAGCACGTGCTTACTAGATGTTCGTGTTTGTGTTCGATCAGTAGTACTCCATTTTCTTTTATTTTTACTGCGTAATACAGTTTTCGGTCGACCTCGCTGTTGCTGCTCCAACAAACGTTGGTTCAAAGTTTGATTTTCCTCATTCTCGGCTTCACTGTAATCCGAACTTGATATATCAATTTTTGATTGCACTGACGAATTGTCTTCTTCATCAGTAGCGTCGCCGACAAAGATCTCCGAATAATCATGCAGAAGTATATTTTGAACCCGTGAACGTAAATTATACGAAATTATTCCAGTTTATTATAAAATTAATACAAATGAAACTTTTTGTGGCCACACTTCACACTTTAACTTGAATAAAAAATTAATGGAGATAATTACTAAATTTTATTTTAATCTAAATAAAGCAAAGGTCACAACAGGGTCAATATGACCCTGCACCAACTCTGAACGACGCTCAACGACAACTGAGCGTTACGCTATACACAGGATACATATAAAACCATAGTCAATACTTCAATCTACCGACAGATGACATACTAACGGCCTAATTTAAATTTTACTGAACGATATTGGTGAGCAAAGTTGAGGTATGGGTCTCTTAGACCCAGTGTGACCTTCGAGGGTTAAATTCATTTTCCACTTATTATGAAATTCATTTTTATATCAAACCAGCTTATGTTAACGAATGACTATCTTGAAATTTTGTTAGGAATAGCGCCCAAATAAACACAAATTTTTACAAAATAATATGAAAAAAGCGCTTAGATTTTCGATGAATTGAATCCTTTTTTGCCTCAAATTTATAAAGGTATGGGTTTCTTGAAGCAATTTATTTAACCCTACTTAATTTAGACTAAAAACGTACAAAAACTGGAAAACATTTGATGCAAACATTCAATGAAAAAGGGCAGAAAATACCGCAAAGATGTAAGAATGCATAAAAATAAAAATAAAAACCTAAATACTCTCTTACTTTTTTACTAAGTTTAATTCAATAGGCTTTTTATTCTAATCTTTTCAGGTACGTTGGTACGTTTCAGGTACTAGTCAGCAGATTATTTTCACAAAATAATTATTTTTAGATCAGACTACCTGAAAACTCAGCATGGCAATTGACAAAAAAAAAACTAAACATAAGAGCCAGCAGGCCAAAATAGTATAGCCGCTAGACTTTAAGTTATCATAGCTAATTATACCTTAAGCTAGGTTAAGCATTCACAACTAAAATGAAATAAAATCTTTTTCAATCAATCAATCAATCATGGCAATTGACCCGAATTTCATTTTTTTTCAGCACAAACTCAAAATTTACCAATAAAAACGCTACATGACGCTAAGACAGGTGACTACAGAGAGCGTGCCAGAAATATATTGTTAGACAGAGTTAGTCCAATAATGGTAGCGAATCCACGAGATATCGGCCCACATCTTAAGTCTTCTTCTCCTAACTGGTTCACGAAGAGCTTTCAAGGCTTCTTTCTCGGAAGCTTGGAGAACCGTCTGCCCTCTAGGTGCCCAATAGGTATGACCAGTGCCACTTATGTCATAAAAGACAATTCATCATCATCATCATCAAAATCCGGACAAATCAATGAACATCCTTCACATTGTGTTATTTATTGAACAATGAAGTTTAAGTACAAAAACGTCTTACATGGCATTTCGTACATCTATCAGCTTCAATCACGGCCTTCATTCGCGGTCTGAAGCGCTCGCACGCCCTCTGTAATTCTGCGCTGTCAATATTGGCGAACGCTGCCTCAATGGCGGTCATTAATGATGTCACATTTGGATGTCGAGACTTGTTGATAGCACTTTGAATCACGCTCCATACGTAATAGTTCAAAGAATTTAAATCTGGACTATTCGGTGGCCCAAATTCCTTAGGCCAGAACATGTCAAAATTGTCCGAGAGCCAGTTTTGTACTAAATGGCTCGTGTGAGCTGGAGCCCCGTCCCGCTGGAACACTTTTGGTATTCCAGACGCAACATCTTCTATCTATGGCTTCACTATATTTTTCAAAACTCTCAAATATACTTCTTTGGTCACAGTTTCTCCTTTTTGGAAGAAATGTGGGGGCATTGCATCGCCCTCACTAGACACGACACTCAAGACATGGGCAATGGCCGGAAATTTCGTTCTAGTGACAACAGGGACATCTTCCAGGTCGTGAGCATGCCATCGATCGTTTCTCCGATTAATTTTTGCATCGACGGTTAACATTTTTCGTCAGAAAAGAATCTGATACGTCCCGCTGCTTCGTTTTTCATGGAAGAAATGATCAAATTGACATGTCTTACAGTAAATGAAAACATTTTTTTAATAATTTTTCAACACAATATGGCGGCGATGCGAGCAAATGAAAAAAACACATCAAAAACTGCCTCGTACAACTTAACGCCTTTTCCGGGGAACTTGCAACGTTCAGAGAAAAATAATATGCTAATGAGATATACAATTTATAGGTGAACCAATAAAATGTATAAAAAAAAAAAATTTTTACGTTAATTTTAGATTTAAAAACAAACTGAATTATTTTTAAAAAAAATTACGTTTTAAACATTAATAAACAAATTATTTTTCCGAAATTACAATATTATGTAGATTCAACGATTAGATAATACTGTTTTGTAGATGAGGTATAAATTTGAGCCAGATCGGTTCAATATTTTTTGAGATATTTTGTACGGAAATTGAAAAAGTACTACTTTGAGAAAAACGTGTTTAAAGTTTGCGTTAGATAAAAATCATTGATTATAATTTTTATAACTTTCTCGTAAGTCAATAATTCCAGGTCCATACAGAAGCCCTTCAGCCTCCTCATGAATATTATTTTGGTGCATTAGAAGGTCACGGCAAACATTTCGGGCTTCTTTTGAGCTGAAAAGACTTCGACGGTTCTATCATTCTATCCTGTCATTGGCGGCTCTCTTGGCATAACTAAATAAGGTGGGGCTTATTTCGACACCTAAATCATTCATTAGGTGCAAGAGGAATGTATGGCCTTTGATGAATATCCCAGCGGCTATGTAAGCGGATATTTCAACTATTTTCAAGCTGGCAGTCTAACGGTTTATAACCCTTTATATATTATTAAAATATACAAGTGTAAATGTACATCTGTATCTATATTTCCTTAGAATTTCAGATTTATTAGAATGTGGGAGGTATACACAATTAGAAAACTGCCCATAGCACCGAAAAGAAAGTAGGCAGGGACACCCGGCAGGTATGCTCGACCTGCTGGGGATCGCCGCGCTGCCTATAACTGACTATAGCTTGAGAACAGATTCGAATATCGCCTCAATCTTTTTTTGGTATATTTTAAGAGCATTTCGAACATTTTGATGTAATAAAAAAAATCGATTTTTTTAGCAGTTACATGTATTTTCCCCATTAAGTTTTAGGTCTAATTTGGTTAGGTTAGTTATAATTATTTTAAGTTACTACAGCTAATTATACTTTGAGCTAGGTTAAGAATGTACAATTCATACACTTTACACATTCAAATTCATTTATTTATTTAAAACTCCGGTGTTAGGGGCTTATATTAAAGTCTTCAATTTATTTGTGAAAATTTAACCTAAATCCCAGAGATTTTAATCTGCTACGCAAATAATGCTTCATTTTACATATTTAATCACATTAACATACATTTCACTACAGTAATATCATAAATAATTCCTTACGCTGCAATGTCATTAGCAATAAAATGTCATCTCTAGAATACCACCAAGCACCCCCATAACACATTTAAAGCTCATTTAATTGCTTTTTGACCACATCCATCCCTCCTGCAACAAAACTCGTCGTTTCAGCAGCAGAACTAAATTTCCATCACGCCTGTAAATATTTTAGCCAGCAAAACGACCAATAAGTGGCGGTTTGAACTTTCCGTTTCGAAATTGCATTTCAGCGTCAACTGCCATAAGATCGGACTGACCATGGCCATGCCGGTCTTTTGGCCAAATAACATAATACGAACGTAAACTTTGAATAACTGTTGGCCAGCCAACGGACTGACGGGCATGACATGACCCAATTTAACTATTTGGCTCGCAATGCCTCGAGGAAATTTCACATTGTGTTTACCATTTCGAGGATGTTTATAAAACACAAAAATTAACGGATGCAAGCAAAGTCACAGGACTTGACCCAACGAATGGTCGAGTTTTGTTTTTATCTTTGTTTGAGTATTCGTCCGTTTAGATGCGGAGTTAAAAAAGTTTCAGGCAGCTAAAAACAAAACTTTAATTGCATTCGTTGCATTACGTAGAGGTTTAGTGAAAGGTAGCACGAAGTAATTGAAGAAAAAGGAAACAGAAAATCATCCCATGGTCACAAAAAATTTAGTTCAAGACAACTGAGAGATATGCTCAGCGAAAGTTTGCTAGGTTTTGGCGTATGAATGTGAAATGAATCTGCACTTTTAGTGCTGCCAGCTTTACAAAACTTTTTTTTTCATGACAAGATCATAATTAATATTTAAACTTTCCGCATTGAATAGGATTTTTCACCTCTACAGAAACCGAACAAAGGGAGATGTGTTTGACTTTTATTGCATCTGAAATCTGTTGAGAAGTTAGTGACTGTGACTGACCTGGATGCAAGATGCATTGCAAGCCGCCATTTACAAAACGACGAGATTCATAGATTTCAATTACAAATTACATTTGAGTTTGTAGCAACTCCAAGACCATTTCCGCTGCAGTGATGCTAGCAATTAAAAGGCCAACCGAAAGGATGAATTATCACTTGCACGAATTCAAATTAAAAGACGAACACAACTTGGTTTCAGCTTTCCGGTAGATTGCGTTTCCGGTAGAAGCAGCGATTTGGAATTCTTTCGGGACCATGCTTGCAGTTTCATTACGAACAAGATAAGTTTTTGCTTTCATTGCACTCGTACTTTCTACATTCGTTCCGTTTTTGCAATGTTTACATGGTTGTGTGATAGTTTCGTACAAATCCTGCACAAGTTTACTGCCTCTTCTTCTACAACGTGTAAATGGCTTGTAAACTGGATTAAGAGAAAAAATTTAATCTCACGCTAAGAATACTTGCAGCTTTGGGCGAAGGAATCATTGGCGTTACGGAAGAAAAACCCTATTTAGGTTAGGTTAGTTTTTTTTTCATTTGCTGACCATGCATCGTTTTTCTTGTGAATGCAGTTCGCAGATCTAGCTTTGTTAAAAGTTTTTATTTGAATAGTAGATTTGTTTGTTTTTGCCAAGTTTCTAATTTGTTCAGTTTGCTCAAACACGTGAAATTAAATTCTTATTGCGCAGATCATCGGAAGTATGGAAGATAATGTTTTGCAATTAGACTGAGACTCTCATTAATTTTTCTTGCACCCATATAATCGTCATATCAATATTGAACATGTCCATGCATATAGATAAATAAATGATGTTCTTAGCTGTTGTCGTATATGCTGAGTATAATTTGCAGAACATAACAGACAAACGGATAGTGGCGACACGGAAATTCGACCTTTGCACTTGTTGTTCCTCCGCAAACGAAAATTGCAGTGAACACGTGAACTTAAATATGATTATTTATTTGATTCAATCAAAAAAAAGGTCTACAAAATATAATCTGAGCATAATAACAAGAACTGTAAAGCCCAATGAATTAATTACATAACAGCCTGGAAATCTGTAAATGATTTGTTTTAGGGAAAATTAGTTTGGTTGATTTATAACAAGACACCCTTGGTCAAATCTACCTAAAATTGTCTGATGAGAAACGGTGCAAACTTTCAAAACCACTTATTTCAATTTCAATTTTTGATAGTCTCGCAAACAAAATAATCCTGTGTGATAATGCTTTCGGAAGGCTAATCCGCAAAATAATCCATATTCTCACATCAAATATTCTCCGCTCAGAAACTATTGAAGCAGATATACGCTAACTTTCTCACAGGACTTCTAATTGGCTTATTCATAGCGAAATGCATTGAGAGCCTGCTTTGTTTTCTTGTTTTATAACGCAGAATTGAAAAGGTACAACTTACTCATTGATTAGGCTATAACAGTAAATAGCTTGTTACAGTAATTGTATTATTCAAATTTGTTACCGGTAATAGTATCTTTTAGTTACCAAAGCCCATTTATTTCGAACGGAATTCAGGGGGTCAGTCCCGGGGGCCAACGCTCACCCGAGATGGGGTGGGTGGACGCCACTCGCTTCCACCATGAGACTAACACTATCCTGTCGCCGGAAGCGAGAAGAAATGGACGAGTCGTATAGATCTTTCCAGCCACTCTTGACAATTTCTTGATAATCGTATCTAATCATAGTAACTGGCTTTGTGACAATCGTTTTCAACTGTTGATTCTAATGAACAGCGCGGTCAAAACCAAGTCAAAAAAAAACGTTAAAGAAAACGATCTTTTAATGCAAGGCACTTTTTCACAGTTCTAAACCGTTCGCTTACGAGCTAACTTTCACTTAATCTATAGGTAATAATTTGAAAAACTACGCTGCCTTAACTTTAGTTGCTCTCGCGTTGAGGCCTTTCTCCGTTGCTGCTACTCGTTCGCTACTCTGGAACCTGCTACCGATGGTGTTTTCTTTTTTCGTCCGAATCTCGAAATTCCTCGTTTCGTGCCAAAAATCTTCCACACTGTCTTGAGCCAACTAGATTTTCCTCGTTTCCTTCCCAATATTCTAGTCGCCACATTCCGGATTAAAATTCTTTCGCCATGCTTCGCTCAGTTCGCCGCCCGTTAGATATCAAGAAAAGAAAGGAAAAATGAAATGATCGTCTTCTCCAGGTAATCAACCTCACGTCTATTCCACTCACCAGTCAGGCCCAAAAGAGGCCCCTGCTAACTGAGCCATCTTGCTCGAAGCTTCACTGTATCCCGTCAACCAGCGGGATTCCCTAGGTGCTCTGTTGGTTGCACTTGGTTGCACCGTTGTAATTGTCTCAGGGCATTGCATTTTTAATTTCACCACGCGCACGGCTGGCAGTAGCTTTCCATCTCAGCCATTTCGACTCTGACGATCCGATTCCGATGTTCCCCTCCCACTTTGCGAGGTTAGACAGTCGAAACGTCACAGGCCGCCTCCACTAGCAATTTCCCATGGCATAACATTTGAAATTGCCAGTGGAGGCAGCCTATGGTATGCAATATTTTATGGTCTGCCATAAATGGTAGCCAATATGGTATGCAATTTGCTCGGCCATCTGCCTGGCAATATTTTGACAGTTCTTGATTTCAAAATGGCGCTGAACCGTTGGCTTGGTTTATTTCTTATAAGAAAATGTAGGGATTCTAAATTCAAAGGGATTTTTAGATTTCGTTGAGCAATGAAAATAGTCTACAGAGTATGAAATGCTGGGAAATTGGGGAATTTCTTGGCTCTGCACTTGAAATAACTCCTTAAGAGCATTTGACGCTCAGATACAGCGCCCGTCCTTCTCGCTCAGAGGCATTTTCGAAATGATATTGCATGCCATGAAATTGCCCACGCACAGATGGCATACCATAAATTTGACAGTCGTTGCCATCGGAAATGGCAGAGTAAATTGCCAATCGAGCCCCGGTGTCAACAGTGTTTTCCGTCATCATTTCCATTGCAAACGTCCACAGTGTTTTCGGTCATGCAAGTTCTTCCATCATTCGTGTAAGTTATAAATTTTTCGATATACTCGGTCGTGCATTTGATGCCTTTGCCGTGGGGATCGGTAGTGGCTGATACCTTTAGCAAGGAATGGATAGGTGTAGTGTTGGTTCTATTACGACCCGCTGCTGACAGGTAAGTATATCAACAGTCTCTAGTTGTTTCGCCCAGGGAGAACAAATATGTTGTGGATATCCTTGATTGAAAATTAAATTCTGCTCGACAAGGAGATCTGCAGCAATTCTATGATAAAATTCCACTGTGCGGCTAGTTGGAATCAGTGAAGTAGGTCAAGTTGCTCTGGCATTTGATTGTAGGTGATTGCTGTTGTTGTCGCGTGGCGGTCTGTTTGTTTCTGGGTCATGGTTGATTGTGGGCTGTGTGGAGTGTGTGCAGCCATAACTTTGGCAATATCATGTCCCTACTTATAAGTATATTTCTTATCGCATATTTACATATATATCTTTTTTTCTTTAAGATTCTATTGTATTTACAACATCTATATTCCAACTCCAATTTGATTCGGCTTCGGAGGCTTATTCCGCAAAACGATCGAGTTTCCCGTATCAATATTCTTTGCTTTGATAAGCAAGCAGGAACCATGATCACAATTCAATAAGCTTTATGAGTAAATTATTTCGATGGATATAAGTCGGAGATGTAAAAATTTGTCACAACCAGCGTAAATAAAAATTAATGATTTCCAACTGCAAGTGGTCGCATCAGCCAAGTATGCACTGTGTGCTGGTGTCTGATGAGAATCAGTGCATACTTTCGAAACCATTTTGTCAAAATAAAATTTTCGATGTAAATAAAACAAATAAAAAAATTTTTTTTTTCAATTTTAATCATCCCGCAAAAATAATTCCAATCTATATTGTATTTACATTTTATTCTTTATATCTATATTGTTTTGTTTTTGTTTTTGACAATCCTTCGCCAAGGATATGGCTGTAAACTGTGCCATAGTATGTGGATTCCTCGAAGAGGTGCAGGCTTATGCAATTTTCTATGATTAACCTCTGTAACTCGATTCCAGCTTAGTTGCTTCTCAAGTCTCTCTAGTGGCAATCATGGGCATTTAGGCCTCCAGTGAGAAATACAGCAGTATCATCATCAAAAAGTTTGCTCAGTTCCGTGCCAAAGCTATTTTTTTAGGAGGATGCACGTGGAAATTGCCACGATTTCAATGGATCATGTAGAAATTATTGATGCTTCTTCTCACCAATGTACTTAGAAATATGGATACGAATAACTGGTTTTAAGAATGTTTCCTGGATTAACACGATATCAACCCTATAATCATATAAAAGCTGCATTAGCTTTCCGGTTTTCCAAGTGAGAGTCGACATGTGTTCGGGAATGGACGTTAATGCATGTTATTTTTTTTTTTCGTTATGCTATGGAACTTTTCTGGCATATTGTAGATCAGTTCAGCCATGATAGCTGCATCAGCGATATTGGGCAAGGTCCGTTTTGCTTTGGGGCTGATGTTATTTTTCATGGGAGTTGGCTTTTGATCGCTCTGCATACGTCTTCTTTAAATGCTTGGAATTTTAAGGCGTCGCCCATAAAAAGCCGGATCGTCACCGCACAGTAAGCAATTGGCCTCCTCGGGGTCTCGGTGCTTCAACTTTGCTGATGAGGTGACATACTACTGTAATATTATAAATTTTTTTCTTGTTTTCGAGAGGAAAACTCTTAGGAATTTTGAAAACCCAATCCTCAGTTTGTGGAAACCTTGTGCCTTAAGATCGTCCTTAAGTTTCTCTGATGCAAGAACATAGAAAACTTGGATAAATATATTCAGGTTTTTTATCCTCTGTAATAATGCGTATGGTGCTGTATTTTCTCGCCAGGAAAGTACTTCGTTAGATGTTTCCTATCCTATGAAGTGGCTTTCACTGCAAAGCTATACTCTAAAAAGTGGGCGTTAATTAATACTTTGATAATAGGAAATATATTCATTTTTTCGTTTAAAATAACGAATCACAAATTTTTTTACACATTCGATGTGCATTTTTTGCTTTTGCGTCATATCAGCTGAATAATACACAGCTTTTTGTAAATTGAAGCAAAAAGAGTGTAAATTTACTAGTTTGCTATTCACCTTTGCTCCAAAGCCATAAAATTGCATCATTTTTTAGGGTAAAATTAGACAATTTGGTCGTAAAAAAAATTTAAACACTTAAGACGTAAAATATTCTTTTGACGCAGTTTTGTAAATTTACATCTTTAATAGTAGGAAACCATTTTCCTACAATAATAAGGGTAAAATTCAACCAAAATTTTTTTGAGTGTAACGAAGCCTCAATTTTTTTTACTTTTTATGATAATGACAGTCAAAAAAAAACCACGAATATCAAATTTTTGCCTTGCTTAAAGTAGCAACTAAAACGTATATCTTTTCGGATCATTAACTGAACTGTCAATATTTTCTTACCTGCAAACATAAATTCGATAACAAACAACTGAATAAATTGTGAGTTGGATGCTCTTCAACAGCAACTCTTCAAATTCTAGAAAATTTTAGTGTTTACTGAAAATTTTCAATTCTGGTAATAATGGAATACAAGAAAATGGATGTCGAAATCGTGAATTTTTCAAAACTAATGGTTGTGTATTTGGATTTTGTTTTTATGGGTTTCATAGTGTTACAATCCAGTTTACAATCCATCCACCGCTTTCTTAGATATCATCATTTGTGCTGAATCACAGTTACATTGTATCAATTTGCGGTTTCTTGTCACAATCTATATGTCATTTCAATGCATTTTTCAGGAATCCATTCTAGTATATTTGCTTTTCAGGCGTTTCAAAGAGCAAAACAAACCTGACAATCTATCCCATAAAAAAGGAAAATCTTCAAAGTTTACGCATCTCATTTTCATTTAAACCCACTTTCTTTGTTTTTATCAACACTACCTGTTCTGTTATATTATTCTATTATGCTTCAGACAGTATGTCATGTGTAGCCTAAGATTGCAAGTTTAAACTTTATGTTGATAACAAATTTCTATACGGTTGTGTTGCTCCCGAGTGTGGAGCTCATGTTTTATTTACCTTTGTGTTGCTATTGATTCTATTCAGGGATTATTCTTGCTTTCTATCTACAAAAAAAGGTATTATGGAGCAAACAAAAACGAGTTACCTGTTGTATTTCATGAAAAAAGGAAGAATTCCACTCGATAATCTTATGCGCGAAATGACAATAACATCTATTAAAATTACTACAAGAGAATTGAAACAATCTTCGGAATACCGAAAATGCTCAAGAAGTTCTAATCTTGCAAAATCGTAGTATTTTTAATTAAAACATGTCCGATAAACCCAATAAAATTTTATGCGCCCAATGTGGGAAGAAGCTAGAGTGTTTTTTCTTGAAATAAATTAGATAAAGTTTCTACCCAAACCATTAAATAACATTCGGTAAGTTGTAAATCAATCATAGATTAATCTGTTAAGTCTTAAACGCTCTTGATTTGTCTTGAGATATTAAAACAATATCTGCACTTTATTGGAATCTATAGCTAATACATACCACTTTACGTAATTAATAATTGGTTTAACAAATTATGGAGTAAAAAAAGAATAACATTTATTGAATATCTTTTTTCTTAATTTATATAATTTTTATTTAGATTGCTTTGCTGTCATCTTTTTCTAAAATCATGATTTCTTGACAATCAGACTTTTTTTTAAGGAAAAACTGGACCGATTTTGCCGAAGTTCAATTAGGGAGTTAATATTAAGGAATTGTTTAGTGCAAGTTGAAATCCAACTGGAAAGTTTAAGTTGTTGGAAATTGTTCTGTTAATATTGTGATTTCTAAAACAGATAACTGTGCGTGCTGTTGAAGATTCAATAATAAGTCTAAGCAAAAGGAGGAACCGTAAACAGAATGTGAATCAGAAGCTTCTTTTCAATGTAATCAGCTTCTGTTTTCTCATCATTCGACTTGTGACTGAAAGTACTAAACTCGGAATCCAGTGTTTAACAAATATTTTTTAGGCAATTGTACACCTTAGTAAGTTTTAACAAATAAGGAGGCATCGTTGATCTCTTACAAGGAAAATACTAGCAGGTCATGGCTTAAGACGGGCAGTGGCTATGGCAATGAAGCTGTTTTTCCCAATACCAGGCAAACGTTGTGAGAGATCCGTCGGAAAGATAATACTTCGATGATTAAATTAATTTAAATTTAGATGACATTTTTATTTTGCCCAATAAAATAATAATTACGAAAAAGTTTCACAATGAAGAGTCGTTATGAAAGTGTTGAAAAAGGAGTGAATTTCATTATTACGTTAACAAACCAAATGAATCGAATGAAAAATACACAGCAAGCAACTTTTAATCAAGTTTGAATCAACGATTACATTCTTAAAATTCCTGCAAGCAACTGAATAAACAATATTAACCCTGAAATCATCCCTGTGTTGAAAATAATATAAATAAAAAATACAGAAAAATAATTTATCAACAACTGCTAACTGTTACTAAACCATCCAAAAAGTAATTTCAATATAACACGTTGAAGAGTGTTATCGTAAAAGTTTTCTCTTCACACCGTGGGTCAAACTACTTAAAGCAAGCCTTTCATATTCTCCGAAATGTAGCACAATAGTAATATGAAATGTTTTCTTGACTCTGCGACAACATATAAGAACTTGCTCGCCGTCATCTTGTCCTTCGCCCCTAATGAACGGAAAATCGCATTTACTGAGCCGTAAGAAACTTTTCCAACTTCTCTTAAAAGACATCTAACGAATCTATGGAAAGACTTAAAGTGAAAGACTTAAAGTGGGCTGTATATTGCTGAATAAACATTTTTTTAAGGTGAATTCACACAAAAAAATGTTCTGAATAAGAGCAAGTTTATAAACGCAAGTTTATAAACGCATATATTTTTTCGATCTAGTTTGAAGTAAAGGATTTAATACACAATGCAAACAAACTTGCAAAGTTGCATAGGGTTCTTATATTTGATGAATGAACTAACAAAAAATAAAAATACCACTTAACGTTTAGTCAAGTTTTTATATTCAGTAACAGGGTCAGGGAGCTTTTGTATGCTCTTTCCGAACTTCTAGTAATACGGTTATCTATGGCGCGGCACACCTAAATTAAGTTGTTGTTTATTTTCCTTATCTATATGGTGTGTAGCTAATTCAAGTTTAAATTTATCTCCATTCTTCACGAGTATCCGTGGACTTCACCCACGGGAAGTAGGAGAATGGACCCTAATTAGCCACTTTAGTTCGCTTTATTTGAAGTATCCTTAATACAATCTCATATTCTCTGAAAGTTGTGCAATTCATGGGTATCTCCTTATAACAAAATATTTGTGTAAAGACTGAATAAGATATGAGCTTATACTTTAATCAAAGAACGATTTATTCTAAGAGCTAAAGTGCAAAATAATTGAGCGCTTATTAAAATAAAGCAACGATTCTTGATACAGAATGTCCTGTTATATAAGCCCTTAAGCGAACGTGTGTTATCGTGAAATATCCAACGTACTATATACGATACGGAGGATTATCTTCTATAGAATATCCGTATTGTGTGGATTTTAAACGAATCACAGAAGTTCACAATGTAACTGAAACTTGTCTCTAAAATGTGAGGTCTAGAGCTACTGGAGTGAATCAAAAACTGAATTGAGATTCAACCTAAAAAAAAAAATTTAAAGTAGTAGTGATAAAGCAGTGATAAACTTCAACGATCTGTCAAAAATTAAGTGAATAAATTCAGTTTGTCAAAAACTCATCGCCAACAAAACGATTTCATTTCGATTAGGCTATCATCACTGATGTAATTTACTCAGTCCCTGCACAAGTGTCGGATTTCTCTTCAAGTTTGGGCCTACCGTAAGACCAATAAGTTTCTGCTAAGCGCAGTTGAGAAAAATATGTTTTTAGCGGTGCAAGAACTTCAGACATTTGTTTCCATTTCTAGTGATTTCAAAAGTGTACTCAGTCTCGCTGAGATTACTGGAAATTTCAATGCCTTAGATGAGCATATATGAAGGAAAGTGCTTACAATATTGAAAGCAACAGCTTCAGATTCACTGATGCTTCACCAGTGGCAGGAAAACGAGAAACATCGAGAAATATCTTCTCAAACTATCTCGTACATTTATCTCAGAGAACGGAAAAATTCCATAAATCACAGGTAATAAAAATCCTAGAAGACAAGACACAAACAGATTTTTATAAGGCCAAGAAGCATCCAATCACAATCAATCGATCGAGCTAAATGTAAATATCCCCGGCGAGATGTCTTAGTTAAGTGAGTCTTGTAAAACGAGCCTCGGAAAGCGAATTTGCCGAGATAAAGCGAATCGAGTATTTCCTGGCACCGTACTTCAAAAGTGAGTCAATTGTTACTTAAGTGTGTTATAAGCGCGATAAAAAAGTGTGTACGCGATTTAGTTGTAACAATTTTTATTTGAATAAAAATGTGCTTAAAGGACACTTAGCAAACGAAATGTTTTATTTCGTAAGCGAAGAGAATATTAAATCCGCAAAGCGTGTTTTCCGTAGAAACCCACAACAATAGGTGTCAGAAGTGAGATTCTTTCGCATTTGCTATTCAAAAAATGACTTTCAGTCAAGTTGCGAACTGTGCATTTCTATAAAACGTGAACATTTGTAGTGTCCGAACCAAATAAGAAGTCAGAACTTTTGGACAGTGATTTTTATGAGAAGTTGTATGGACTAAACTGAAGAATAATGCTGAAGCTAGTGAATGAGCTAACACTGACAAAGTTGAAAGTAGAATTATAAAAACCAGATCTTTTGACGACTGGAAAAAATGGCTTTGCTCTCAGGTCTAAATGAGGCTTTGAGCACGGAAGATTAAGACCCAGAAACGTTCATATTCTCGGACACAGAAACCAGCTTAGAAATAGGTTAGAAAAAACGAAACAGCGAGGGGAAAAATCTGATGATGAGCTTCCTGTGGAAAATAACTTCCGATATAAAGCAGTAAGCTCTGGACATTAGTCAGAAACTAGACCAACAAGTTTTATGCAGCAAGAAGCAATTGGAGCAGACACTTGATTAGCAAGCCCAGGATATTAAAGAGCGACTGGAACATCAGGCTAGGAAAAACGGGCAACAGCTAATGGAAGTAAAGAAACAGTTTTACAAACAAGGGCAAAAACTGGTAGTGCTTGAGGAAGAAATTGATCTTTAAAATTGAATTTGCAACGCATTAAAGCCATAAGAACTACACCTACTGAATCAAATGGCAGGAATGTATTGAAGGCACCCATTTTCGGCGGACAAACTTCTTGGACCAAGTGCAAAAAGTAGTTTGAGGCGTTTGCTGAACATAGCCATTGGAACAATTACACGCTACTTTCACGGTATTATAGAGAGGAGGCACAGTGAAAGTACTTCAAATAGTTCCGGTGGACAATAACTCCAGATATTCAAGTCAGAGGAGTGTTTTTGATATGAGAAAGAAGTCCATCGTTCACAGCTTAGAAGCTGGGATCGACTTTGCAGCACTTGGCGCAGGATATCAACCTGATAGCATCTCTGTCCTACCCTGCTTCAGATGCAGAACATCGGGACAAGACGGCGAAAGACACTTTCGTTCAAGAAGTATAGGATGAAGAACTTCAACAAGCTCTTCGTTTGGCTAACAAACGAACGCTGAAGGATTCTTGAGCTTACGATCTTAGCTACGAATCGGTAAAGCGAGCATCTCGCAGCAACGTTAGAGTCCATGAAGTGCACGAACAGTGCATGTGCCATAGAGCTGAGGCAATGGCAGGCGGAGCTCCACAATGTCGAACTGTGAAGAAAAAGAACACTTGAAGCGTGATTGTCCTAGGAAATGGAAACCGAAGTTTTGCATAGGGTGTGCAGCAAGAAGACGTAAATGGAACGAGATTGGTTCAGCGAACGTAGCTATCTCCTTTTTGGAGGAGACAGCTACATTCATTGGAAGCAAGAGCCAACCTCAGAACCATGATCACAGTCTTTAGGTTCTATCGACACGAAAACGACTTGAGGAAAAGTCGAAAGCAAGCTTGGCAATATCACCATTAATTCTGGAATGATGAAGTCGATCTTTCGGACGGACTTGGTGGAAGCAAAGAGACTTTATGATTTCGAAAGGCAACAGGTGGATTTGCAACAGTTCACGAGGAAATAACTCGTCAAGTACAGCTCGGTGACTTGGTGCTCCAGCATCGGTTGATAGTAGCGGAAATAACCAACGAGTATATACTTGGAATGGACTTCCTCGACGCTCATGGTTGCAGTTTCAATTTAAGAGCAACGGTGATCAAGTGGAAAAACGTGGAAATACCGTAGTAGACAACCGGAATGGAAACGACAGGCTGAGAATCGCCGCCTGCGAAAATACACAAATTTCCAAATCGCCGGAAAACAAAATATGGGCCACTATTGATGGTGATCAATCATTGAGCCAACCCAAAGACGCTAGTCATAATCACGGAGGGAAGTTTTACCCCTGTAATGGGGCTGAATTTAGGGGAGCAGGAGAGGAAGCTTAAAAAACGAAGAAAAATTGCTCACTGCCACCAGTCTCTTCAGTCACTTCTTTGGATGCGGCGGAAATACAATTTGAACACAAAAATGTACTCAGCAGCGAAAAAAATCACCTAACAAAGAACAAGTTTGTAGACTAACTAGTAGTGCACACCCTAAAGCAACAAACAGTAACAATAAGGAGTTCAGCTAACTGAACTTTATACTGATATCTTTTCGAACCGAGATGACGATTGAAGAAGCACTACTTTTGGCTACGCATCAGATCGATACACAAAATTCTTTATCGATCCAACAGGCTCCCCACCGCTTATCAGTTACCAAGCAAGCTGAAGTCACCGATATGCCATAAAACAACCGAAATCAAGGGATCGATCTCAAACACGTTATATATTCTAATGCACTCGTATATCTTTATGGTTTGTTGACGGGTATCTTGTTCATAAAGGTGGCTCATAAACTAATTTTTTATGATAAATTTGAACGGTTGGCGGAGTTTTCCGAACTTACTGACGAGTTTATCGTACCTTTGTCGAAGCCGTGACCACTTTCTTTTCCATCGAGTTATAGTTTTAGCGAAACGTGGTTTACCTTGTTAGCGCTCTGATATCCGTGGTATGGATGCGTCATATGATTTTCGAAAAAAATTCAGCATATTTGCAATCTTGCAGCCAAATGGCACAGCACTTTTTTGTATAAAGTTTCCTGAATTTATTTGATTAGAATAGCGTTGTTTTTTCAATCATAATAGATATTAAGGGATTCATTTTCAAGGGATTCGAAAAACATCCACAGAAGAATCATGTAAGATCTAATTTTCTGAATTCATCTCCTTAAATATCAACGAAATAAAAACAAAATAGTGGCAACAAATAGAACAAGAAGTAGCAATGAAGCTTCTAGCTATTAAATAATAATTTTGCAAAATGATTCCCATCAATTTATTTACTAGTGCAATATAATAGTGTGAGCACTTTTTCACCAGAAAAAAAAACATCCAACCCATCATCTACCTCTTCTGCAGCATCACTGCAAACCATCATCTGCTGTAATCAATTTTCACTGTGAAGCTTGTCGTCGCCATTATTCAATTATCCTCAGCCATTCGTACAAAATTCATCAGCTCCATCGTCGTATTCCCAGCTGGAGTTTTGACCGTTTAATAATTCGATTTAATGCATTATCTGCAGGACATAAAAGGCAAAACAAATATCTCTGTCAACATGATATTTCGACCACGACACCACATGTGCTCTCTGCAATTCGAAACCCATAAATTTGGTAGCTTCCCTTTGGCGTTGAAAGGTCCGCAGCGAAGCATGTTTAATGTAGGGCACACTCATCGCTCTTTATGTGGGGCGCTACTATGCTGGTTGCGAGATTAAATTCAGCTTTATGGCTTGCGAATACGCAGGAACTTACAAGGAATTAGCATCCCTTCTGCGAAATGATGTGCATGCTTTTAGCCGAAAAACTGTCGCCACGAGCGCACCCACATTTTCTCGTAATTTGGTTGGGGCGCACGGTCTAGAGGGAAAACGAACAGTTTGGGGACTATCGAATGAGGTGAATCGTATTTGTAGCATTTGGAAGAGATAAAGCTGACATTCACACAGTGAATGGAGTCAGCTGTAAAAGGATGAAGTGCTTACTGAGAGCGCGTGGTATGCTATTAATGTTAATAATGTACGCAAATGGCAAACATTAATTAACTCAAAGTACGGAGGACCGGATGGCGGTCGGAAGTAATGGCGTTAGCAGGTTGGTGTGAAAGCTGAAAGTTAAGACATTTACCAGCAATAAATCGAGAAGACACCGTGAATATTTCACAGTTATCATGGAATAAGGTGTCGAAAGAAAGGTTCCTAAATGTATAGCTTCTGTTGATAGCTTACAACTAACTTTAGGGTTGAAATTTTGCTTTTGGGAATGAAATTGATGTTGATATGAATGAAATTTGTTTTGCTGCAGCAAACTAGGGTTTTTTGCTTGAACTTGGTTAGTTGGGGTTTCCCTTCAGTCCTCCCAATCAGTCAGTGTTCATTTCAATGCTGCGTGATGAAGTAGGAGCAATGCAGTAAAAAAAGAAATGTTGCTCATGAACCACTGCTTTTGGGAACGCACCATCTAATTGCCCAAATATTTTCTCTTAGGTCATTACTGAAGTATTATAATAATGAATAATCTATAAAGCCTAAGAAACCTTCTTCGACTGTTATTCCTTTAGCAAAACTCACAGTAACGAAGAGTAGTTCCTGTTGGTGAACCTTGCTTCATCTGCCATAATGATTGTCGGTGCGCACTGTTTTATTTCATCGGTAGTGTCCTCGTAAACGATTTCAGCAATTATTTTTATTACCTTATAATGTGATTTGGCACAACAGTCGTTCGCAACCTTATATTTATAATTTTATTTTTATAATTTTTTTTTCAATATTTGAATCATGCTTCGCAAACAATTCACAGTATTGGAAACAAACCGTGGAAACTGGTTTCAGTCACTGAATTTTACTGAATTTTCCTGAATCATGTGGTGGGGGAAATTCATGGAAAATACGAAAACGCTCTCATTGTATTTCCTGAAAATTGACAAACAAAAGTGTCAGTTGCCGGTTTTTGTGAGAACAATAATGATTATAAAGTCATCCTAAGCGGTGATAAATAACGCCACAAAAAGTATTTGTCAGTAGCTCAGACCCTACTAAAATTTACTGAAAGAGGGGAAATTTTCAGTTTTCAGTAAAACGGAATACAAAAACGGCTTCATTGCAATTAATTGCAATTAATTGTAGTACGCGAACATACCTATTGTGCTCCCTAAAAACAAGTTCTTGCTGACTGATACATATCGTAAGGTCGAGCACCTTTTCGAAATAATATCGGCTCGTCTTGACAATAGTTTTAAACTGTTCATGCACCGATTCACTTATTGTCTTCCCGATACTTAAAGGCATTGTTTGCCACATATCCTTGAACGCGTTGTGCATAAGTTTTAGATATTTCGTAATTCAGAAGCACTGCCCCAAGTTTCTTCCATTAATTAAATCCAACCATAATCAACAAAGAGGTGAAAGCTCAATAGTCTGCGGTAGGAAAGAATATTTTTTTCTGGGAGGAACCAGAACTATTTTTCTGGAAGAGGCCAGCCTGCAGTCTGGAGGGCGGTCCCTATGAGTACTACTGAATCAAACATTTAAAGCAAGGTAATGCCTGAGGTTTTGCCAAAAGACGTTCGAGGGAATCCGACATTTTCCTGAGTGAAACCCTCTTTTGCATGCCCAGACTACATTCACCATGTATTAGATGCTGCCATCTAGTTTAAAATATCATTGAAAAATCTACAAAAATTTTCTTGTTTATATTAATCATGCCGTATCAGATTCCATTAGCCAAGCTTTCATCGAACACCACAAATCTACATGAAAATAACAACAAATCATTCTGAATATTCCACTTGTCACACCACAAATTTCATTTCGTAATATCGATTTCCTATTGGCACTTATCACCCTCACCGAACAAAAAAAACTCATCCAAGATTATTAATTATCTTTTTCTTCGCTGTCGAAATGCTCTTGCCTAATTTCTTTAGCGCTCACATTTCCCGAGCATTTATCATGATCATTCTCACGCTATGTCGACATTATATTTACGTTTGCACATTTCGAAAACGTCTCGTAAGACCGCCGAAACGCCATAATCTGCCTGCCACCACCCAAACAAACCACTAACTACGGCATAAAAGATAACAGTATCAGGCCGTAAATCTTCTTTTTTCACTTAACAGTTCTTGTTCATGGTTCGATGAGTTTCGCCTTAAGATTGCCAACGACAAACGAGCCTTGCGATAGTTCCAAGAATAAGGATTGGGGCGATAAAGGGATTGCTAGTTGTGGTATTCGAGTGAGAGAAAAATTGAAACGAAACACGCTTCATACGGAAAACGTTACGTCGAATAGTTTCGGAAATAGTTTAATGGTCTCATTAATTGATTGGGTGATGGCGTATTGCATGTGAACGTCAGGATGGGGAAAGGTAATTTATTAAAATAGGTTTTGTAGTTTAATAGATTACAAACAAGATTGACTGCGAAAAATCGTAGGTATAATAATAAAGTATTTATATTATTAAGCTTAAAATTAATCATTTCATTTAAAAACTACATTTTTATTATGTAAAACAATTCAAAAATAAACTCTAGCGCATCAGAACCGCTAGAAAACTGATTTTCGAAGAAATTATCCTTAAGTGCAGACGTAATACACTTAATTGTAGTATCATGTCAACCATTTCTTACTCAAAGGAGTAAAATTCATTTTTTGACAGCATATCCTATAGCAAAAATGATGAAAATGCTCAGTGCTGGCAACATTTGTCCAACACAGCAGCAATAAGTTTACCATATAATGCTCGTGCTTAATCAACTTATCTTTTGAATTACGTTTTCATCCAAGGATATCATCGAAAGTTTCAACGATTAAACTCTGTCTGGGGCTACCATCCGAAAAACTTCCAAAACTCGAAAATGTTTAGCATTGGTTGCCTATTTTATTGTCAATGCTTTGCTTATATATAAAATGGAAGCATCTGTTAGTGCAATATTTACGAAATTGTCTGGCGCTGGCAATCATGTGTTAGCACCATAACTACTTCTCGTTGTGTCAAACCCACCCTGAGAATTTTGTTTCGATTGAATGACTGCGCTGGAAGTTATAGGAGTGAATAAAATTTTAGGGCTACCACTAGCGAATCCAATCCCGGGATCCCGGATCCCGGGATCCCGGGATCCCGGCCAATATCTGGTCCCGAAAATCCCGGGATTGATGAGCTCTAATCCCGGGATTTTCGGGATCAGAAATTGGCTGGGATTTCGGGACCGGGAGTCAAGCATTATCGGCAATCAAGTTACAGCAAGACTCGAAAAGTGCAAATAGAATCCATATTTATGAGAAAACAATTAGCTCACATCAAAATGCGTAAAGAATAGAGCAAAACAAACCGATGTAACAGTTAACAAGAGAATACAAAGGGGTTTGTAAATAAATAAGTATGGACTGTTTCGCATTTAGTGCATTCGTTACATCGAATGATTTGAGGAAATTAATACTAGCGAATGCATACACAGATTTACCAAAATCCTTAACAACAATCAAAAAAATGTTGTTGGCTATGCAAGCAGGATAAAGAAAATAATAAAAAATAAGATATAACAGGCTAGTATCTCAGGTGAACGGTTCAGTTTGATGTTTGATTAATGGACCTTGACTGCAAATAAGCGCTATATAAATATAAACATCTACTTAGTAAATTCTTACTGGAGCTTGGTCCGAGTAAGAATATCAATGACAGCTGGAAACTACCTAGATATGAGTTTAATGTTTCTCTAGGAAAAGACATTGTTACCATCGTAACTGATGGGTCAAACGAAATGCGAAAAGTAGGCAGACTAGTTGGTACAGAGCAACATATTTGTTTGGCGCATAGCATCCACTTGGCAGTTTACGGTGTTCGCTATAATATGAGGTCCATTCCAGATTAAAGAGTTGATGAAGCAGCTGATAGTCTGAACGACGACCACGAAGATTTGGATGGTCCTGAATCAGCTAACTACGTTGAAACCGGTCGCCTGCAAGACACGCTAGATCAGACGAAGGACATCAGCGCATGCATAAAGAAAGTTCGTTAGGTAGTTTTATATTTTAAAAAAGCTCCAACGAAAAATAATAACGATCTTTAAAACTATGTCGGATCCGAGCAAGGCATTTAACTGTCTCCTTTAAATGTATTGTAAAACAAGATGAAATAGTCTCTTGACAATGCTCGAATAATTTCCCATTTTGAAAAATAGTATACATTAATAGGCCTGCAATATTAGCAATTAGAAGCAACAGAGTTTGATTCGATTCAGAAAATTATTGAAGTTTTACTCCCTGTAAAATTGGCTGTGGCGGCCTTCAGTCGCAGACTTGCAAATTTATGCACTGTTAATACTTCATCAAGATTTGTATTTAGGCTGTTAGGAGAAAAACGGTCTATTCTTCTGAATGCTATGAAAATTGCAATATTGGACCGAATAAAAGAGCGTCAGTGGTATGCTAAGCTATCTCCAGAATCCACATTGTACCAGCGAAAATTTACCAAGTGAAATAAAATCTCTATTTTTGAAACCAAGCAACGCAAATATTAAAAAAAATACTTCAATGATCTAGATGCTGAACCCTATGCTTGGTAGCCAAAGAAATGAAGAGAACCCAGTAGATACCCATATTGAATCAGAACAAGGTAGTCGTCAATTAATGCTACAAGAAGAGCTCCAAAAGTGTGAAAATAATCAATCATGAAATGCCGCAAGAAACTAATCTAATTAAAACCATTGCAAAAGAAATGAATCTTTTCGAAAGTGGTGGCACTTGCATAGTTTGGAGCAGGCGTACCAATATTTCTCGACCGTTTCCGAGGCGTCCAAAATCGGGAAAAAATTTAGAAGCAGGCTTGGAGACGATACCTTAGATGCTATGCTATTGCTTCAATGTTATTTCCGAAAAACCTAATGAACTTTGGCCGAATTTTTTATATGTTACTTTATTGTGTATCTCAATTCTAAGAGATGTGTTTTGTTGTTGTGGTTTTTTGTCGTGATTTTTTGTTGTAATTTGTAATAGATGTAATTTTTAATATCTGTCTTCATACTGTCAACGTTTTGGATAATTAAAATTATTGTTTTTATTTATATCAATAATATAAATTAGTAATAATGCAATTTTTTATACAGTTTTGAGCTTACTTATTGTTGTAGTTTTGAAATGAGGGCAAATAATATAATCTGTTTACTAGAAACTTGACTTATTTTGTTGTGTTGTATTTTGAATTTCAAATCCCGGGATCCCGGGATCCCGGGATTTGAGATTTTTTAATCCCGTAATCCCGGGATTGAAAATATGGTTCGGGATTGGAATCCCTAGCTACCACCCTCAAAACTTTTTAAATTTTCGAAACCTAAATATTTGTTGTTCATTGTCATTGCAGGATCATTCCCATTTGGAAATTTAATGACAACATCGCACGATAAAGAAATGTCAATAAATTATGAAATTCATCATGATTTTTCAACAAAACTCCTACAGAACTAGAAAAAAAATTAGAAAATACTGGAATCAGTTTCAATTTGATTTCGTTACTGCATCGGAAGGTATACGAAAAAAAAACCTTTATTTTCCTGAGCAAATTTACAATACTTATAAGACAAAAATTGCCATAGCTGGTAACTCCATGCTAATTTTTCAACCAAATTTCTATGTAATCTGTCTTAGACCAAATTTCACCTACTGCGTGAATTCTGTTAAAATCTGGTGGCTAAATCGGAAGCTATAGGCCAAAAACCAGTTTTTTTTTCTCGGAGATTTTTCAAATTGGCACCACTGCCACACTGTTGCTCGTAATTCAAAATCACTTCTATCAGACCTGGTCCTAGCTAATACCAACATGTTCTCTAAATTTCATGTTGATCGTATTATCCGGTCGTCAGTTCTTGTGAACAGAAATTTTGAGTGCTGAAAATAGAGGTAATTTGATCATGGGTTGCCGTTCTTGTGCGCCACGGAATTTCGAAAATTTCAATTTGACGTAGTGGACAAAGTCAAGATTTATCAATAACTTGAATTTATTTTCAAAAATCAAAAAATTTTTAAGAGGGTTAATGATTTGAAGGATTTTTTTCAGGTACCTGTTGTAGCTACAGGGTTGCCCGAACAATTTTGAGAGTCCATGTGTGCTGAGTCTTAGTCCAAATGAATACGCTCTGCACGATGATCCATTGTTTTTGTTAAAAGCTATGACAAATCGAAATTTGACAAAAAATCCTTGCCTACTTTTAGGCATTCAGCGCCCACACAGGGCTCAAAATTTGCATTTTTTTTATCATAAGCAAACATATAACATAATAAGTATTCATTTCCAGCATTTATTTTAAGCGAAAATGTACACTGCATTGAAATATAAGGGTACCTAAAAATTCAGTAAAATGCACGCCGCCGCAAAAGGGTTAAAGATATCTTAATTCTAATAAATTCCAATCGGATCGGTCACTCCAGAGATTATCTCCTTTAATCATTTTGCTGATATATATATATATATATATATATATATATATATGTATATACATATATATATATATATATATATATATATATATATATATATATATATATATATATATATATGATGAATTTTCGGCGAAACGAGATTAATACTAATTTTTGCGAAAATCAGTAAAAAACCGAAATTTTGAAGAATTCCAGAACATCAATGAAAAAGGACCTTCATAAATCGAAAATATGTGCTGTAGTACTGAAAAAAATATTTTACAATGCATTTGCTTATCGAGAAATCCATGAAAATTAATCGGGTGCAATACGTTCCACTCGGGAATCCTTGTTGCTTTGTTTATTTAATAATATATTAAAACGTAATTTCCGTTCTTTAATCACTCCGCACATGCATACGCATCTACCCATATACACGAAATAAATCACACTGTAAAAATGATTGCAAAAATATGAGACTTTCATGATAAATTTAAGTAAAAGCTGGCTAGAAAAGCGTAGCACATACTATGGTATGATCATGATTTATTTTAATTAATTTTCCAACAAAATTCTTTGCGTTTCGTTAAAATTTCGATTTAGGGCTCTCTTCAACCAGACTTTCAAGGAAATTCAATCATTTGATTTGATTTTAAATGTACTGTGTCAAAGAACTGAATAATTGATTTCACAGTGCACACGTGTGACCCGGAGTGCTAACATGCGTGTGTTGTAGCAAAATATAAATTTTGATTAGTTTGTGCTATCAAAAAAAAAATTTACAACAATTAGTTTAAGAGAAATGTTAAGATATATTCTTACAAAACTTTCAAGAATATCTACTCATTAAATTAGCACTCAACGAAACTTTTTAAACTAATATTTTTTCACATTTTCCATTGCTGCTTTCCTCTCACCTCTCGCAATTGTTATCGGGTAGGACAGCTAATATCAGAATACGACATGACAAAAAAGAAAATTACAGTTAGAATGGAATTTCCATTCAATTTTCTCCTTGAACTTTGTTCTTTTCGTCATGAAGGAAACGAAAGTTGCCTTTCGTCGTGCCGCGTGCCATTTCACTTTGATCTACTAAAACATTTTAAAATACCTCAGTTCCTTTTCCGAGCTAAAGTGCTACGGAAGAATGCTATTGAAAACGATAAGGACGAATTGAAATAGAATCGTACGGGTATAGAGTGCAGGAGAAACGAGTGAATGTAGTCTTTTGTTGCAAGAGTTTGTGTGAAAACAAGAAAATTCTTATTGTCGAGAATGAAATAAAATTGTTCGTTTCCAGGATGTTGTGGCATGTGTTTTGGAATAAAGACCCGACATTTGATTAAAAGCATGAATGTGACAGATTGATTAGTTTGAATTCGGAAATTTCTAAGATGAAATTCTACGCACACACACACACGTTTGTCTCTAAAAAGTAACAGGATGCAGTGGGGTCTTCAAAGGGAGGCCACGAAATCATTACACCAAACAGTATTATGCTTTTCCACTAGCACCCTCCTAATTTTCAGGAATTTTTTTCTAAGTACCAACATCCTCAGCATTTTAATTTAATTAAATCGACTGTTTCAAAAAAAATAGGCATCGAACCAGTGCTACTATTAGGTTGCTGCAGATGAAATGGCCGATTTAGCAATGACATAAAGTTGGCTGCAATTTTAGTGTATTATGTATGCACAAGGCGGCGCAAACGAAATGACATATTGAAGTATAAATACTGCTACTTTGGTTTATGGAGTCATTTATGTTTTGCACTTCATAGTGATCGTAAAAGCAAAAAGAGAAAGTGAACATGGAAATGAATCAAAAACGGCTACTTTTACTATACGAATTTAAATTAGAGCACAACATAAAGGAAGCAACGTGGAATATCAACAGCGCATTTGGGTTTGATACAGTTAGTGAACGAACCACTCGGCGGTGGTTCGAAAAATTTCGATCCAGAGATATGGACCTTGGAAGTGAGCCAAGTGGACACCCAGGACCATCGATCGATAACGACGAGCTGCGTGCATTAGTGGAGTCTGACCCCCGCCAAATCATAAGGGATCTTGCTGAAAAATTAGGCGCTCACAATTCAACAGTTTGCCGCCACTTGCAACAACTTGGAAAAGTGAAAAAGCTTGACAAATGGATTCCGCATGATCTTACCGAGCAAAACATGACGTGTCGAATGGAGATTTCAAGTTCTCTACTCTCCTGCAACAAAAAGGAACCGTTCTTGCACCGAATTGTGACCTGCGATGAAAAGTGGATCTTACACGATAATCGTCGCCGATCGGCCCAAGGGCTAGATGCCGATGAAGCGCCAAAACACATGCCGAAACCAAGCCTTCATCTAAAGAAAATAATGGCAACTCTTTGGTGGTCTGTAGCTGGAGTTATCCACTATTCGTTCCTGCAACCTGGCGAAACCATCAATGCTGAGAAATACTGTGCTCAACTGGAAGAAATGCGTCAGAAATTGATAGTCCAACGACCTAGGCTTGTCAACAGGAATGGAATGATACTGCTTTATGATAACGCACGACCTCATGTATCGAGAACAACGGTCCAAAAATTAAACGAGTTGTGCTATGTGACTCTTTCTCACCCTCCGTATTCACCAGACCTCTCACCAACAGATTACCATTTCTTGAAACATTTGGATCACTTTTTGACTGGAAAAAGATTAAATAATGAAGCTGCTGTCAAAAATGTCTTCGAGGAGTTTCTTCGAGCCAGAAACTCGGACTTCTACAAAACTGGAATAAATGCAGTTGCATCTCGTTGAGAAAAGTGTGTTGCATATATTGGTACCTTTTTTGATTAAATAAATTGTCTTTATAAAAAGTTACAGCTGTTTAAAAATGTATTACTAAATCGGCCATTTCATCTGCAGCAACCTAATATTTTGATACAATCGTACAAACATGTTAGGATTTTTATTTGGTCAAAGATTTTGATACGTTGGTACGGTACTTCTTCATTTTGATAAGATTTTGCCCCGCATTGCTACTTTGCAAAGACTAAATGTTTATCAAACATAATAAATCTTTTTGATCATAAAATTAGGGCATTATGGAAAATTTAATAACGCTTATTTAATAATGCTAGTAAATTCTAATTGTATTAAGTAATAAATTTAATGTGTGGGCAATTATTTTTGACCAGAAGTGTGCATAAATTAACGATTTTAGTTCAATTAGTTTCATGAAGAGGAGTATGTATAAGAGCATATTGTGTGCTTTATATGATTCTTTTGATTTTATTACGCATTTTTAAAACTCTTGATATTCTAAAATGTCAAAAATGGTAACACTGTGCCGAACTTTTTGCAATATGTGCTTATTTATTACATTAGATTAAGCTTTTAACATTTTATTTAAAATAATGTTCTGCAGGAATGGAATCAGCAAATGGGCCTTTCCACACTTCTAATCACTGTAGTATTCAACAAGCGGAGATTTTTGCCATGCATAAAGCTGCAGATCTAGTATATGCCAAAGATACTATCAACTTACCCAACGGGAAGCGCTGTAATGTATTCCGGGCAGAATTTATGAAGCAAACATTCTTAGGAATGAAAATGTAATCTGCTTACAAGGGGTTTTCCAAAAGTCCATGACTGGCCAATGAACATCACTTACATATATAAGGGGGAAAAAACTCGCGAGCATACATCGGCTATGGGTATTGTGCTATATAAAACGGAAAGATGAAAATCTCGGAGCATTTCAAATCATCACAGGTAAGTAAAATGTTTAATACAAGAGTACCGATTACCCCTAGTAGCTGCGAGAGTACGTTATTGGAATTTCTAATGAGCGTCACAATCACTCAGGATGCAATAACCACACATTCCGAATCATGCAGAGGTATGATCGGCCGCTGGCCATTTTTTTTTTTTTATAGTGCTTCCCAGACAACTGATTTGTTGGTATAAGGGATAGCACAACGACACGCGGTGTTCCCAAGTGGTCCCCCATCTAAGTACTAACCGGCCCAACACTGCTTAACTTCGGTGATCGGATGAGAACCGGTTATTCCAGTGTGGTATTGTCGTATTATTATTCCTATTCATCTTAGATGACGGAAATGCGAGAATACGATGCCGGGATTTCCAAAAAAATCTCTCTATAAAGCTATGAAACTGAAAGCTCAAACTTCCCCTTGTCCATGCCTTGTCAGCCTAGGACATGCAATGTTAAAAATAAATAAACAGGCTTTGAATCGGTAATGATTCCACGCATTACGGGAAAAACTTACCAAATATGTGCCGACGCATTACTTTTCCCGTTGGGTATTTACTGACAGTAAAGCGGCGGCATTCAACATAGCCTTGAAAAAACCAAAGCCACCTCATAGAAAAAAAAAACAACTTCTCATGAGCTTTTCTTTTTTCTATCAGCACATTCTATACGTCAGCAGGTGAACTACATATGAGGAATAGAATTTCTGTACTAGTGAATTAACTGGTACATGAGTCTTGTTGTTTCCAATGTGTATATTCTGTTCTCTGCTGGATAGAGGAGCAAAAAAATACGTCTAATGCTAGCATGATCTCAGTGAAACTGATTCTATAGAAGATAAGTTCCACTGGATCTTTGCGTTTCGCTTTGCAGACATTCTAATGTAAGAGTGACTTCTTCACATTTTGTTGATTTGATTTAATTTATTAATTGCATACAAGAAGTAGCTTAGCATAATTCGGTATCTCTCTCTTAAAACGGAAAAGTTTTCCTGGGTCAAGTAATATAGCTATGTTGAAACCGTCTTTATCAGTGGTGGGATTTTTTCTGGCATTTATGTGCTTTATGGTACAGTGGTTCACATCAGTTCAGCTTCCAGTGATATCACCTGCACTCTTGTGAGAGCCAAGAATGCAGCAGCTAGCATGGATGTGTTTGGCAGAACCCAGTCACAGTACGAAACGCTCTTAGATGTTTGGTTTGAGCAGGCGACTGGGAGGTAGCCTTCAAAAAATCCCGCTTTCACGAGTTGAAACTTACTTCAGCTCCACTAGATCGTTCCGAATAATAGCAGACTGCTTGTCTAGCTTGTCATCTTTATTGGACACACCTATCACAACGATACGAGACAAAGACGCAGCTTCTGTGTAAATTCTCTTCCCTAATTTAACGGAAAATGTTTTTGAGCCCAAAGAACCAGCTTCAGTCATATCTCTGTCGCTATTTGTGGTACTTTTTGGCACCCTATGGTCAGAAACACTAGCTTCAACTTTTCCTTTGACCTCATTTTTCTTTTGCACTCCTTTGCAGGTTGACAGGGTGTTCGTTGGAGTGGTCAGGTCTTCCTTACTCTTCAGCGTCATTTTTAAATCTCGTCACACCTGGAAGCATAGAATTGTTATGCAGAACCTGTTTCTGTCTGAAATTTTACCTGATTGTTGATGTCCATTAGGAAAAACTTTGCTTTCAGTCATCCGTTTAAGACGTTTTGCTTCTTAACGTAGGCTCTAAAGTTCCAAAAAGTGCAAGGATTTCCTGACAAACCCTAGCACTTTTTGCAGTATTCATTTCTTTGTCTATCTTTGCCGATAGCTTTCCCACTTTTCGCTTCGCAGCTTCTTACGTTAGGTGCAACTGAGCGTCTCTACAGTGAACAAAGTTCAGATCACACAACACACTTTTCATACCATACTTTTTGTGAGTGTCTCGTTTGCCGAAGTTGTCTCCTTTAGTAAACAAACCACAGCAGATGCAGTCAGCAAGTTTGGAAACTCACTAGTCATGGAATCGTCGATGACGATAGCTTGTGATCTTCTATTGCAACCAGGATTATCCATTGCGGAATTTTAGATCCGACCGTACTGAGCGAGCCTAGTGCGAGCGAGATTCAGTCTGGCTATTGGAATATATGTGCATCTAGTAATATATTATTATAATTTTGAAAGAACATGGTTTTCAAAAAATAAACATGTAAATTATTTATTTAAATAAAAGAACAAGTAGTTGAATTAAAATTCCAAATGTAGAACACATTTTCAACCACTCCTAGTGAGCACGCAGCGCACGCAAGGGTTAACAATATCCCAAAACGTTATCACATGTATGTTTGAAACACGTTTTAAATTTTATTTCGCATACTTTGTTTTTTTTTAAATATCTATCTGCATATAGAGTTATAGGGGTACTTAAAATATCACTGAAATAGCAGCCAGAGCCAAAGAGTTGGTGATATTTGGACTTATCCCACATATGCATCAATGTTTCTATTAAAGTGATAAGTTAGCGTTAATCACAAAATGATGTCAGAGAAAATGTGTAAAATATATGGGTGGTATTGATGACGTCCAGCCCGTGGAAAATCAGTTGATTTCCGAAGTCATATCTGAATTGAAATATTTAAGGAAGCCGAAGCGAGATTTCAGTTCAGAGTAGAATGTCATGAGGATCGCAAGTCACAAATAGTGAGGGCGCAGAGCTATAGGATACCATTGAGGATGGAAGACTGAAAGTTTGATAATATCTATATCAGCGAGTAAAAGTACGCAGGAAAATTACGAAAGTCATTACAAAGCAAATCGTAGAAATGAATAGTGAAATCATTCCATAATTTCAGCATCTAGATATATTTGGAAGAGAAAGATTACAATCACAAAGTTGCAGTATTAGACTACCTTACTCCTTACAAAACTTTCTCAAAAGAGCCCTCAGCAAAACAATTTTTTTTATAAATGCAAAATACTGTATATCGCCGCATAGGTTCTTCTGATATCCAAAGAATAAGCTTAGAAAAAAAAATGTCTAAGCTAAAGGCTGATACTGAGTTAATCGTGAAGCTAAATTTTGACACGTCTCCATTATGTGGTCATTCTTTCGAGCAAAAATTTTGAAAATGGAGAAAAGCAGAGATACTTGTCATATCTGACGGATAAAAAAATAAGAATTACAATTTTCGATCGATTTTGTTATTGAAAAAACATATGCACAATTCAAAAAGCCTTATAGGGCCCATACACGACTCATGCATGCATGCACAATCGCGTGATTACACATGCGGATTGAACCTGTATGGCAATGATTGACTAAATGCACTTGCTGACTGTATGATTACAAAACTTTTTGATATTTTCTCGACTGCGCATGCTTGTATGAGAGGTGGATGTTGAATATTGTGCATTCAAGCTCAGATTTTAGAAGTTTTTGTCCTGTGAACATCGTCAATAAATTATGTCCGAAAAGAAAAAAAGAATTAATATTTTAGACTGAATTTCTGGAACTTTATCAAAGTTTACCAGTTCTATGGAAGATAAAAAGTGACGACCAGTAATGATGGCCTCACAAATCTGTGTAATAATTTTACCAATTGCCAAAGAAAAGTAGATTTCGTCATTCTAAGGATAGTCCAGTATTGATGAAATTTCAAGTTCCTTTAAAAGTTTTTCATGCCCGAATACAGATCGCTTTTTGAACCACTCCTTAGCCCACAATCTTTTCGATCGACGGCAATTAATATTGCAACACATGCGTCATCTGACATCTTACCCACTTTAATTCAAAACTTCGAATGAAAAATGCATAGTTTTTCATGAATCGTGTAGAGCAGACGCAATACTGCACAATCAATGTACATACTGTGCATGCATGCATGCGTCGTGTATGGGCCCTATTAACAACGACTCATTCCAGAATGACGTGTAATTGTGTTGCCAGCGACCGTCAAATAGCTGGTTACGTAGCCACTCACTCCTCAGAGATTTTGTTATTGAGTTTGAATTTGAACGGACGAGATGAACTATGCTTGGCTTGAGCCTAGGAATCCATCGAGCGAGAACAGAAATATGAAAAAATAATTCAAGTGGCTTTGAAATTGGGAGTTCTGCCTAAATGGGACACAAACACGCAATAAATGGCCGTTGCGACCCCAAAAATTGCACTTTTTCTCAGCCACTCGTTAATAAACTCCACTATCCACTTTTAATCGATGAACCATAAATCGATCATTGCTGAGAATAAAGCGATCCCGAATGAAGCCATTATTCTCCTCGAAAAAGTCGGGTATTGTCGCATGACTCTTCACCTTCCGAGACAAAAATCTTTGAACCCAAAACCCAGCCGCGGCATGTGCCGTCTAATGGCCCGTGAAAACGGCCACAACAAAGCATCAGACACTGCGGGTTAAATTTTACAGCTGCCTAGTATGACGTGTATCAATTTAGGCCCAGGACTATCTGGCAATGACAGGATGATTCTTCAACTCAGGACTTATCAGCATTCTTGATATAAGATGATTAGTTTGACTGAAGAAATTACTATTCTTATTGAAAAGGAACATGAGACCTCCGGCAGCAATGTACCAAGCTTTGCCAGTTCGTCTGGCACACAGTTGTCCCAAATAACTCTATGTCGAGATACACAAATCAATTACGCTATCAATGCCTCGAAAATTCCCTGAATTATACGGTATTCAGCAACTATTTTAGACACTATGCAGGGACATGCAAGGGAATTTATAGTGGCTTGACTATTTTTTAAGCATAATAAAATACGTATATTAACTCCGAATATTTGATTACACAGAAACCAGTCAATTGTCTACATAATAGCTACCATCTTTGCTCAAACGTCTTCGTCTAATTTTAAATACTGTACCCACGAAACACTTATAACTTCAATCTTTAGACCCGCCAAGAGTTATTTCGGGATTACTTTACTTTATACGCACTAATTGATGTTAATATTTCGATGGCTTTGGTTTTATCTTCTTTCCGAAAAACAAAGCTTACGTCAAATGTACTGGATCATATGATGATACTTCTTTACAATTTGAATATTTTTCCCTCAGGAACAACAAAAATCAGGAAACCAATCACTTATATCAAAATCAATATTCGATTCCCAGAGTACATCGTTTGAAAATTCACATTCTATCAAGGATACCGGAATTCCGAACCATTTCCATCCAAAACTAATTCCAGAATTTTCCCCGATTCCTATCCCAGATGTATTGGCATCGAACAACAACAACAGCAGGAATATCACAATTTCGGGACATATCCCAAGGCCGTGACTGCACTTCTATCAAATCCGCCAAACATGTCGAATGTCTGTTTTCATAAAAAATACACAAAATATTATTTCGAGTTCATCGGTCGCTAGAACAGATTGCTGCCTGAAGTTGTACTGATTTGCGGTGCGAGTACGGTTTTTCAGTAAGTGGATGGAAGATTCATGAGTCGTGACTGGGACAAATTGGGAATCATACCTTCGATAGATGCCGCAGTAGATGAATAAATATGGAAAATAACAATGAAAAAAAACTCTAGCGCACCTGAACCGCTAGAAACACTAATGTTCGAAGAACAGTAGAAGAATCGTGCAGGTTTTGAGTGCATATTCCACCAAATGCGCTGCTTATTACGGCCAAATTGTTTCAAATGCTACGTTTTACTTTTGTCTCAAGAATGCATTATAACTCATATGGTAGAAGGTTTCAGATATTACCACTGGCATGAATTTCAACGTTTATGAGAGCAAAACACGGGTTAATTATATTCGTTATCAGTTGCTTATATCACAAAATTTTGAAAGCAGCATCTCATATAATATCAATGAAGAAAATGCTCACTGCCTGCAGCACTGTAACTGAAGTTGGAGTTTGGGGCTGCGATCCGAAAAATTTGCAGAACTTTGGGAATTGAAACATCGGTTATTTATTTTCATTGTAAATGTTTCCGGTATGAATACTAACTGTAAGCATTTATTGATACAAAAGTAGCACAACCGACTCGTGCTGGCAACCTTTCGCCAGTATCAAAGCCAAGAATATATAACATCTGCTTCACGTTGTTATATAACATTTGAAGTTATAGGAGTATAAAGAAATTTAGGGATACCTGCAGCGAGTTTTTTCAAATAGTCGAAAGCTTAATATTTGCTGTTTTTCGTCACTACAATATCATAACCAATTGAAAATTCTACGATAAAACCGCTTAATAAAGATATTGCAAACAAACATAAAACCAACAATAGCTGGCAACCCTATCATGGCTTTTCAACCAAATTTGGCTTGAATAATGTTTATAACAGGTTCCAGTAATTGTATGAAATTCGTATTGATTTCATGACTGCACTGGAAGTTATAGGGCAAAAAGTTGTATTTTCCTGAGCGAATTTTCAAAACCAAAGACACAAAAATTACCAGAGCTGGCAGCACCAATCGAATTTTTCAACCAAATTTCTATCAAACAGATTTTAGAGTAGGGTGCAGCTACTGTGTCAATTTCATGAAAATCTGGTAACTTATTCACATTTCATAGGGCAAAAAGCATTTTTTTTTTCTTTGTAATTTTTCAAGATGGCACCACTGGAACAGAGTTGCCTACAATTCAAAATCGCTTCTATCAGACCTGACCTAACTTAAGTCCAATGCATTCTGTAAATTTCAATTCTATCTGATTATTGATTCGTGAGTTCCCGTGAACAGAAGTTTTTGAAGCTAAAAATATAGGTTAACTGAGAGAGGGTTACCGTTCTTGTCCGACATGAAATTTCTAAAGTTTTACTTTGACTGTGTAGATTGAGCATAAGATTTGTATACAGATTGGTTTTATTGTAGAAACGGACATTTTTTAGGATATTCGATGGTTTGAATGTTTTCACTTCCAAATTTTTATTTTTTCAAATTTAAGACACCAAAATTATCATAGCTGGCAGCTCCAACCGAATTTTTCAACCAAATTTCTATCAAACGTGGTGTAAAGTAAGGTGCAGCTACGGTGCGAATTTCGTCAAAATCCAACGATTCAATCAGAACTTATAGGGCTAAAAGTAGTTATCTTTTTCAGTGATTTTTCAAGATGGCACCACTGGCACAGAATCACCCGCATTTCAAAATCACTTCTATCAGACCTGGTCCTATTTAAGACCAATACATTCTGCAAATTTCAATAAATTCTGTTCATCGGATCGTGAGTTTCCGTGAACAGAAGTTTTTGATGCTAAAAATATAGGTAAATTGGGCAAGGGTTACCAGGCGTGCCCGTTATACCATATCAAATTTTTTTTTTGTTTATGTAAACAAAGCACAAAATTTACATATGAGTGGCTTTTTTTTTAAGAAACAACATTTTTTCAAGAGAGACGATGATTTGGAGGTTTTCACTTTCAGTGCCTGCCCTAGCTACAGGGTTGCCAGCACGCTCATTAAAACGTACATTTATCTAAAACTAAATAAAACAAACATGTCCTGAAAATTTCGTAATGATTGAATAGCTTTGTCAAAAGTTATCGCAATTTAAAATTTTTCAAATTTTCCCGTTCTCTTTTTAGGCACCCAGCGCACACATGGGGTTAAAAAATTCCAAAACGTTATCCGATTCACATGTAAAACTTGTTCGAAATTTATGTCGTCAACTTTATTTTTGCAAAAATTATTTGTGTACGGAATAATAGGTATATTAAAAAAATCACTAAAATGGCCGCCGGCGCCAAAGGGTTAAAGATTATTAACTTTTTGTGAGACCTGGCACTATTCTGCGTATACACCAATGTGTCCTGAAAATTTCAGCTCAATCGGATGGCGCGTTCCTGAGATTTTTTCACTGAAATTTTTTGATGATATATATATATATATATATAGAAATATGAATTTTTGGCCAAAGTGATTTTAATACTAATGTTCTTCTTCGAACATTAGTAAAAATGCAGTAGAACAGGAAATTGAAATAGAAAGTACGAATATCCTTTGGATATTGGAGAAGCAAGTCATCTGAGCGGGGATTTGCTGTTCCATTTAACAATAGGTACGGCAAAGGTTTTGGAACGGAAACAAATAAAGCTGTTGTTTTGGAATATAAAAAAATATCCGATTGTATTTTGAATGTTGTTTTCGGAGAGCTCAATAGCTGAACTTTCTGTGAACATTGAATCATCTATTCTATGAAAAATATGATTTGTTCGGAAAACAATAGAATCAATTGATGTTACTCATTCCATGTACATTGGAGCCATTTCTTTAAAGAAAATGTTTTTGTTTTTTTTTTTTGAAAATTAAACGATTCACTGAAAATAAATGCGCATAATTAGTTATCGTAAGATTTTTGACGCCGTGATGAGTAAATCGTAATTGTTTGAAATTAAGTTTGCATTGAAAATTTAATGATTAAAGTATGAAAGAAAGCAAAAAGCATATATGCTGAAAAAATATGAAAAAATTACGTATAGAGAGAATTAATATGAAGGTTTCAGTATCATCATCATCGGCGCTACAACCGGGGTCCGGTCCTGGCCTCCGTCAACAGTTTTTTCCATCGGACCCGATCGCGAGCCGATGTCATCCAATTTTCCACCCCTAAACTAAGAGCGCCCTGGTCAACGCCATCCCTCCAGCGCAGGCAAGGTCTCCCACGCTGTCGTCTGCCGTAAAATCTGCCGCAAAGGCTTTTCCGAGCCGGATCCTCTTCGCTCATTCAAGTTAAGTGTCCTGCTCACCGGAGTCGACCGAACTTTATCTTCGTAATTATATCTGCTTCTAGGTAGATAGCATACAACTTATGGTTGTAGCGTCTCCGGAATCACCCTTCTTCAAATATGGGGTCAATGATTCTCCGCAACGAGAATGCGGCTAAGAAGTCAGAGTGCCTTTTGCTCAGCATCCAAGTGATCCTTGATGCATACGTGAGTACTGGCAGGACCATTGCTCGGTACAGCAGGAGCTTTGGTGTTCGGATGAGATTTCGGAATTTGAAGAGCCTTAACAGACTGCAGTAGACTTTGTTGGATTTGAGCAGCCGCCCGCGTATTTCTTACTCCATGTTGTTATCGGCTGCTACAATTGACCCAAGGTACTTGAATGATGGCACTACCTCAAATTCATGCTCAACTACCCTGAAAGTTTGACCAACTCTAGGTGTTCTACCTGCAGATGCTGCCACCATGTACTTAGTCATTGCTTCATTTATGTACAGCTCCAATTTTTGTGCCGCTCGCTCGATTTGGATGAAGGATTCTCGTACAGCTAATTCCGATCTTCCAATCATGTCTATATCATCTGTATAAGCCAGTATCTGGCAGGACTTCGTGACGATAGTCCTTCTCGTTGACGTGCCAAAGTCTCGAATTGCTTTCTCCAACGCCAGGTTGAAGAGGAGGCAGGCCAGACCATCCCCTTGTTGGAGCCCATTGAAGATGCTGAACGTTCTGGATAGCAATCCGGCTATTTTAACTTGGCTTGTTACATTGGCCTACACAATCGTGTCAGTTTATTTGAGATGCTGAAATCTCTCATGGCTTTATACAGTTCGAACCTGGTTATGCTATCATAGGCAGCCTTAAAGTCTATAAATACATTGTACAGTAGAATGTTGAATTCCAGACATTTTTTCATCCCCTGCCTGAGAGTAGAGAGTAGATGAGATATGATCAATTCTTGATTTGCCTGAAATGAAGCCACATTCATATTGTCCGATGATGGCTTTAACGTATGGGGCTATCCGTTCTTGCAGGGTAGAGGAGAGTATCTTATAGGAGGTACTTATCAATGTTATACCCCTATAGTTGCTGTACACTGTTACATCTCCTTTCTTATGTATGGGGCTTATAATGTCTTCGCACCAGTCTTCTGGCATCTCTTCATGCTCCCATACGTGCAATATAATTTCATGAACTGCTTGGTATAATGTAGGCCCTCCATTTTTAATCAGCTCAGCAGGCATGCCGTCGGTTTCAAGGGCTTTGTTAAATTTAAGCTGACTTATGGCTCTTCGTACCTCTTCTATGCTTCGTGGCGGCAGTATAAAGTCGTCTTCTTGCATTGGTAAAGCCTCCAATTCTTCATTGAGCTGACCGTTTAAGAATTCGCTAAAGTGCACTTCCCATCGCTCCAGAATGGGTTCAGGATCGTTGCTCAGATTACCCTCTTTGTCCCTACAGTAAGTGCAACGTGGTGTATAAAACTTCCGTGCCTGGTGGAGACCTTGTTTGCTCTTTACCTCCTTCTATTTCACAGATCAGGCCTTTTTCGCAGGCTGCTTTCTTTTGTCTGTGAAGTCTCTTCTCTGTTCTTCTTCTTTATATTCCTCCTCACGTTGCCGCGTTCCATGAGACTGCTGCATTGCTCAGTATGCAACATTCTTACGTTCAGTCGCTAGTTTACATTCAACATGAAACCAGTCGCTCTGATCTTTGCGACTGAAATGAAGGTTTAGGCTAAGTTTAGTGAGGTCGAGTGGCTGTAAGTGAGAGTGATCCCTGCCAGTAGACACATATAGGCACAGTAGAGGCCTCACAGTAGAGGCCTCCACCGATATTGCTCTCACTCAATCATTGTACTCAGAAAACCATCTGGTTTTTTTTAATAAACTTCGCGATACCCTGTAAGTCAATAAAGGATAGTTCAGTCAGACTTGAGAGAAAGGATGTTCCAAGTGAGGTCATTGTTCTCGCTTTTATATGAGATGGAAGTCAGATTCCTCTTCATCCTCAGCGCCACAGCTCTGACAAAAATAATTGAACCCAATGCCCAACCGTGGCGTGTTTCATCCTATGAGACAGCAAACTTGAGAGCAGCCACTACACTGTGAAGAGCACGGCAAGTTACACCTAATAGCTTCTTGCTACGATATTCTTCCATGGAGACCGAAGACTGTCCAACGATTGCACAGGATGACTCTTCAAACTAAGCCTTCTTGTCGTTCTCAAGGTAGTTTTATCTGATGATTATTTTGACCGATGCCATTGATGTTCCTACAAAGGGAGGGACATGAGAACTTTGGTAGGAAGGTACCAAGCTTGGCCAGCTAGGCGGAAACCCAGTTACTCTGCATACCCCCATGTTCAGGTTGCCAAATTAATTGCATTCTAAAATGTCCCGACACTTTTTTAAGAGTTGCATGGTATTCGGCAACAATTCTGGATATTGTACAAGGATTGACTGTCCGTGAAAAAAGGTATATTATCTCCGGAATATTTGACTACACTGAAGCCCGTCTATTGCGCGAAAACAGCCAACACTTCCACCTAAAAGACGCACCAGTCGTCTGCAAGACGAAAGGATATCCGTAGATTCAGCTCATCTACGTACATACATATATACCACTCTCGACTTTATTATTCAGTCTCAAACCATCGGTATACACACGAATGTGCCTACACTTGAGGGTGACATCATCATCTGATTCAGCCTTGCCAGAAAAGTGGGTTTTAAACTCTTGAACCAGCTTAGGGGCCGAAGCGGTTTAGTATACATCTGCCGGAGTGGAAACAACCTCAGCTAAGATTGTAGTATGTCATTTCACAGCAGCAAAATTTGATTGCTGTACGATCAGTAAATTAGTCAACAGTCAATGAAACACTACGAAAAGTGCATTAGTAGGGGTACTGCGATGAGAACCAGTCTCCAAAAGTGTAACCAATCTTTTCACTTTTTCAAGCAGGGCAGCCTTAGCAGCAGCTTACTGCCAAAAAGCTACTCTTATAGAAGCATTGGCTCAACTACAACAGTATGATGTCATGTCACGGTGCGAGGTTCTACGGTCAACACAGTCCTACGGATCTTTTGTAGCAGTAAAACCACAGAATGACTTCCGCGAACTTTCTGTCATGTTTTCGTTTCATAGTAAGTTTGAGTCTAGGATTAAACCTGGATATTTGACGCAACCATAGCAGGGGAAAAAGAAGTCCACCCTCGTAGCATGTGATTGTTCCCCAGCAGATGGTTACAGCTCTTATCCTAAGAAGCTGTCCCAAAAAAGTTAGGAGCCGCATGCTAGCATTAAGCACCATAACGACCCATGAGCTTTGGTACCTTCTGAAGATCGTGGTTACCAATAGGTGAGTCAGTAGAACCAAGCTGAGGCAGTGATTAGGCGGATCCCGACTCGGAACTTGATGGGTTTGTAGATGGTCTTTTTTTAGTAAGTCAAACCTCACATACCCCGTGGTGATAGGTCACCCGGGGATCTGGTGTGTCGATTTTTTTGGACATCTACACGAAACAAAAACAACACATATGCCCCACGATTGCTTCAGGCATAATATTATTAAAAGCACTCTCACTATGCAGAAACACAGGAATCGTATATTCTTCATTTTAATTTGTCCAAAGAGATCCTGAAGAGCAATTTAAACAAACTTGTTTTTGATATAAGGATACTTTGACTGGGAGATTAATGACTTTTTGACGTAATATCGAATGATCCTTTCCAAACTCTTTAGCTAGGCAGAGCTAAGACATATTGGGCAATAGTCTTTGGGTTTGACGTGTGAGTCTTTCCCTGCTTTAGAGGCCTCAATTTAAAGGAAACATAAGAAAATCACCAGCACTCGTTATATGTATATAACCTCCAATCATGGTCGAGTGCTGGATGTCTGCGAGTGGAACGCAATCAGGGCCCGAAATTTGAACGGTTCGTCGAAACTAGTGGTCCATCTCAATTTGGAGTTAAGCTATTGAGCTGATGGCTTGTTCCTCTTTACGTGCTGGAAAGTTAGAGTATCGGTTTTCGAGCTAGTCTACCTGGATGCACCCCGTCACCTTCGCTGCTGAGTTCAAGACTCTTCGTAGACGACCAGACTCATTGAGAGCCTATGTGCGGTCACAGAAGGTACTCCACGAAGTTCTCTTCACCTTGCGTACAGGATATTTAAAAGCATTCAGTTTCGTTAAATTCTTCGCAAGGCTATGATTTCCACCTCCCACCGGCCTTTGACTTTGTGTGGGCTGCACGGTACACCAGCTTCAGTATTGTGAGCACCGGTAATGATATTGACTGTCTGATCCAGATTCTGGTAGGAATCGATACTCCTAGGAAAGATCTGGTCAGAGAGTGCAATTTTATTCAGTCCAATCTATTTCAATCAAGCATAGAAGCGAGCGCCGTCCAAAAACGTCCAAAAACCTCCTTTCGATTTGAAGAGAGGAAGACTGGTTCGTTGACAACATGTTCTAGGCTAAGATGAAGTGAAAAAATGCCTCATTTCGAACATTTGTGTTGAAACCGCATCATATTTCATGATGAGCACGAAATTCAGCTCCTAGAATAATCGGTTCACAAATGCCCATCGATCACGGGATCATATTCTTAACGGTATGACAGAGAAAATGTGTGCTATGATCGTGTGTCATAGAGGATGAAACGAATCAGCAGGATATCTGCTTGATTTCCGATTCAATAGCCATGCTATCGTTGTCACAGAAACTGTGAAGAACGAGGACATTAATGATATTTTTAGCAATAACGCAAAATCGTTATTTCTCGAATCAATCGACTATTAAAAGCTTGTATCAAAGCTTGTATCAGTTGGCTACAGCCCATGGTTCTTGAATAAAAATTAGCTCAAGTCTTAGAAAAGCAAAGGAGCACGGCAGGTGTAGCTGCCTTAGAATGGTGAAGATTAATTTAAAGTACATTCACCATTACTAATCAGGGTTAAGTCCAAGTCCTCCTCGAACATATTAGCTGCCTCATCCCCTTGGTTTGTCACCAAAACCAAAAGGTCTAGACAATGAGCCCATCCGAGCGATACATCAATTCCTAGAAGATTACTCTTCTTGAGCTTTCTGCTTTAAGACTCTTCGATTCAGAGACCTTAGTCCAATCACTCCCAGACAAGCGTAATACTAATTTTTCGCCACCGTATTTAATAATGCTTTAATTTTGAAAATTGAGAAGTCTCCGAAAATTCAAGTACCAAAGCCATCTGCTTGATGAGCATCGAAATTCTCTATAAAAGCTTCAGTGAGTAGCAAATATTCGCAGCAATATTTTAATATTTGTCTTCTTCAAGCAATTTTTACACTACCACTCCTAACTAGCGCCTATCACTTAAATTGCTGCAGTAGAATGCAATGAAATCCATAAGAGCAGAACTGTTTATTAGTGAAAAAGCACATATTGATGAAGTTTCCCATTGCTATCCACAGGCTATAAGTTGCAACACTATTCGCAGCCGTATCCAATGAAACCAATCTACACTCGATCCTTCGTTCTGTGTAATGAATAGTCTTTCGGTTCAGTTCAGTGTACTGAAAGCGTAGTGAATTGAAAATTTGATTGAAATTCAGAATCGTTTTTTTTTTCATTCTGTTTTGCATCGGACTCGACATCGAACATGTTCTACACAAGCTGACTTTTCCAGATGCGCATCAAACTGACCAGTGTGCAATCATGCATTTAGGTCATGGGCATAACTCATGCAGAAAATACTGCTTGAATGGTAGAAACGAGTATTGTACTTTATATCAGGACCTAAGCTCGCCTCGCCGAACTCGATGAAATTTTAATAAGCTTGTAACTGACAGGTCGAGTGGGTAATCGTTTGTAGGGCTTCTACTCCAATAAACCGTAATCATTTTTGAGAATGTATATATGATTTATTGATACTGAAAATTTGCTAATAAACATCATGATCAGATTCAATTTTACCGCCAGGAACTAAGCCTTTCTCTCGCAGCGAAAAAGCGTTGATAAATTGTGGCAAGATTTATTACGTTCATCTTTTGTTCTTTTGAACTCAGGATTTTATCTCGTTTCGCAAACATTATTGTTTCTTACTGTCTTGTATTTCCTTCCATCAGCAGTAACAAAAACTGAAGAGTTTGCCTTTTTACCGTGTCGTTATCTTATCATGGAATATGGTTTATCGATGATAAGAAGAGAAAACGACTTGTAAAATATTTATGCTGTGCAGGTACATCGAACGAAGCAGACGGAAAATTAGCTCAGATACATAGTTTATACGACGAAAAATAAAATTTATTGGCGATTTACTACCTTTCATGCTTGTCGTATAAATTTTCTTTGAACAGAAATGAGCAATGAAAGTACGCCGCGGCTGGGAACTGAAACTAAAAACTTAAATTGAATCTAATTCAATTTTAGAATGAGCCAGAGTATTTGCATACAGCTACTGCAATAAACCCTGAAACTTCTGTCAAACTGAGCTTTCAGAAACTAAAAGTTAGGAATGAACATGTTCTTTATTAAGGTACGCTGCGGCTGGGAGCTGAAACTTAAAACTTAAACTAAAACTTATTTCGGTTTTAAGATTAGCAAAGCTTAATGACGTCATTTTAGGTTTAGTTTAGCACGCAAATGCTGCCGCTGGTTGCTTAATCTAAAACTTATATGATAGACATATAGCTTATAAAATGAGCAATTACATATTTTCTTGTTTGTTTTTTATTATTTAACATTTGTTATATTAATTTCTGTCAACAATGAGAAAAATATACTAAAAAACAGTACAAGCTAACATATAAACTCCATAAGACCAAAACTAAAACTGAAAATAATGAACATGTTCATTCCTCACTTTTAGTTTCTGAAAGCTCAGTTTGACAGAAGTTTCAATTTTAGCAAGAGCTTTCAGTTTAGCATTCTATTGCAGCAGTCGCATGGGAATACTCTGGTTCATTCTAAAACTGAATTAGATTCAGTTTAAGTTTTTAGTTTTAGCTTCCTGCCGCAGCGTACCTTTAGTAGTTTTGGCATTTTGGAGTTTGAGTGGTAGTCTGTAGTATCCTTTTAAAATATTCTTCTCATTTTTGACAGATATTAATGTTATAAATGTTAAATAATTTAAAAAAAAACACAAGGAAAAATTTTGATGATCATTTTAAAAGTTTTTGTCTGTCATATACGTTTTAGACTTAGCAACCAGCGGCAGCATTTCCTTGCTAAACTAAATCGAAAATGACGTCATTAAGCTTTGCTAACCTTAAAAAAGAAATAAGTTTTAGTTTAAGTTTTTAGTTTCAGCTCCCAGCCGCAGCGTACCTTAAGGGGGAAATACATGTAAAATCGAAAAAAATTGCTAATTTCAGATTGACTTAAAATATATATATTGTTTATTCAGAAAATTTTTAATGTTAAATCCTTAAAGTATATGTCTCAAAGTAAATGAAAATATTTTTTTTATAATTTTTTAACACAAAGTGGCGGCAATGCGAGCGTATCAAAAAACACATCAAAAACTGCCTCGTACAACTTAAAGCCTTCTCCGGGAACTTGCAATGTTCAGAGAAAAAAAATATGCTAATGAGATATATCATTCATAGGTGAACCAATAAAATTTATAAAAAACAATTAAATTTTTACATTAATTTTAGATTAAACAAAAAAATCGATTATTTTTCATAAAAATCACGTTTTAAACATTAATAAACAAACTATTTTTCCGAAATTACAATAACATGTTGGTTCAACGAGTAGATAATACTCTTTTGTAGATGTGGTATAAATTTGAGCCGGATCGGTTTAAGGGGACATTCGCCTTTAAAATTTAAAAAAAAATCGATTTTGAGATTTTTACATATTTCGATTCTATATACGTTCAAAAGCTGCCTCCTAAAATTTCATCACGAAATTCGTAATAGAAAAAAAGTTACAGCTAGAGTAAAAAAAAAGTTTTCGACCTTTTGTTCAATAAAATTATGGTGAAAAAAACTTTAAACGCGTTTTTCTCGAAACTACCTTTTTCAAACTGGTATAACATTTTTCTCCGAATCTACTCGACTGATTTTAAAAAACCAAAAAGCATTCGATTACTTATTGAAAATAGTAAACAATAAGCCTCTAAAAATTTAAAAAAATACTCCCCTTTTTTTTTTACGGGGATGACTTACCCCCAAAAAATGCCGTTTTTTCGCATTTTTCAGAAATATACATACAAAAACTTCAAAATATGAAAAAGTATGAGTTTTAGAGACTTATTGTTTAGTTTTGAGTCTCAAGAATAGAATCCATTTGGAATTTTTCAAAAATCTGTTACAGCAGGTCCACAATATGTCCTACCGTTTGAAAAGTAACTTTTGGATAACGCCCTCTACAGCACCCAAGGGAAACTAAAAATGAAAAACACATTTTTTTAAATATTCTATAGAGACTATTTAACAATGTCCAAAAGAAATTTTGTCAATAAATATAATAGTTTTCTCATAATAAAATTTTTAAAAAGTGTTTTTTTTTCAATTTCAAAGGCGAATGTCCCCTTAATATTTTTTGCGATATTTTGTCCGGAAGTTGAAAAAGTACTACTTTCAGAAAAACGCGTTTAAAGTTTGCGTTAGGTAAAAATCATTAATTATAATTTTTTACTATAACTTACTCGTTAGTCAGCGATTCCAGGTCCATACAGCAGCCCTTCAGCCTCTTCATGCATATCATTTTGGTGCATTAGAAGATCACGGTGAGTATTTCGGGCTTCTTTTGAGCTGAAAAGACTTCGACGGTTCTATCGTTCTATCCTGTCGTTGGCGGCTCTCTTGGCCTAATTAAATAAGCTGGGGATTATTTCGATACCTAAAACATTCATTAGGTGCAAGAGGAATGTATGGCCTTTGTTTAACATCCCAGCGGCTATGTAAGCTGATATTTCAACTATTTTCACCCGGCAATCTAACGGTTTTTCCTACAAGGTTCATGAATACAGTATATGAATAAATATTATAAAAATATACAAGTGTAAATGTACATCTGTATCTATATTTCCTTAAAATTTCAGATTTATAAGAATATACACAATTAGAAAACCGCCCATAGCACCGAAAAGAAAGTAGGCAGGGACGAGCGGCAAGTATGCTCGACCTGCTGGGGAACGCCGCGCTGCCTATAACTGGCTATAACTCGAGAACTAATACGAATATCGCTTCAAAACATTTTTTGGTATATTTTAAAAGCATTTCGAAATTTTTGATGTAATAAAAAAAATCGTTTTTTTTAGCAGTTACATGTGTTTTTCCCCTTAAGTATGTTACATATCGATTTGCTTCAATGAAATAAGTTTTGTCTGTTTCATTATCTAGAATTGCTATTTAGTTTACCACAATATCATCGAATTCAAATTGATTTAAATACATATATATTTTTTATTTCTACTAGAGTTAGACATAACTTTTATCCAACGGCCTCAGGTTGTATCTATTCTTTAGCAATTTAAAAGGAATATGTGCTCGAAAAATAATTTCAATAACATTTAATAAATCTGATATATTTGTCTTGATCCTACTTTTCCATAAAATATTATCCATTATCTTTGAAAATCCTCCCATATTTTTAATATGATTTCGTTCAAAACCTTATATCAGTCAACAGTCAAACGAGTCAAAATTGCTTTCAGACAGCCTTTCTTCCAAGAATCAGTTCGTTATTATCTGGCACGTTTTATCGAAGATTTACAGGCCAAAAACCTTGATCTCAAACTCATACTCTACCAGACCAAATGAAATGAAACAACTTTTATGGCCAATTGTCTGTTCGTATTCACTACGGCTGGGACGATGATTGAAATGGACTATTATTGAAGTTTGTCTTTCTTTTGAATTTGATTTAAAGTATCAATCTTATGATGTGGCGTTTAATCTTTGCTAGACCTTGAGATAAGATAAAATATTGTATTTTATCAACTATAATTGTGGGATTAAGTTTGAAGTTTCAATATAATGAACATGCATTGATAATTTCGATAGGTTAGATTGATTGTATTTGATGGTACTTTAAAGGAAATATAGCTAGTTCGAAATATGAAGCAATATTTTAGTAAATGATGATTTCATACTAAATTAGAATTAAAATTCATTGTAATATGTGAAAGAAATTTTAGCGCCCATCGTGGGTAGAGTTTGTCGAGAAATCAGCTCAAAAGTGAAATTCTAAAAAACCTTATCAAATTATCCTCTGCAGCTATAAAAAAAAAACTAATGGCTGATCAGTAAGTAAAAATCCGTAACCAAGGCATAGCATGGTTCAGATGGTGTGCAAAATATTCGAACTTATGACTGTGTGATGGAAATATGACGAAATATTTACCAAAAGGATAATTGTTAGAAGTTTAATGTAGTAAGTAAAGATGCTAAAAAAGGATTATCGTTCAAAGGATTCAGCAAAATAAAGCTTTTTTCCCTATAACTTCCAGTCCAGTTATGAAATCAAAACGAAGTTCATGCAGTATGAACCTTAATGTAAACCAAATGTTGCAGGAATTTCGTCAAAAAATCAAGAAAGGCCAGCCAGCTATGACCATTTTTGTAGTTTTTTGGAATGTCTTTAGCAAGCGATTATGCCATTCGATTTGCAAATGGGAATGATACTACAATGAAAATTAACAACAAATATTAACGTTTACAAAATTTGAAAAGTGTTGAGGGTGGTAGCCCTAAAATTCTTTTCACCTGTATAACTTCCAGCGCAGTGATTCAATCGAAACGAAATTCACAGAGTGGGTTTAACTTAAGGGGGGAGTAGGGTTAATTTGTGTAAAAAATGGCACATTTGTGTGATTTTTTTTGTATGAAACAGTTAAAATCTATTTATTAAAACCAATGATACATTAAAGTATAACATTTGAAGAATATTTTGTGAAATTTACATGAAAAAATATTAAAAAATACGGCAATGAGAGCAATTCTTCTGGAGCGTCTCGGAAAAAAGGTGGATTGCGGTGCCCATCATAACTCGGTGTCGGATCATCTGAAATCCAAAACTCAAACGTATTTCGTTAGATAATTACTTTCCCCAGGTAACCCTGGGACGGGTTTTCGAAATTCAATTTTTCACTTTTTGGGAGCACTTTGAACAAAAAAACGCGATTTTTTGCAAAAAAAATTGGTTGATTTGTTATTGTAAAATTAAAAATATAAACAATTTCGAAAAAAAGCCCTCCAGCGTTACCTTGTAGATTATGTAGAAAAATAGTGTTCAAAATTTCAAAAGGATCGATGCAGTAGCTTTGGAATTATGATGGGCACCGACTTTGAAAACGTGAGTTGTGGGAAAAACGCTTTAAAGTTTTGAACACTGAAAAATTTGGAATGAAACGTTCATAAGCGAGTTCTATCGGCTTATTTCACATTGAATCATCGATGTCAGGATATCGGTTTACTTCACACTGAATATCGATGTCGAAGGATGTTGCTATCATCCACAATGTCTAGAGCATCTTTTTGCTCCTGTATACGATGAATCCTGCCTTCTTTTGTTTGCTTATTTTTTAGTCGGCCTTCTTTTTTAGTCTAATGAAAATTTATTTTTCCATCACATTTTATGCATTTCACTAGCGTTGCAATTGTTGAAAAGACTAATAAAAATCTATTATCCTGTTGTATTTTTGAAGATCCTCCGTAACTTGATCTTCAGTGGTCACTTTTATTTTTTTAGCTGACGCGCTACTTGTCAAAATGTCTTCATTTTTACGTTTTTGCGGAGGTGCAAATTTTTTAGGTCGATATAATCTCGTACTAGTTGATGCTCTATCAAATTTTATAACTTTTTTCAGCATTTTAGCAATATTTGAGCACAAAACTGAACGAAAATGGAGCTAAAATGATGCGAAAATCGGAAAATGCGCATACGTCTGCTCGATAGTACGTTTACTGCCACACTAAACTATATACTCTACATTGACTAAAGTTATAAATAATATAATATTAAGCTATTATTGAATAAAGTTAACACGTTTGTACTCGTTTTTAAATTTCTATAAAGAAAGATAGGGGTAGCTTTTAAGGTATTCTATAGGTATTCTATAGAAATCGAACCAGCTGCTTGGTAACAATAGCGCGCTCGAATCAGGTAGGTATAAATATCCGACAGGTATAAAAATAGTCATAGCTTCGTCAATTTCGCTCCGATCGACTTGAAATTTAGACACAACATTCTTGAGATATTAGTCAAAAATAAAAAAAAACCCTACTCTTCCCTTAACGTGAAGCAGATTTTGTATAGACGAGTATTTTGCTTTGCTGCTAGCACAGGGTAACCAGCATCGAACATTTTCGTAAGTATTGCACCAACAGATGCTTCAAATTACATACTCATATGTAAAGCATTTGCACTTAAAATAAGGAGTCAATTCCTTACATTTTCCGAGTTTTGAAATTTTGTTCAGATGCCGCCTTAAACAACGTTTAACCGCTGAAACTTTCGATGAAATCCTGCGATGAGAACGAAATTCAAAGGATAATTGGAATTGTTTTTGCGGGATGATTTAAATTGAAAAATTTTTTTATTTACATAGAAAATTTTTATTTGGCAAAGTGGTTTCGAAAGTATGCATTGATTCTCATCAGACACCAGCACACAGTGCATACTTGACTGATGTGACCACTTGCAGTTGGAAATCATTAATTTTTATTTATGCTAGTTGTGACAAATTTTAACATCTCCGACGCAAAATGATCGAGTTTCCCGTATTAATATTCTCTGCTTTGATAAGCTTTAGAGGCGATATACGTTGCCTATGCTGATTTATAGACTAGAAAGGAACCATGATCACAAATCAATAATCAACGGATAAGTTAATTTAAGTATGAGCTTTGTAGGATAAACTTATTGCTGCTTCGTTGGAAAAGCGTTGCCAGCACTGAACATAATCATCATCTATGTTATAGTTGGGTTTTCTTGCTTTGGATAAGGAATGATTGATATGATTCTACAAAAAAGTGTATAACGTCTTTCCAAATTTGTTGGTCACGCAAAGACAATTTCTTCGAAATTCAGTTTTCTAGCGGTTCTGATGCGCTAGACTTTTTCTTATTCACTTCAAGGAGCCTGCTTTAAACTCTCTTGTTAGTGCCATTGTTGTATCCTTGTCCTCATCAATTATCGATATTTATGCTGTTTTTTCCCATTGTTTGGGATCAAAAGTTTGTGAATCTCTTACCCGTCGATATAGGAGCAATTCTGAATCCCGAAAATTGGATGTCAACTACGATATTTGTATCATTGACTTACACGAACCCCTCAGTGAATCGCATTTATTCAGTATGGCTCATGTCTGGGATGCAGTCCAGAATAACAGGCCAATATGGCTGTGTTCAATATATATTTCAAAACGTAGTTTAGCAATAGAGCTATTATAATGATTAGTACTTGAAGACTCTACGGTAATGCTCCTGCATCATGTCGTCGCTCTTTCTGAATACCTTCACCATTCGGTATTCGTAATTGAAAGGCAATTCAGAGTTTCATGGTCAACAGATTTGTTATGACCACGTTAATTTTTCTTCCTGGGTGTGATATTCACCGGTTTGATTATCTGAAAATCCAAAGACTTCCAGATCAATGTCTCCGCTCCCAAAACCACCCTGAATAGTGCTGCCATTTGTATTTTTGGAATAATGCTACATTCAATTTTATTTGATGATAAATAATGCTAAATCTTTTACAATTATAATGCTAAATAATGCTATCTTATTTAATCGAAATAAACATGGTTCAATATGAAAACGATGTATATATTTTTATGGGTAACAAAAACAAATTAGAAGTTTAAAATTTACATTTCAAAATGATTCTATATCTATTACAGGCATATCAATCATGTCTAAATCTTCTTCTATTGTGTATAGCTCATTTCTGCCAATATTTGCCAAAATATCGTTTGGAATTTATTTATTTAATTAATATCGAAAACAACAGAACAAATCAAATTATGAAATAGACACTGATAAATGTAAACATATATATAAGACAAACAGAATAGCACAAGCTAATTAATAAATCAAAATAAAAATTCATATATCATATAAGCAATGAGAAAAGATAAAAGATAAAAATGTGTTGAGCAGAAAATGTAATGACTTTATCTTCTAAAGTGGTTTTGAAAAGTGACAAGGTCGGTGGCAGAGAACCTAGTCTGAGTGCATTATGCTGCCTAGGCATACGTAACAGCGGCGAAAAGTAATACGTATCAGTGTCGTGCAAAAGGAACATTATACGTTAACGTGGATCTATTTGACCGATCCGAAACACGAACGGAAACCTGGTAGCAGAGGTCAGATGGGACAAATCGACGGTGCAGTTTGAACAGAAGGCATTCATCGAGAAAAATTCTGCGAAATTTCAGGGATGGTATTTGCAGCATGGTAAGTCTCGCACTATACCCACAGTAAGCTAAATTGAATTTGTAAAGAAGAGAGCGGGTGAACCTGCGTTGTACAAATTCAACCGCATCAATCAAATATTGAAAATGTGGGCACCAAATTTGACAACAGTATTCGCGGATACTGCGGACAAATGAGAAAAACAATTGTATACAGGTGGAGATATCTGTAGAATATTTAGAAGATCTCAGTATAAAACCCGAGATCTGGACGCTTTGGCGGTTATGTGCAAGATGTGTTGATCGAATAAAAGTTTATAGTCGAAAATTATTCCAAGTTTTTTAAAATGAAAAACGACGTCAAGAAAGGTCCCAGAAACGTAGTAAGAAAATACTAGTGGGTAAGTTTTACGCGTGAATGACATTTGGCGACATTTTAAAACATTCAAAGTAAGATAGTTTGCATTACACCATTTGACAAGAGTGAGCAGGTCATTCTGAGGCTGTAAGCAGTCTTCAATTAAATCGATTACTCTGAATATTTTTTGATCGTCTGCATATAGAAGAGAAAAAGAGTTTAGAAGACACGGGAGATCATTAATGAAAATTAAGAATAATAAGGGGCCAAGGATCGAACAATCAAAACAGCAACAATTATTTATTTTCTATTGAAGAAAAAGTATTAGTGTCGGATAACGAAGATTTTTATCCAGCGTTATCCGTGCGATTGCTTGCATTTGAAGCCCTAACAAAACAATTGATTCACATTCTTCAGGAAAAAATATCTAACTAGAATGCACATACTTTGTTAAACTTGAGCTTATAGACTCCCGAGGCTCCTGGGAGTATGAAGTGAATGGGATAGCATAATCACGATTTAATGGTACGTTACCATATTTAATGCAATATATAATATGACTTTATAATCTTTATAATTTAGACTTTATAATCACTATCATTACTTCAAAATCAGACAATTGCCACTTCTAAGGAAATGCCATGAGCGCGTTTTTGTATTTCTCATGAATTTCCAACACCACATGATTCAGGAACGCGACTGAAGTACACGAACAAAGCTATTATTGAGAAAAATTTGATGGGCGAGATTGTAAATAGTAGTGATGGGCTCAAAAACGCCAAACAGTTTGAAAAAAACGTTTGGCAACAAAAAACGAACGAACAGTTTTTCCAAATAGCGACAAACAGTTTTTCTAAAACGAAATTTTTTTTCTTAAACGAACAGCATTTCTAAAACGAACCATTTTCTACAACAAATAGTATTTCTAAAACCAATTATTCCAACTATTCTACAACGAATAGTTTTTCTAAAGCCAATCGTTTTTCTAAAACGAATCGTTTTTTTAAAACGAACTGTTTGTTTCAAACGAATCGTTTTTCGTTTTTCTCCAACGAATCGTTTTTTTCAAACGAACTGTTTTTTTCAAACGAAACGTTTGTCGTTTTTTTCAAACGAACTGTTTTTTTCAAACGAACTGTTTTTTTCAAACGAAACGTTTGTCGTTTTTTTCAAACGAATCGTTTTTTTCAAACGAACTGTTTTTTTCAAACGAAACGTTTGTCGTTTTTTTCAAACGAATCGTTTTTTTCAAACGAACTGTTTTTTTCAAACGAAACGTTTGTCGTTTTTTTCAAACGAACTGTTTTTTTCAAACGAAACGTTTGTCGTTTTTTTCAAACGAATGGTTTTTTTTAAACGAACTGTTTTTTTCAAACGAAACGTTTTTCGTTTTTCTCAAACGAATCGTTTTTTTAAAACGAACTGTTTTTTTTAAAACGAATCGTTTTCCGTTTTTTAAAAACGAACTGTTTTTTTAAAACGAATGGTTATTCGTTATTTTTAAAACGAACCATTTTTCGCTTGTTAAAACGAACTGCTTGGCAGTTGAAAACTGTTTAGCTGCGGAAAACAATATTTTCGTACTTGCGAGCATTTTCGTACTTGCAAGTATTTTATTTAATATTCAAAAAGTTTTTAGCGCAAAAGGAGCTGAAATCGGACAAAATCGGCCAATTTTGGGTTAGAGTGGTTTGGGACATAACGGGCCAAGACCTATAGCTGTGATAAAAAAATTTTGGTTTTGTAGGGGAGTAAGGAGTTTTTTGGCCACAGTTTGGAAAAAACTAACTTTACGGCGCTTTCGATGATTGAAAGTGTTCTTGGAGTACAATAGTGATATTTTAAGGGCAAAAATTTTTTTTTATAGGGGAATTTGGGCAAAAACGTCAATTTTTTCCAAAAAGTTTTTTTTTGGTCTAGCATGAATTCAGGGACCAATCTGAGTTGTTTCGGGCAAAATTTCCATACAAGTCTGGGAAAAAGCGGCCTAGTTTCGAAGATACGGCAAAATGAAATCCTCCGGAAAAACTAAAAGTAGCACTAAAAGTGCCAAGGAGGATAAGGTTGAGATCCTATTTGGATCACCAGTTGGCGTCTCTGGGTGTGCTGAGGCCCTCCTCGTGACTGGAGGCCGCCACGAGGGTGTCTCCAACCCTACCGGGGTTGTAAAATTAATGAAACCGCGGGAGGTAAGGTGCCCCTTGGTCTCATGTCCAGCCTTACGGAAGAGGTTGGCCCCTTAGTGGGTGCATGTTTAATAAAGGAAAATTTTTTTTTATAATTTCTTAATAAAATTTTCGGCAAACTTCATGCTCCAGTGAGGTGAAGTGGAAATTCGACTGTTTTAGATTAGCCAGAAAAAGTTTGGTATCAGAGACTCAATGAAAAGTCATATAGATGACAACAGGATTAGTTGGTCCTATTTTAGTATTTTTTTTTACTTTGGAAATTTGAACGAATACAGGAGGTGTTTTCTGCATATAATAAAAAGAAAAACAAATTAAATTGATTGAATTTGATTGTTTTCCTTTAGATGGCCCCTAGATTGGAGAAAGACTTGCCAAATTAATGACCGACCATTGGAAAGTTACGGACAAGCTGCACCGACTAATGACTCGGTATTCTTTGAAGGTCATCTTGCACCATCACCATTCTAGCTTGGGAACGTTGTGTCTCGAGGGTGGAGGAGGGCATATTAGTCCATTTCATTACATTACTGCAAATCGTATGCATTGATGTATACATGTACATACTTCAAATAGGTATTTAGAACAGGTATTTTTTCGTACTCGTACTAGTTATACCTAGTATGTGAAAATCCTAGTACGACCAAACTCTAATTGTCGTACAGCATAAAATTTGTTTCTCTCGTTAATTCAAACTGTTTTTTTCAAACAGTTTTAAAAAACAGTTGTTTTTGAAAAAAAAATAGTTCGTTTTCGTTTTTTGAAAACAACAGAAACGCCCATCACTAGTAAATAGATGAGTGCCAGATTATTCCGAAATCTAAATTTAAATACTAAAAATAATGCTAGATGATAACTCCGAATTGCGAATGCCGTTTTGGAAAAAATAATGCTAGATCTAGCATTCAAAATGCTAAAATGCCAGCACTGACCCTGAATCGTTTGTTTCCTGCAGTCAACACACTTCGAATAATAATTGTGGCATTTCATTCGTTCTTATTTTCAACATTCCGTTTAACTACGTCAATGGACACTTTTACTCTATTATCAATCTAACTTTTACTAAATACTATCGATACTAAATAAGCCAGTATACGGCTGTCAATGTTAAAAAAGATATTAAATTAAATATTTTATATTATTTGTCTCACATGAAATATATACTCGTACATACGTACTTACCTCAATTTTTTGTCTCAACTCCAAAAAGTAAAACCAGCAAAACTTCATCAGCGAATAAAATCTCATCATATTTTCCAAATTAATACTTTTTTTCATATTTTTCAATTTTATTTTTTTTTAAATATACAAATATAAAGTTTTCATATTTTTTTTTAAATATCTTAACCATTTCTAGTACAATATCATTAGTAATAATTATAAATATTTCATATTATCATTTCATTGAATTACTGATAAATATACACTATATAACAAGAATTTATATTTTATTTATCTTTGCATTAAATTTGAATATGGAAAACAATAAGAAAATTCAAATTTTGACATTTAAACAAATATTAAACTTTCAACAAATTTCGTTAATCGTGTCTAATTTCAATTTCAGGAAACCGTATGATAGTCTTACTAAATAAATTTTATTGTTTTTATTTATTTGTTTGTTTGTTTGTTTGTTTGTTTGTTTGTTTGTCTACTATCAAATGTATTCAAATCGTTAATTCACTTTGGCATAAACAAAAAATAAATGAAGTCAAATTCTATGACGTAATTATTGTTTATCTCAAGAAATGGTTTTTCGAACTATATCGGATAGAAAATTCATGCACAAATATAAACTTCATATAAATTTTCATTTGAATATGAATAGGTATTTCGTAGATGTTTTTGTCAAGATTTCAGTATAATATATTCGCTCACATAGTTTTTTTTTCTTTTGTTAATCACATTTCTTACAATATGAGCAATTACAGTAACAATTTAATTTTGGTTACTTTATTGTTTTTAGTTTTGTTTGAATCTGAAATTAAGTGATTGTAAAATCGTTTTTTTCTAGGATTATACATATTTGCTTTTAGAGAGATTTTTTTTTTAATTTCCCAACAATTTTCTATAGTATTGTTTGGTTAAAATATTTAAGAGATGTATGGAGTGGTTTAGAAGGCTCAGTAGATGTACTTTTCATATGATCATACAAACTATGAAACTCTAAAATTAAAAATTAAACTTTTAAAAAATGAAAAGAAATTAACACTTGAAAAATAATATCGCAGAAATTAAGCTACTAATGTTTCAAAGCTACAAACATGCTTAAATTTATTATTGCAAGCTTAGCAATTTACAATACTCTAATGTTGATATGATCTTTTTGAAATAAAAAAAATTCTTTAATGAATAATAGTAGTCTAAAATTGTGCTCTTTGGAGTCATGCGAAATATACGACTTCGTATAGTTCATTCAGTAAAAAAAAACGATTGATACTTTTACGACCACGAAAAAACTTTTTCCCTGTGTAGCATTTGCCCATTTGAATTTTTTCTAAAATTCACGGCAAACGACTTCTGATACGTAATGTATCAGAAGTCCTCTACAAAATGACCTCTTAACGGCACCTTGTTTTCGAGAAATCGAAATACAAGCGATGTCGCATTAAAATTGCCATTTCACAAACGAATTTACCGTATTAAGCATAGTACTGAGTTCGATTTCACGTGAAATTTTCATACAAAATTTCACGTGAAATTGGTTTCGGCGAAAATTTAGCTTGAAAATAAGCAAGTTTGGTACTGTGTTCTTAGCATGAAAAGTTGCTTTGAAGTTGCTTTCGCTTTGAAAACATAGATGGCACTGAAACATGTTGTCAATCATTTCACGCCAATTTAGTTTGTGCAGTTCATTCTTTCGAGCGAAAAAGTGACATTTAGTGTTTCAATTTGAAAATTGAGCAGTGCAAATGACTTTCCAATAAGAAAATCGATCGAAAAGTGAAATTCTTGACATTTTATCCGTCAAGAATGAGCAGTGTCTCTGCTTTTCTCCGTTGTCAAAATTTTCGCTCGAAAGAATGACCAGATAATGGAAACATGTCAAAATTTCACGTGAACTCGAACTCAGTACCAGCCTTTAACGGTAATTTGTTTGTGAAAAATTTTCGAGACTGGAGCTGGGCTGTGAGCATGCAGCGCTTGGCTCGTGACAGTCTTTCGTACACCGTGGCGGAGGCCAGACGTTGTGGCGACGCACAGTGGTCTATTTCGCGAAAAAGGTGAACTTTATTCAAATTATGGACTTTTAAGTATGAAGTTGAAACTTGGGGGTAATATTGTTCTATATGGCCCCCATCATTTGAGGTGGTAATTGGGTTTCATAAGTTTAAGGGTAAGAGCACAGGTGCTGAAAACAGCCAAAAATTGCATCTGTCTTTCAACCTATTTTTTAAATTATGAATATGAAGATCAAAATACCTTTGAGTAATACAGCGTTATTAAGCTATGAAAGACATTGATGATTTAGCCTCCCCCCCTTTCATCGTGTTCATACTGCAGATAGTATAGGAATTCGGTGTTTAAAACTTCTAGTCCCCTTTAAGTTTAGAGGGTCACAACGAGTTGCTACGAAATACGTCTAGTTGTATTCATTAAAGTCCAAAGTAACTATCCAAACTTAGTTTGCCTGCGGCTAGCTGCGGCTACGCTCGTAAACTGCTTTCAAAGTTCAGCGCCCTTGCATAAAATGCAACATTTTGCGCGCTTATTGCCCCAGTCCGCGTGCTCTGCAGTATTTTTTTATCATTTGCACTAGCACATAATAGCAAGCATTTGCACCAGGTTGAAGCTCGTGAGATTGACATAAGCACAACGTTGAATTTCATAAATAAAACAATAGTTTCTAAACCATACACTTACTTGTTATATTATTGGTAAAGTTTCAAGCGGCGTATGTTTATTTGGCTGTTCATACATTTATTTACTCATTCACCTGTACTTTAGTATCATCAAATTTCGCAACTTGCTTCTGAATTCAATTCAATGAATTATGTTCATATGATAATTCATGTATGATCATAGAGTAATTCAGGTATGTATATGCTTAGTATCGAAATTATATGCAAAGCAACATTATCGAAAATACATTTTTACCTGTACAAAACAATTTCGTGCTAGGTATTAATTGCTAAAATTGTAAATATGCATGCATGGATGAATGATAATATTTGTAAATTCGATATGTGTTTTGCTATATGCTGTAGATAGGCTTTTTCACTACTTCAAATAAGTATATAGATTTCCGCATGTTATTTTTGTTTACTTGATTTATTATGAGAAAAAAAATTATTCAAAATAATTACAATTGTTTCGATTAAACTTTGTGGGTAGGGGTGCAAATCAAATTAATAATACTGTCCGACATCATTTGTGTCAAACAAATTTGAATAATCATTTCCACAGCATTTTTGCCTGCTGTCACGAATGTGATCCAAAATTCGGCTATCACGTCACAATATTGATAAAAATTGCGTCAGCAGGAAACAATTCTAAAAATGATATTTTCCTCAACATTGAGGCACGATGGGCGGATTTGGACAGCGATTTCGTATTCAGCCAGCAAAAATACTATGAAAATGATAAGTTACACTCGTTTATTAACAAGAAAAATGTTTTTGCTCAAAGTGAAATTTTCCAAATTTTGACCCTTTTTGGAAACTTTTTGTTAAAAGTTGGAGCCAACCCTGCCTCAGAAATGGATTTCCCATGTTTGAAAACCCAAGAAACAATCAATTTCATACATCTAGTGGTTCTCATGAATAAAGTTCACCTTTTTCGTGAAATAGACCACTGTGCGACGGTAGCGTGGGGAGAACGGGACCAGTACATGACTTAGAGAAGTCGATATACGGAAACTTTGGGTTCACGTGTCCCGTATGAGTGCTGTTGCCGAAATCCGCAATAATCTTTTGTAGTTGATATTTGGTTTTGGGCAGTATCTGACCGGAGAAATCGCGTTAGGCGTCGGTCGGATAGCGGCAAGCTGTTGAATCTGTGAACCGAACATCTTTTGTCTTTGTGCAGATAGTGGAAATACTCTTGAAGCACGCGATCATGTTCGATTTGAACGCCCCGGTGAAGTTGATCGCAGTTTATTGGTGTAGTGAGAGTAAACAGTGAATTTACTTGGCGGTTGAAAAGGAAGTGATTTGGTTGGATCACTGTAGCCGATACGTGCTAGTAGCTCGGTCGAATAACCTTTGAAGTTATGTCAATTACACTTCCAGATCGGTCGATGAAGTGATTTCGGCCAACAGAATGTGAAGTGCAAATCTCCCAAGTGTCGTCATACGGTTTTTATTGCTATTGGGTGAATGTCAGGGTGGATTAAACGCGTGATCGTAAAGTGAGGCGAGCGGGTAACTTTTAAGCGGTGTGACCTTCATGAGTGCCTATCCCTTTCCACGTGGGCGAAAACGACTCGCGACCTCCACCAGGTGGTTTTGACTGGTGTATTGTACGACGCAATATTGAAGTGAATTTCATAGTACAGTGTCCCCTTTCCCCTAAGGGAAAAAACGAAGAAATTGATAGTTTGTGCGAGTTTTGTTATGTGTAGGAAAGTGCACTTTGCTCACCTACTTGCCATATGGTGGACGAATCCAACTGTCTCTTGTCGCCTACTTTTGTCTTGCTTGTAGCTCAAAACTTAGCGTAGAAAACGACCCGTTTCGAGTTCGAGTCGCAGTCGCGTCGATTCATGTCGACCCGTGTGCGGATGCGATTGTCTACTTCACGTGTGACACCTATGACGTTTCGAGTTCGAGTCGCAGTCGCGTCGATTGAATGTCGACTGGTGTGCGGAGGCACTTAGTTTTATCGAATCAGTATTATTTGGGATTATATTTTTATTTAGCTGGCAAATTCTTTATGTTCATAATAACTCGCAACGAGTCGTATATTGTTATCATAGATATGAAAGAATATGGATACGAAATGGCTATCCGTGTACCCGTAGATGAATGCGCCTTTTTTAATACACGCACAACACTGCTCTCTCACAAAAATTCCGCTCAGTGCACCCCTTTCTACCGCACTCACAACCGAAAAGCCTTAATGATGTGTCTTAATACTGGGAATACCAGATCGGTGTAAAAGCGTGCAACGGGCAACACGGAAAGAAACGTCAACGTCAGTTTGGTTTGTGTCGGGGACTGAGAGCATTGACTTTCAGTCAAAATTTTTCAAATAAAATTTAGAAATTTTTCGGCGAATTCGATGGAAACGTACATCTACGTTTGTGCGCGATCATTTGTGTCGGTTTCGCGAGTAAATTAGCGGTAAAAAGTTATAAAATAGTGCGATAATGAAGTGCCGCGTTACAGGCTGCAAAAGTAGCTACCGAAGTGCTTCGCAGGGGATATCGTATTTCGGGTAAGTAAAATAAACCTTTGGCAACAATTTCGTATAGTTTTTGTGTTAAATCATAATGAATTTCATTGACAAAAAGTATTTTAATCTCCACTCGCCGGTTTTGGTAAAGAAATGTCAAACGACTTTCAAAATGGCGATCTTTCGTGGTTTTTTCACATAGCTTTGCCATATGAACTGTGTAGGGCACACACAAGTACCTCCTTCTCACACCAGTAAGCAGAAAGTCGAAAATTGGCACATTTCTCTCGGCCGATTTCGAATCCATTCTCTCTTATATCTGTGATTGTTATGGACCATAGCCCAATCACTCTCCTATCAATAAGTTTTAATTGACCATTCAGCCCCACACTCACCTTTTTATCCGATGTCCACAATATTCTTAGAAACCAATCTTGCACGTCAGCAAATATCTCAATTGACCCGATTTATAAACAATAGGGGAGGCCAAGTAGGGTTGTGATAGAGGAGAGTTGCGACATACTCGATTTCTCGGAGCCTATGTCAGCTAGAAAGCTAGCAACACTGCGCATTTATTGCTTTTTTGACGAGTGATTGCATGTTATTTCATGCAGGCCGGCACTGCAAGTAGTAATGTCCATACGACATCGTTGCAAAAAAAAATGTCAAAAGTAAGTTTTTGATCAATAATTCAATGTTCTATTATTTTATATACGTATTATTATAGTGCTGTTGTGATATTTTTACTGATATATAGTTTCTATTCTAGTTTTATACCTTGATATAGCTTTTCTGGTTTGCCTCATATTTGTTAGGTTATGAGACATTATTCTTATCGACGCATGTGTTTTTGCTCCTAGGAGAGCTGTGACAACTTGTCATAACTCTCCTAATTTGAAGCAAATCTATTTTCGCCAACGTGCTTTGCGATGGGGTTTTGCATGCTTTACCCACCTGTTTTAATTTTTATGCATTGTTTCAGAATGCAAAATAAATATACAAAAAAAAACTAATAGAGCTATATCTTGCATCGAAATATATGAATTAGCTTATGAAGAGGTTACATTAGGTGGAAACAATCTTAGAAATAATGCCTCCTCTTACGGTTTGAGCTACATATCGCGCCAAAGATATATTAAGAAGAAAAAAGCTTACGAGGCCAATGAAACAGAAAAACCAGCATCTATTGGGTAGTCCAACAGTCTTCACCAACAGTCTTCACCAAAGGTGAAGAAAATATATTATGCGAGTACTTGTCGACTTGTGCGGCTTCAAATTATGGCCTTACTACTAAAGAAACGAAAAACTTGGCGTACAAATTAGCACATAAGCATAATAAGAAGTTTCCGGCGTCATGGAAAGAGAAGGAAATGGCTGGAGAGGTATCGCTTAAGCTATTTATGGAACGACATCCAAATTCATCAGTAAGATTGGCTCAAGCAACAAGAATAGCTCGGGCAACGAGCTTCAATCAAACAAATGTAGCGATATTTTTCTCCAATTACACATGTGTCTTAAGCAAGCATAAACTTTCCGGAAAAGATATTTGGAACGTTGACGAGACAAGCATAACGACCGTCCAAATACCTGATAGAGTTATTGCGCGACGCGGAGAAAAATAAGTTAGTGCTATGACATTTGCGGGGAGAGGGACTCTCATGACGCTGGCCTTAGCTGGAAACGCAATACGAAACTAGATACCACCTATGCTTATCTTCCCTCGCAAAAGATATCAAGATCATTTTGCTTAAGATGGCCCAACTGGCCCAACAGCTAACGGCTCAGGGTGGATGCAAGAGAATGATTTTCATACGTTTCTGGAACACTTCAAGAACCATGTCAGTCCGTCAAAAGAACAAAAAGCTTTGTTATTACTAGAAAACCATTCGTCACAGATGGATTTAACAAATATGGAGTTTTACACAGAAAATGGCATAATCTTACCCACGTTTCCCCCGTTCTGTACTCACAAACTACAGCCAATGGATCGTGCTATTTAAGGTGCTCTAAAAAAGGCTATTAATAATGCAAGTGGCAATTGGATGCGCTCAAATGCTGGAAAAGATACTCCTTCATTAGCAAAAACTGCATTTGACGTAGCCTGTCAATACAAATATTTTTTCCGAAACTGACTTTCTACCAAGTCAATTTACTGATCGAGTTTGGACCGATCCAATGTCAGACCGAGAATTGACTGCAGATCAACAATGAAGAACAGTTACTCCAAACTTAATTGTTAATGGAGAAGAAAAGTTCTACCAGTCCGTCCATAGTGTTGAATGATATTATGGAATCCGAAAACATAGATCCTGTTGCCTCTTTATTCAGGAACCGCAGCCCTCTGCACGAGAGCTTTGCACCAGTTGCTTCCACATCTTAGCATCCATAGCACGTAAACGCAGACTCCGTTGTATCCAGATCTCTCATCTGTAATGCGCAGCCTTCAGAAATAGAACCTGTTGCTCCCACATCCGAAGCTTCTAATCCACCACCAACAAACTTGGAACCAATTGCGTCCACAACTAAATCTCTTAATCTAAGCCACATTAAATCTAATTTATTTTCACCGGAAGCGCTCAGGCCACTACCAAAAGCACCTTCAAGAAAAGGCAACCAACCAAACAGAAGTAAGATCAAATCCGCTGTTCTCACTGACTCGCCCATTAAAAACAAGTTACCTCGAGCGCTGTCACAACTTGTAACGCCAGTGAGTAGGGAAGTTTGTAAAAAAGGGATAAAAATTGTAATCTAGCATAAGTAGCATAGAAAAACAGACGCGAATTCGGTTCAGAGGCGGTATTTGGTGGCGCGACGAACTGGGACTCCCTATTGATGAAAACGAGCGCTCGCCGCCAGGCCAAGTCATCGCCGTTGGTTCACATAAGACGATCGGCGATTACCTGACCCAGAAGCGAGCAACCCATAGCGTAGCTAAGGGGCCAAGCGAAAATGATCATCACGGCAGTCGACAACCATCCTCAACCGATTACCACTGAACGTCACACTAATGGATTGCCACAAGGTATTGGGCAACCTTTGATCTGAATGGTCGGTCATATCTTACGTATAGATATATACCGACACATAATCATAGGGAACGACGCGGCTAAAAATCATCGAAGTATTCGTCATTGACACGGCTCGTCCGAATTACCGCTTATTGCTTTCGATTCATATCACTAGTAAAGGGAAGTCGTAACATATCCTCACATTTAAGTACAAAAGAGCTTGACTTGGCTTTAAAATTTTGGATTAAATACTCGCAACAAACGGATTATCAAGCAGAAATTGAATTTTTAAGACATAAACGGCCTATCGATAATAAATGTCATTTATTGAAATTGAACCCCTTCTTAGACGCGAACGGAATCTTGCGAGTTGGTGGTCGACTTGCAAACGCCGATCTTCCTTATGATATGAAATATCCGATAATTATCTCAAAAAGGAGTAAGCTTTTACCACTCATTTGCTCGAATTATCATTTGCGTACGTTGCATGGAGGAGTGCAACTCACGTTAAACATGATTAGACAAAAATACTGGATCATTGATGGAAGAAACGTAATTCGACACTTCATACAGAAATGCATTGTGTGTTACAAACAAAAGGCACAAACGAGAACACAATTGATGGGTAATTTGCCAGAACAAAGAATTACTCCTTCCAGACCATTCACGCATTGTGGTGTTGATTATTGCGGGCCAGTTGATATCAAGATATCTAAAGGAAGAGGTTCACGATCATCCAAGGGTTACGTGGCAATATTTGTGTCTGGCTGTGAAAGCAATCCACTTGGAATTAGTTGGCGATTTGTCTACACAATGTTTTTTAGCTGCTTTCCGACGCTTCGTAAGCCGACGCGGACTATGTAGTCACCTATATAGTGATTGCGGTACAAATTTCGTTGGAGCCAACAAAGAATTGAAGCAAACGATTGAACGAAACAAAACATTGGCACAGGAACTTTCTAATGAAGGCATTACTTGGCATTTTAATCCCCCGTCAGCTCCACATTTTGGTGGATTGTGGGAAGCCGGAGTCAAGTCTACAAAGCATCACTTGAGAAGAATTGTTGGGACTGCAGCGTTGACCTTCGAAGAATTTCACACAGTCCTGACCAAAATAGAAGCATGCCTGAATTCACGACCTCTCTGCCCGCTGACGAACGATCATAATGATTTAAACGCCTTAACACCTGGACATTTTTTGATAGGAGCCGCGTTATTAGCAGTGCCAGAGGACAATCTCATGGACATAAAACTCAATCGATTGGATCGCTGGCAATTAACACAACGAATAACACAGAATTTTTGGAAAAGGTGGTCGATGGAATACATAACCAGACTGCAACAAAGACCCAAATGGAATCGCCGCTGCCCAAACGTCGAAATTAACGATTTGGTTTTAGTAAAAGATGATCGTTTGCCATCGTACAAATGGCCTATGGGCCGAATTGTAAAATTACACCCTGGGAAAGATGGACTAACCAGAGTAGTAACAATTCGCACAGCCAACCAGGAATTAGATCGGCCCATTGCTAAAATCGCCTTGTTGCCCATAGAAAAAGCCCAACCAATAGAACATTGAATTGAATTATAGTATATGAATAATCGACAATAATGAATTAGATATCATGAATTGTGAAATTGGAAGTCGATGAATTAGAAGCCAACATTATTAATATGTAAATACTATTGAATCTTCGTTGACCAAGTAAAGTTATTTGAATTCACTTCTCGTTATTATCATAATCCTCATCCATTTCCTATTCCCATTCCACCCGGTATTACTTACAACGTTCGAGATTGGCGAGTCGGGGCGCCGCATAAATAACCCCTAGTCGCAGGATATGTTGTTTACTTGTAAGGAGGAAATGCCACAAGTAATGTCAACATATCGTATCCCTTAACAAATAAAACCATCGGATTGTTCATGACAGAACTTCGACAAGACACCTCGGATTGGTAATTGAATATCAATATGAAAGGTTATTCAAGCTCTATTTACAGGCGTTGATTCTGATCCTGGCGGACCATCGGGGGGAGTATGTTGAAGCAACCTAAAAAGAAATTTGTTACTATCGGGTTCCGATTGTTTACTCACCTGACTATGACAGCGGACTGACTGCCATCATGACATATCCCAGCCATTCCAGTAAGCAGCAAAATTCCAGTCAGCTGATGCCAGGCATTTATGCTGTATTCTATTATGAAATTTGACCAAGTTAAGAGTAGTTTAGTAAACAGTTAAAATAAGTACCGAAATTTTCATTCTTATATAAGAAATTGACCAGTTAGTTGAAGCCCTCTTTTGTTAGTAAAATTTTGGTTTGAGTCGCTACTTTTTGCATTGATTTTTTCGTATCTTTTTTTCGCTTTGTTCGCATTATACTTTCGCATTTTTTTCGCACATTTGAATTGTTTTACATAAGTGAAATTGAAAATAAATTATTGAATTGTTTCTTCGCGTTTTTTTATTCGTGAAATTGTAAGTGAAAGACAAAACAAGTGGGTAGTTTGATAAATCACAGAATGTGAAACAAAAACCGCTATGAATAAAATTTTAATCTTTGTGGAATGATGAAATACCGGGACTTGTAGAGCAGTATAAAAAAAACATTTGTAAATAAATGGTATATGTGGTTATATATTGAATAACTCACACTGCTCTATATGGTTCAACGGTGGTCATGCTCTGTTTCTTATAAGAAAATGTCGGAATTCTGAATTTACATGGTTTTTAGAAGCTCGTTGATCGATCAAAATGGTCTACACAATCCGGAATGGTAGGAAAATGCGAAAAAGTCCAATTATGATGCGCAAATTTCTAATAACACAATTTAGTGCTTGATATTTTCGGAAGATATATTTTTTTCAATGTTCCTGCATGAGTCAATAAATGAAACTGCTGATTGATGATCGGCTAATTTTTATTAAATTGTATCTGCCTCATCCCCTTTTGTGCCCCTGCAAATCGTATCATACTTTACTTAATAGTAAGGCATATGGCATACCACTTGCAGGGTCATAAAACTGTCTATATTTTATCATACTGTACTTTTAAAATGGCGATGTCGCGAGTTAATGACCCATGCCCCTATAGATAAGAAAATATATATTTGCCAAGTAAAGAGATAAGCCATCGATAACCATACGACATGTCCATAAAATACAATATATGCGAAACAGTCGTATTGTCGAATTGTACACATGATAACGCGTAGAACGTTGTAAACACGTTATCATAAGAAAAACAACATGTAGAACATATAAATACTGCTTGCATGCAGCACAAACTCACTCTTATAAGATTACAGTGAACGATACGTTATTCTTTCTTATTTTAGTCATGTTTCTTAACCAATAAACTTTATAATTAAACGATTGTTTTTTTTATAAGAATACAGGTTAAAGTAATATTAACTCGCGTGAGCGTGCTTTGCGAATGTTAAACGAATATAGAAAAAGAGAGTGTTTGTGGAATTACAAGTGTGGTTTATATAAGAGACTGGACATTAAAAACCGTGCGTGGCGCGAAATAGCGGAGGTGTGTGGACTGGATGTGGAGAGTGTTAAAAAAAAATTAAACACATGCGTACGGCATACGTTGCTGAAAAGAAAAAGGTGGAAGCAAGTGCCGTCTCAGGAGCATCTGCGGACGTTTATGAACCGACCCTGTTTTATTATGAAGAGTTGCGGTTTGTAAATCCCGCGATATTGCTCCGGAAAAGTGAGGATACTTTTGAGGTTTGTTATATTTTTTGTTTGTAATTTTAACAATAATGCATAGTTATTTTTAGTTTTCAGTAAGTGACGAGCCGGCACTGCAGGAAGAGACAGCAATGTCGTTATTCCCCGAAGATTCTGCGGACGAAATCGAGACGGCACCTCGTGAAGAAAGTTTGACTGCTACTGATGCTCCGAGGCGCAAGAGAAAGAGTGAGGCGCCCAATAAATACAATGATGCCATTCAACAAATCGTGCAGGCAACAATTACGCCGCAGAAAACATGTTTGAAAAATTTTCGGATAGCATTGCTTCACAGCTTGAAGCTATGCCGCGTGTGGAAGCCATAAAATTGATGGCAGAAATTCAAAATAAAGTTTCAACCACTGCTATAGCGCTCATTGACAAAGAGAATTTGGTTGAAAATTCTAAAGAGAATTTTCAACCAAACTTCACATCCACCCCGAGACATACTCAGCCAAGCACCAGCTCCGGAGCCAGAATCATTTCAAATGTACAGGTGAAACCACCCACTTTGAAATGGTTCAAAGAAGAAAACCGGGAGCAACAAATATCCAGAAAACCGCTATCAGTTACTCAGCCTAACATCATTGCAGCTGCACTCGACAGTGCCTGCAGCGGCTATAATGACTAGTTAAGATTTTTGATATATTTTTTCTTTTCATTTATATAATATCAGAAATATTTTTTAGTTTGTAAGATTATGTTGATGTTAAATTTAGGAACAAATATAATATAGATCATAAGTGGAATGTACGCAGTAAGTGCAATAATAAAATAAACATGAAAGATATAAGAAATAATGATATATTTTTGTTAAACTATGAATTACCTTGGCAATATGATATTAAATGGTTTACAGTATGATTTTAATTTTAAACTAAAGTCATATTAAATATATATTGTATATTGTTGTATATAACGCTGGCATTATTTCTTTGCCTTTCAAGTTATTGTTTGGCGCGTTTCGTGTCGGGGGTGCGTGCGATAGTTAAATATATACCGTCGTTAACTTCTCGCTTCGGAGCGACAGTAGCGCGGCAGTTTCGGTGATTAGAAATTTCGAAGCAAGTGGCGCCTACTCACGACCTTTCTCGCGAGCAAAAGCCGCACGAAAACTGCCGCCCTTGCATCCCAGCCGAGGATAAAGGGGTTTGTAACGCATTTTGGGAGAATTGCGGTAACAAATTGTAACAAAGTTGGACATTTGTCGAGCGAGTGGCCTAATCCGGCAAAAAGACAGCGTCAACACTGTAATCGAGTGCATCGAAAGGGACAGATAAACTGTGAATTAAATAAATTTGAAGTGCAGCAAGTATTTAGTGAAGGTGAAAGTGAATTTGGCAAACAAATAGTTTTGTGCCAAAAAAAGAGCATATGCGGGAAGCTCTGCTTTTCTGCTTCAATTTAAAGAAATCGGCTGCCGAATCACATCGAATGCTTGTGGAAGCCTATGGTGACAGTGCTTTATCGGAAACAACTTGCAGAGACTGGTTTCGTCGGTTTAAAGACGGCCATTTTGATTTGAGTGACAAGGAGCGTGAAAATCGGCCCAGAAAAATCGAGGACCATGAATTACAGGCTCTTTTGACGAGGACGATACCCAATCGCAAAAAATGCTTGCCGAGCAGTTGGGTGTCACTCAACCAGCCATTTCCATGCGTCTACGTGCCATGGGAAAGGTTCAAAGAATTGGAAAATGGGTACCCCATGAATTGAACGATAGGCAGATGGAGCGACGCCAAAACACATGCGAAATCTTGCTTGCCAGACAAAAAAGAAAGTCATTTCTGCATCGTGTGGTGACTGGCGATGAGAAATGGAGTTATTTCGAGAATCCAAAACGCAAAAAATCGTGGGTTGATCCCGGCCAACCATCAACATCTTCCTCAAGACCAAATCGATTTGGACGGAAGACGATGCTGTGCGTTTGGTGGGATCAGCAGGGTATAGTCTACTACGAGCTGTTGAAACCTGGTGAAACTGTAGATTCCCACCGCTACCACCAACAGCTGATCAAATTGAACCGTGCTTTATGTGAAAAAAGGCCTGGATATCAACAAAGACATGATAAACTGATTTTCCTCCATGATAACGCACCATCGCACACGTCGAAATTGGTCCGAAATTACCACTCAACTGGGAGGTGTTACCCCACCCCGCTTATTCACCAGACCTGGCTCCTTCTGACTATCACCTGTTTTCGTCGATGGGCCACGCACTCGCAGAACAGCACTTCGATTCTTACGAAGACGTGCGAAAATGGCTGGACGAGTGGTTTGCCTCGAAAGAAAAGGAATTCTTTTGGCGTGGTATTCACAAATTGCTCGAGAGATGGGAAAAATGTATTGCTAGCGAGGGAAAGTACTTTGAATAGGCGAATAAGAAATGAAAGAGCATGTGTTGAATAAAATTTATACAAAACAAATGTGTTTTTATTACTAAAAAACAGCGGATTTAAGCTTATACACCTGGTATATAGATAGTGGAGTGATTAAAAACAGTATCGCAAGTAGTTTGATTAATTGATTTCCATCATTTTTATCGGGAAACGTACAGCCCCTGTTCATCGAATTAGGATTACTTGCAATTTTTATCATTCCTTAGAAAGTTTTACCCGTAGCGTAATAAAAATGCGGGGTTTTCCAAATAAAATTATCTTAGCTTGTTCTTAGTGTCGGCGCCTACATAATGTGAGCGCAGTAACGACACCATAAACACTTTATCCCTACTATACTAATCTATACTATATAAATCAGCGGAAAAAACTCAAAATTCATCATTATTCGGAATTTGTTAGGTAAGTGATTATCTGTGAGTGAAAAGAGTGTTTTGTTTACCTATTTTGAAAAAGCAAGAGTAATAAATAATTGTGGCAAAAGCTGAAAATATTGGACTTTTTAAAAGTGCAGTAAATTTTGGTAAATTTTGTTGGAAAACACCAAAATAGGAAGGTGCAAAGATATTACCAAAGAAAAAAAGTCAGGTATAATTGCTCTGTTGAAGATCGAAACACTTTCTTTTCGCAAAATCGCGAGAATAGAGAAAGTATCTCATCAAACTGTTGTGAGAATATCGAAATTGCTGGAGGAAAATCAAGGACAATCGAGCAATAAGCGTCAAAACTGTCGCGGTCAAAGGAAAACAACGCCTCGAACTGACCGAAAAATTGTACTTAAGGCTATCGAAAATCGTTTCGCATCTCTTAATACGTTACATCAAGAGTTACAAGGCGAAGGAATTGAAATATCTCCAATGACACTAAGGAGACGCTTGTACGAAGCCAACCTTAAAGCAAGACGACCAGTAAAAAAACCAAAACTCACCACAAAAATCCGTCAAGCTCGGTAGCAGTGGGCAAGAGCTTATCGCCACTATACTGTAGCAGATTTTAAAAAGGTATTTGACATTTTTAAACCGAATTTACCTGTTTAATTATCACTCGAAAACTAAATATTGATAAAACGAATTTTTCTCGAATTTTTTCAGAAAGTATTTAGCGACGAATGCAGGTTAGAAGCTGTTACGGAGAGCCACCAATTCGTTCGTAGAAGGCCAGGAGAGCGGTATAACGAAGAATGCATTGTAAGGACCGTGAAGCATCCTCCATCCATAATGATATGGCCTTGTATCTTCACCGACGGACCTGGACCATTGTTTTTTGTCGACGGGACAATGAACCAGGATGTCTACAGAGAGGTCATCGCGGACATTCTAATACCGCATTTTAATTATTTAAAGTCTTGGGAACTTTCTGACACCTTTATGCAGGATGGTGCACCCTGCCACACTGCCCGGTCAATAAAAAACATTTTTAGCGCCCATAACATTCCCGTTCTTCATTGGCCAGGTAATTCTCCTGATTTAAATCCAATTGAAAATGTTTGGAGCGTGCTCAAAACAAAAGTTTATTCCCTTCCTAATCCTACACTAACGGTCTTGAAGCAAAATATTGCAGATGTGTGGGAAAATAGCCCCGAAATTAGAGAAATGATAAAGCGATGCTATGTAAGCATGCCAGAACGAATAAGTGCAGTTATTAGTGTTAAGGGTGGTCCTACTGAGTATTAAAATATTTTTAAAAGATGTTATTCAATAGTTAATAGTCAATAAAACAATTATCCAAAAACGACACTTCTTTTCTTACATTTATGCTTCCTTCACGTTTTACCAACAAGAAAAAAACAAACTTCAAGGAAATATTGAGTGGTCCTAATTTGATGAGCAGGGACTGTATGACCGAGCAGTGAAGTTTGACGGATTTGTTAGACAAATTGATGTAGGGAATGGAAAAGAAAACTCCGAACTTGGGAAGTGGACCCTGCGTAAATTGACCAGTGAACGAGGGGAAGTTCTAAAATGAACAACATGAGTCCTGTGAAAATATAGTGAGTGTTGAGATGCATATTGTAGCACCCAGTAATTTCCATCGAAATTACTGGACCAAATATTTCGACGCACACTGACAGCGAACTGATGGACGGTGCTCACGGTAAAAATCGATTGAGTAGCACATTTCGCAGCGCTGAAAGTCGTCGGAGAATCATTGTTCCGGAATGCCATCGCAGGCTTAACACCCGAATCGATAGAAGTTACAATCACAGTTTTGAAGTATTAGGTAATTATTCTAATGAATAACTTAGGTTCAAAGCAGTGGCACTTTCTGCCTTTGGTCGCTGGGCAACAAGACATCCGAGGCAACAACTGGGCCAGTGTTCTATTTATCATTTTTAAATATTGCGCTGGCAATTTAGTGCTGATCCGGCGCAGCATACAACCCTGTTGCGGATGAAAGGAAGGCTAGCCGCATGGATTTTATTGGCGACTATGTAACCATTATTTGATACTTTACTAAACGACAGCTATCAGTAAGTGTTATTAACATTCATCCTTATATATCATGCATTTTTCTTACTAATAAGTTGATTTATTTATATGTTATGCTGTCCATTATACATTTCCTTTATTATTATTGCTTTCACACTTGCTTTGATAAGAACCATTGTTGTAAAGCAAATCAACAGAAATAACTATCGATTAGCCTTAACTAATTGTAGGTGCATAGGATTGAGAGAAGTTCGCTCTCTTAGTGTGTCTAATTAAAAATAATCGTGTTACACTATTACCACGTTTTGAATAGCTTTCATAACCATATTACTCCGACTAGAATAATGCTCTATCTTTAATGCTGGAAAGCCTAGGGTTTTAGATTTGGATTTTTTTTATAAATTCAGCCTTTCAAGTTAGGTGGTAATGATAATTTGTGTAGCTTTACATGCTCCATATATTATAGTACTGTTACCCTCCCGGTCTAGGGGGGCGAGTTCCGGTTCGGCTCGTTTGGGTCCCGGGTGTAACTCGTCGGAGACGGGTCGTGGGCGCCACTCACTCACCCAATATGGAGCCGAGAGCCGCTGAGTGAGGTTCGGCTCACTCCTACGCGATCAATCACCCCTCCGCTATGGGGCGATACACCTACACACATATATATATATGCAAGCCGAACCAGCGAGCACCTGTCAAAAGCTGCCTACCTCGTCGACCACCACTCAAATTTTTCTTTTTTTTAATGAATGTAAATATAAACTGAAAATGTTTATAGCATATAAATTGATTTTTAAAAAAAAATAAAATAACTTTTAAAACTTCACAATCAAATATTTCTTATGGAAATTACTTAAAATAAAACTTATTCTTTGCATATAATTTTTTTGAACAGAGTTATGGCTTACCTTAGCCAAAAAGTTCTGCGATTCCGGCTGAGCAAATTGAGGAATGTTCTGACCACTTCGGCTGAACAAATTGATGAACGTTCGGACCACTTCGGCTGGGCCAATTGATGAACGTTCTGACCACTTCGGTTGAACAAATTGATGAACGCTCGGACCACTTCGGCTGGGCAAATTGATGAACGTTCTGACCACTTCGGTTGAGCAAATTGATGAACGCTCGGACCACTTCGGCTGGGCAAATTGATGAACGTTCTGACCACTTCGGTTGAGCAAATTGATGAACGTTCGGACCACTTCGGCTGGGCAAATTGATGAACGTTCTGACCACTTCGGCTGAGCAGATTGATGAACGTACTGACCACTTCGGCTGGGCAAATTGATGAACGTTCTGACCACTTCGGTTGAGCAAATTGATGAACGTTCGGACCAGTTCGGCACTTCGGCTGAACAAATTGATGAACGTTCGGACCACTTCGGCTGGGCAAATTGATGAACGTTCGGACCACTTCGGCTGGGCAAATTGGTGAACGTTCTGACCACTTCGGCTGAACAAATTGATGAACGTTCTGACCACTTCGGCTGGGCAAATTGATGAACGTTCGGACCACTTCGGCTGAGCAAATTGATGAACGTTCTGACTACTTCGGTTGAGCAAATTGATGAACGTTCGGACCACTTCGGCTGAGCGAATTGATGAACGTTCTGACCACTTCGGCTGAGCAAATTGATGAACGTTCTGACCACTTCGGTTGAGCAAGTTGATGAACGTTCTTATCACTGAGCAAATTGATGAACGCTCTGACCACTTCGGCTGCACGTTGTACAAAATCAAGCAAATTTCCACATACGCCTTCGTTACTTCGGCTGAGCAAATTGATTAACGTTCCGACCACTTCGGCTGCACGTTGTAAAAAGCGACAAGCAAATTTCCACATACGCCTTCGTTACCTGACCAAATTGATTAACGTTCCGACCACTTCGGCTGCACGTTGTAAAAAGCGACAAGCAAATTTCCACATACGCCTTCGTTACCTGAGCAAACTGATTAACGTTCCGATCACTTCGGCTGCACGTTGTAAAAAGCGACAAGCAAATTTCCACATACGGCTTCGTTACCTGAGCAAATTGATTAACGTTATGATCACTTCGGCTGCACGTTGTAAAAAAGCGACAAGCAAATTTCCACATACGCCTTCGTTACCTGAGCAAATTGATTAACGTTCCGATCACTTCGGCTGCACGTTGTAAAAAGCGACAAGCAAATTTCCACATACGCCTTCGTTACCTGAGCAAATTGATTAACGTTACGATCACTTCGGCTGCACGTTGTAAAAAGCGACAAGCAAATTTCCACATACGCCTTCGTTACCTGAGCAAATTGATTAACGTTCCGATCACTTCGGCTGCACGTTGTAAAAAGACCGAGCGTCCCGAGCTGCATTTTCTATTCCACCCACGAATAGCGGTTCTCCGACACGTACCGCTACTCTCGCCACTCGTGCCGAATATTCGCCATATTCGACCTATTCGACGTCTTTAACATATTCGAATTTCGAATCCATCGTGAATGTCCGCTGCTTCGTCTCACTCCATGGAACCCAGCTGATCTCGGAATTGTGCAGGTGATTGTGATCTAGTTCGCAGTGACAGTTCTCGGGATGTTTATATTTTGAATTGAATTTGATTTGAATCGTACAGTGGATTGGTGTGTTTCGCGTATATGCGTCCGTTTCGCGGGTGGTAATATACCGTGGTTCGTCACGTTGCGGCCTGGGAATCCGGTGGCGGCGGGTTGTAGCTAGGTGCTAGCTGGCGAAACAGTGACAGAGGAAAACGACTTGGCAGCTGCCGGTCGGTGGTGCATTCCTTCAGATAAGTATTCCTTTCAGTTTCGTGTTTCCGGACCGATTCTTTGTGGTGTTTCTGGTGTATTTCAGGTCGACGTGAAGAGATCCACCGTGAGTCACTGGCGAGCGCCTCGTTGACCGGCGGTTGGCGAGTCGTCGGAAGTTGCGGCTCCGTGGGGGTTGCAGGTAAGTATGTATGAGTAGATGATTGAGGAACATGATAAATTTATATATTTCTCTTTCAGGTTGCGGCTCACCCGTAACACAGCCAGCTCCGGGATTACCAGCGAGTGGACACGCAGGCCCTGCTTCAGCCACTCCGTCGACAGCGCGTCGCTTAGATTTAGTTAGTTTAAGTCTGAGTTTAGTCTTATCTCTACGGCATGTAATGTATATATACTATGTAGCATTACTTTAGTGCTAAATCGTCGACATCCGACTAGTATACGACACAAGTCGGATGCGACGTTCAAAACAACATTTGCTAGCCTATCAATTTGAGTGGTGGTTTCGCGGTTTAAACATGGGTAACCCTTCCCGGGAAGGGTTGTTTTTTTTCCAAATGTAAACGGCTAGGCATTGCGAGGTGTACGCCCGTACATGCTTGTCGATTGGTCGTTGGTTAGGCCTCGGGTTCTTGTTACAACGTAACAGTACATCCATTTTTCTGTCCTTTTACTTGATCGTATTGGTACAAGAAGTACACAGATTTTGTGAAATTTGAAGCTAATATTGGGCGAAATATATATATATTAAGTCAGTTCAAATTGCGATTTTCGGCAAACATTTTATTGAAGCCACATCAAGCACTTTGTTGGCTCGAATATTGTTATATTGTGGCTTTAAATCAAATATTGAAATTTGAGATTGAGTATTGGGCGAAGTCCCTAATCAGAACGCAGACAGTGTGTATTGACTATCATATATCACATCGTTTAATAAGTCCCGAGACTAACAACGAAAACAACATTTTTTTTCAAAAATCATTTTTATTCATCAATATAATTTCCTTTTAGAGTGATACAATCTTTCCAACGCCTTTCCAACATATAGAAGGATTTATCCTTTGCTTCAAAATAGGCTTCAGTTTCGGCAATGACCTCCTCATTCGAGCCAATTTTTTTTCCCTGGAGCATTTCTTTGAGATCAGCAAAGAGCCAGTAGTCGCTGGGGGCTAAATCTGGCGAATACGGGGGGTAGGGAAGCAAATCAAAGCCCAATTCGTTCAATGTTTTCATGGACTTGTGGCATGGTGCATTGTCTTGGTGAAAAAGGATTTTTTTCTTCTTCATGTGCGGTCGATTTGCTGCGATCTCCTTCTTCAAACGTACCAACAAGTCAATATAATAATCACTGTTGATCGATTTACCTTTTTCCAGGTAGTCAATGAAAATCACGCCATGTGTATCCCAAAAAACAGACGCCATGACTTTGCCAGCAGACTGCTGCGTTTTTGGACGCTTTGGGCGGCTTTCGCCAGCCATGCGCCACTCAGATGATTGCCGATTCGAATCCGGAGTGAAATGATGTATCCATGTTTCATCCATGGTCACGTATCGACGCAGGAAATCCGAGCGGAAAGCGAACTACGACATCGCTTGGCGAGTCCTAAATGATAGGTACGACAATGTGAATGTTTTATTGAGCACGCAATTTAAATCGCATTTATTTAAATTTTAAGCGATCGACCTCCTACCTCACCGCTATTACTATTGGACATTCCCACCACTTCCGCACCTCGTACCGACGTTACAGCAACGCATGTAGTTCCTCAAATTCGACCCAGTGTGCATGTCGAATCTTCTGGGCCAAATGGTGCACTTCCCCACGTTAAAGTGGTGAGTCCGCCACTGCAAGTCTTCATATCCCGCATAGACTACAATACTTCAGCCGAGACGATTAAGCAATTTGCAGCTGCTAAGCTTGGCTACATGAGTGGTGGCAGACTGATTTAAAATCATTAATTGCTTATTCTTCTGTTGCTCATATGGGTATTGTGTTAAGTGGATTATTAGCGATAACTTATTGAGGTGTATCAGGTTCTTATACTCTAATAATTGCTCATGGGCTTTGTTCTTCTGGGTTATTTTGTTTAGCTAATATATCATATGAACGATTAGGAAGACGGTTAGGATTCAAAAAACTGACGCCTGATAACTTACCAAACCAGGAAGTGGCTTCTTTCCGCATAACTGTCTCTGCTGGCATCAACGAGCTTCTACGAAAGGACTTCTGGTCTCCTGGTGTTCTGGTCAAAGAATTCACCAGAATTCCTCGTAAGAATTTTCATCCGAGAGGAGCAAGGAGCTCCAGAACTTAGGATTAAGACTTTATTATCAAAATGTCCGCGGTTTGAGGACCAAAACTAACGAGTTCAGGCTCTCTGCCACTTTAGCTTCGGACGACATAATATGTCTTACAGAAACCTGGCTTACTGCTGATATCTTCGATTCGGAAATCTTACCTGACCACACGGTTTTCCGTAAAGACAGAGATCGTTTGAATAGCGGTAAATCCGATGGTGGAGGTGTTCTCATCGATATTAATAAGGCACTCAACGGAACACTCTGTCGTGATGCTCCTTTCTGTCCTCCTATTGAGTGTATTTTTGTGCGTATTTCCTTGCCTTCTGCCAAAACCTTAGTCGTCGCTTCGATATATATCCCCTGTAACCTTCCTCTGCCGATTTATGAACAATTCCTGGCGGAACTCTCTTCTTACCTCAACAGTCATTTTCCCACCGCTTACGTTCTGCTATGTGGTGATTTTAATCTCCCTTCTCTAGATTGGGATGTTGACTATTCGGTTATCATCTCGACTAGTAGTGTTTCTTTAATAACGTCTTCGTTTCTCTCACTTTGTTCCCTCTCTCAGCTCAACAATATACCAAATGCCAGCAATAGAATTCTGGATCTCGCTTTGTCCAATATCCCAAAATCATCACTTTCTTTAAGCGCTGCTTTCTTTCCTCATGTTCCTCCTGATTCTCATCACCCCCCTATTATTCTGGAAATTTCTAATATTCGTTCTATGAGGAATAAAGTCCCCATCCTTATTAGGTTTCAACTTTCACAGGGCTGATTTCGCCCTGTAACGACGCGATTTCGTGACGAGCTGTCAAATGCCGTTCACATGTTGGCGGTCTCGCCTGAATTCGGCTCGCTGGGCCTCGGCCAATGTGTATTTGCTACATGAAGGTGATCCAGTTCGCATCCAACAAAAGCCCACGAGCCTTCTTAGTTCTGAGCATCTGAAGGTAGAACAGTTGATGATAGGTGATGGAATTCACCTATCATTAACTGCATCAAAGACCATATCCTCTCCTATACTCAAGAAGCTTGCTGACATTTATACATCTCCTCACACAGTATGGCTGCGAGTTACAATTGGAGTGCCATGAGCCATATTACATAGCTCATGGCACTATGTAATATAGCGTGTGGGGCCATAATTTATGTGCCATGTAATTATGGCGCTGGGAGCCATACTGCATAGCTCAGGGTACTATGTACATAGCTTGTGGGACCATAAATACTGCGCCATGTTACATAGGACCACGCGCTATGTAGATTCTGACATTATAGCGCGGGGCGCCATATTGCATAGCTCAGAGTACTATGTACATAGCGTATGGGGCCATAAATAATGTGCTATGTTACATAGCTCTGGGCGCCATGTGGATTTTTTTCAGTGTATTGTCTACCGACGAAAACGATACCCTTGCATGTGGTTCTAAATGTGTAGAGTCCAGACTGGTGAAGGCATGTATTATGCTCGCTATGCAGCATTACATAATAATAGAAAAGTAGATTATCAATACTCAATACCATTAGCTGTATTGCTTATTATATGTCATAGAGTATACTAAATTGTGAGTCTTCTATTTATTTGTTTTTCGGAATTTTTTTTCGGTCTGAAAGTTTTTTATGCAGATGCTTGAAATAAAAGTAAACATGTTGAAAAAAAACACATTCTTATCTAAAGATTATGGCAAAGTGGATTGTGATATGAAGCCATTAAATAAACACACAAAAATATATTTCAATAGTCATAAACTTGTAAAAGGCCTTTAAAAAGAAAATTCAAAGAAATTTAAGTACAAAAAAAATTGTCATTTCAACAAATAACGCCAGTTTAAGTTAAATAAAAATGATGTGTTAAAAAAATTACACCTTTGGTCTTGTTATTTCTTATTGTTTTTGTCTTGTTATTTGGGCTTTTCAGCGTTAGGTGCGCACTGGCCTGGCTGGCCTAAGTTTTAGGTGCGGTATTTCGACAATTTGTTTCTAATGTCGAATTCAGTGGGTGGCGTTACCCCGCCTCTATCAGGGGTAAGGGCCCCCATTATTATCAGGGGCCTGAGGTTGCGTGCCTTACCTCGGTTCCGCTCAGAAATGAGGCAACATTTTTCTCCGTATATTAACGTAACGCTTTTCAGGTTCCCTCACGTGTATTGACTCGTCTCGGCTGAGTCTGTTTTCAGCTCATGCCTCTGAGTTTTATGTGGCAGACTCTTTACGAACAAAAGCCTTTCCCCTTTTGATATTTGTACTTTGCGGTTACTACTTTGTATGACGGATGAAATAAAGTAGCAGTATTTCTTTCTTGGAGCGTATCCACCCTATTTTTGTAATGACCCACCCCAGCCGCGGAGAGCTAGCAAAGAGCCGTTTTACACGAGCGGTTTTTTTCTGGATCCAGCACGAGCTTTTAGGAAAGAGAAGTGAAGGAAGGAACGGAACAGCGAGCACGGGTGATATAGTTGGCCATCGAGCACGGCATCGATTTTTCTGTCATTTTCTTAGAAATAATTTGAGGCTCAGAAATTTTTTGATAGTAAGTTCAATTGCTACGAATATAAAAAACTGTGTGCTAGCACAGCAAGAAATCGCTCGTCAAAACTTGCAACGAGCACCATCGGCCAGCAACCCTGTGCTGGCAAAGCACAAAATCGCTCGTCTAAACCGGCTCAATGCAGCACACCAGCATCCGTCGGGGTCGGATAAAAGGGTGCTCCGCTAAAAGCGGACTAGGGGCATTTACGGCCAATTCTAGGGCACCCTGCTCCAGGGGCATTTCAATTTTTTTTTTGCCTCCTTGATGGTTCGCCATTACTTGACCTTCTTGTCGATCTCTTGTCTGGACTTCCGGACTGGATGAGAGGAACCGACAAGGGATCATGAATTTTATTAATTCTTAGCAGTTTGCTACAAATGGCGCCCAACGTGGGGCCAGAACGTAGATATGTGATTAATTATAATTCTCCATTCCAACAATTTGCTACATATACTTGGTTTAAAAATGGAAAGAGAGTAAAGGTTTTAGCTGACATAGAATAAGAACAAGAGTTATCCATTCCATTGAACTAAAGTGAACATGAATAGTGTATTTAGTGCTATGTTATACGAAATAGCATTTAATTCAATAACACTTGAATTAAACTATATACTCATGCAAGCAAATATAACTACTAACTCATAAACGAGCGTGTCAGCGAAAGATTAGGATATGCATGATTCAAAATTAGGATAACAACTTATTATTCCTAAATGATTCAGGAATAATATCAATTATTTACTATCATTGAATCAGATGTTATCTAAAGGAGAAACCATGAGCATTTAAGGTATGATGACAGGAGGTCAATATTAGTTTGTTTGCACTAATTGTCTAAAAGATAGTTTTTCCGTTTATATGGCTAAAGTCACTCCACACCACTCTCAGAATTAATCCTCTTTGGTAATTTGCATTTTTTTCTTGATCAACGAAGGATGTATGACTGGTTCGAATTCAGATTCCTAAATGTTATTGAACACTAGCCTTAAAAGCCTTGGATTTCTCTTCCAATTTTGGTTGTTTTTGTAAGTAAACGGTAAGTATCAACTCACCCGAAAAAAGGCTTAATGAAATGAATAAAACCACGGAGATGTAAAATTGAAACCCTATGTCTTATTATTGGATGAAAGCCCGTAAAGACTTTTCCTTCTTCAAGGTTCGCAATGGCCTGGCTAACCAGCTAAGGTGAATTTTTTTTTATTTTTTTCAGTGGGGGACTACGGCAGTACGGGACTCGGACTCGGACTCAGAAGGCGACGTGACTCCAACACCATTAGGGGTCAGAGCTCCAACGCCATTGCGGTTAGTAGTTGTTTCATGACGGATGAAATAATACGTTGCGACCCGTTTTCTCGGAGCATATCTGCCCCATTGTTTCACGAGCCACCCTAGTCGCGGAGAGCTAGCAAAGCGGCAATCCAGTATCCGTCGGGGTCGAATAGAAGAGTGCTGCACTAATGCGAACGAGGGGCTTTCGCAGCCATTTCTAGGACACTCTGCTCCAGGGGCAATCATTCTTTTTTTTCTTGCCTTTATCGATGGTTTTAGTAATCCAAATGACATATGACATCCGTTCAGTTGAGATGCCCAGTCAAGCATCCTCTGCTTTTCTATTTGCTACAAATTCATGGGTTTTTGAAATTGAAGGATTTTCAACTACCTTCGTTGCATTGTTGAACAAGTCCAGTTTCGTTTTTACTGCTTTCTTCGCCGAAGAAACTTAGAAACATTATGGCCTTTGAAACACCTCTAAACCGGAATCACCGTCAATTTATCACGTGCAAATTTGAAACATGATTGATATCATTTCTTATAATTATATGTATTTTAAAAACATGATGTTCAGAATTATAGAAAATCATATTCTTTTGTAAAATAGCATTGTAGGAAAAAGTTATTTTGCATTCATAGCCGTTGGCTGTTGAAAAATAGAAACTCCAATCCACATTTTATCAAAAATAAATGATCTCGTTTCAAATATCTACGAAAATCACCAATATGTTTTCATGTCTACTACCAAAGAGCACAAATAAGAAACTACATTTCTAAATACAAATGGCACCAATTTCTTGAAATCGCTACAGCAATACATAAAATACAATCTAATCAATTGCATCTACTTGTCAAGAATACTTCTACATCAATTCCAGTCATAAATAAAAAATCAAACAAAGCACATTTCATACAAATCATATTCAACTTAACTTAACATCTTTAAGGTTCTTGGCGAATCACCTGACCTAGTTATATGTTTAAAGAATATTTCATTCTCATTTAAATACTTATAAGTCGACGTTAGCGTAAAAACTATCAAACAAATGCTCAACAAAAATGATCTTGTCAACACTTTACAACAATAAGAAATTATGATAAATAGTAACATCAGCATTAATAATAGGAAACAATATTACAAATTTCCATTTATACGACCATACAAATGAAATACATGACAAGCAAAAACAAAGTAATAACAAAATCAATACATTTTCATTTCACTCGATGATTATATCCTTTGCGAAATCAACGTATTTACAAATTTAAGGGAGCGAAACAACTAAAACCGAGAATAACTAGGCATAGGCTAAATCATTAAGCTTACTTGATCCAAAACAAAATTACACGCGGCTTTTTCTATAACTTTGGTGTTATGTCGAATTCTAACAAATAAGGAAAACAATCAAATACGCACTAATAATAATGAATTTTTGTTTTTCAAAGGAGGCACGAAATGGGAGTGTTTTATACAATTTTCTTTGTTTTTGCCTTTTTAAAGATAACCTCAATATCTAAATCAGTTATTTTTTATCTATATACGCAAGACAGATTTTTGATTAACAACTATTTGTTGCAGAAATGCATCCTTTATGGAGCGCAACATCTTTCTTTCAGTATTTTCTTCTTATAAGTTGGTGTTACTTAGGTGTTATAGATTTGTTTTTATCAACTTTTTTTGAAATAATATCTCTAACTTGCTAGGCTGGTCATCGATTTATGGAACGAGTTTCTAAAAAGTTGTATTACGGCTTTTTAAGAACACATTGTAATTAAAAAACCATACTATTTACCCGAATGCTACTTATTCACCTTCTAGAAACTTGTCCTTGTTTAAATCAGGCCTATAAATCGAATAAATAAATATTTGTCGCTTCTCTTGCATTGGGAAAATACATTTTAGACACAAGTTGGCGCATTACCTGCATCCAGTATAAAATCTTTACTACGACAACACATCTCACAAATTCGTTTCGTTTCAGGATTTAAGAACGTGCAAAATCTACAACTCCACTCACTTGTATTCGCCGCCACAGCTGTCGGCGTCGCATTCGAAGACTGCTTACTAGCGTCTGATCGGCCTAGAGCCGATGAGGTCGAAGTTGTTGCTGGTCCGGTCGACAAACGGTTACCTGCTTGTCGTCCTCGACTGTTAGCCGACCCACCCAGTGCGGATGCAACCTGTACTCCATTATTGCCAAGCGTCGATTGTCGTTCATTTACTTCTAAATTATTGTTTGTCGAATTTTTCGCAGATTTCGACCTTTGCACTGTTGAAACAGTTGAAATGGCGGGTGTGGGTTTTTGTACTTGTATTGACTTCGTCATCGTCGGTTTCAGCAGAACAGCATCGTTCTCTTGCTTCGATACTGACTTTTCTAATACTTTTGGCTTTTGACTGACTACATCTTTTGCCAGATCCGTTTTGTCCAAAGTCTTTGATTTGATAGACGCACTGGCACTTAATTCATTGCCTGCCGCAGAACGTTTCTGCGAATCTAGGTTTCGACTTCGACGCTTCTCACTGACACTTCCAATGTTCATTGAATCTAAGTCGAGGCCACGCATTAGCAAATCACCCCTATCACCCAAGTCTTTCGAATAGCCATGCTTTTCGAGATTTTGGAAAACATAATCCCAAGTTTCAAAAGATCCGACCCCATCGTGATCTTTATTGTGAGACCGAGATGTTTCCGATGATCCACCATTTAGGATTCGACTTCCGCCGTCAACAGTATCTTGATAGCCATCATAGTCGCGGGAACGAGATAGGCCATTATTGTCTATAGATTTTTCGTACTGATCCAAAATATCTGTGTTTCTCGAATATTTTTCCGTACTTTTCTTCATCGCTGACCGCTTGTCCGCTTGACGCACACCATATATACTATTATTGGTAACAATGTCATCCATCTCATCATAGTTCTTATTGTATAAATCCTTTGATGTTGGATTCGTAATATGTGATCGATGAGTGTCATAGTTTTGAGGGGTGTGCTTTGGTTTATAGTTTTTGTTAGATGGTGTATGATCGTAACTGTCAAAATTGTTCAAGCCACGATTATACTGCACATCAGTCTGAGGTCGGTCGTCAAAATCGATCAGTTGATCATTTGCACGCCCATTAGAAATGTAATTACACTGCCGGGGATTAGCTATTTCCTTTGCATTTGCACTTCCATGGTGATTATAGACGTCTTGGCCTTTTTTCAGATACCCATTGCACTCAGCATACATCTGATCCGCGGTCAGCTTTCCATAAAAATTGCTTTGGTCTGGCACGGGAACCTTATGGTTACATGGCATTACAACCGTTGGCGCTGCAGATGGCAACGGAGGACCATATTGATTCACGTTACTCATAGTCGCTGTACACGGCGTGGGAAAGTGATTATTCAACTGGCTCGACAAATTATATGGCAAAGGATATCTGTTGTACGGATGATTGTAGGCGTTAAAATTACAACTTTGATATCCATCTACACAGTCATAGGCGCCATCGAATTGGGAGCGTGCGCCATTGTCATATGGCTGATCAAACGAATGGCGATGGGGTAGAGCTCCATTCGTAGCGTTCACATGATCCCCATAATGCTCTAAACTTTTCGAATGCGACATTTGTGGCGGTCCGTAGTTTGGAGTTTTATAAAGATTCGGAACAGTTTGTTGCGAACTCGCAACAGTGTTCTGCATGTAAATATTCTGTGGAGGTTGAGAATGAATACTGCACATACCGGAATATTGTGTTGAAGGTTGCGGAACGGTTTGTTGCGGTGGCGGCTGCTGCTGTTGCATCTGGTGGTGATTACAGGCACTTGTCACAGCTGGTAATTGCGATGGTATCAAGCAACTATGAGCACATAATCCACACTGAGGAATCAACGTAGATTGAGTTTGTGGCTGTTGTAGCCCGGTGCCATAACAGTTTTCTGAGTGAAGAAAACTATTTGAAGACTATTCTAAATATTTTTTTTAAAATGGTCTCGTACCTGCATTAAGCTTCTCTTTTTTGTATCGCCGTTCGTGTATTGCATAGGTCATAGCTCTTATTGCTTGTGAAGCACCACCTGAAATTCAGTAAAAAAAAAAGTTGATTCTTAAGTTTGATACTAAATCAAAAATGAGTTATTATTATAGTGTGAGAATAGACTAAGCCTGATTTCGTTTTTATATTTATATGCAAAGTTTTAATTTAAAGATCTGTATTCTTTTTGAAGTGAAGTAAAGATTTCCTTCTTCAGTAGATCCACAGGTGAACATATATCTACCAGTAAATTTCGGATAACAAATATCGATACCATATACGAGGGCCGATCAAATATTAGCATTTATCCACTGCGGCGGAGATAGTTGGAAGGTGGTAAGGTGGAAGCAATGTAAATGTAGAGCAGCGGCCTCTCGCTTGGCCAAACGATTCTGACAGTGTGCGCCAAGATGAGCGAGAAAGACGTCCCCTCGTCATTTGGGCAAAGAATAATCATCAAATTTCTGACAAATGAAGGCGTACAACTGGATGAAATTCTTCAAAGATTACACCAATTTGTTGATTCTACCCTTTTTTTAATGAGAAAAGTTCGAAAGTCAAACCCGTGATCGCCGTCCTCGCACGAGCATCACGGATGAGAACATTCGTGCAGTCCGCAACGTAATTGAAAATGATCGGCATCTCTATACATCTGAAATTGCTTCTGAACTAGAAATCAGCTATGGAAGTGTTAAAAGATCATAGGAGATGAGCTCGGGTTCACCAAAGTTTCTGCTCGTTGGGTCCCACGCCTTCTGACATCCGTCACAAAAAAAAATCCGTCTCGACATCTGCTGACGGCTTCTTGAACGATTCACTGTCGAAGCGGAAGGATTTTTTAAGCCGCATTATGACCTGTGACGAAACGTGGGTCCATCGCTATACCCCTGAGAGCAAGTAGACTAGCATGGAATGGCGAGGAAACCCCCTGTTAAAATTCGCAAAATATCCATCTAAATTGGTCGCTGTGTCAACTAATCAGCCATCACGTGTACATTCATTAAAGTAATTCAATATTCAATTTCGACGCAATTATCATAAAATATTGATTTTTCAGCTTGTGCAAAATACACTTGTAATCAGATCTACATTAAATTGAAATCAAGTCAACATGATTAGTCGATTACTCTAGACTGTGTGCTCAGCATTTTTGCATCGGATATTCGTTCTACTTAAAATTGAAATTTTGCAAATGCAATTTTAGTGTGTAAGCACTTTTAAATCTATAAAATAAGTCATGTTCAGTCAAATGAATTATTAGTATTTTGGAAACCAATAAGTTAAACCTTTTTTATTATTCTTGTTGGGGCTGGAGTTGCACTTCAACAATAATCATTCGCATATTTGCACTGATTTGTACTAGGGCAACATTTTTCCATAAGATTGTATAGGTTTTGTACCTAAGCAATCAGTCGCGGATAATTTCTTCGTTACAACCAATTCGTACAGTTGCACTGGTTTCTGTACCAGGGCAACGTTAAAGGGATTGTATAGGTATTGTACCCACGCAATCGTTCGCGAGCAGTTTTCATCGCTATAGAAAAAATACCCCCATTAAGACCAAAACGCGTTTGCCAGCAGGCAAAATTTTGGCAACTGTTTTTTTTTTCAATTCCCAAGGATTGATTTTGATTGATTTCCTTCATAATCAACGGATAATCAATGCAGAGTACTACCGCCAACTCCTTGACCAGCTTAAGGCCGCTTAAAGATAAAAAAAAAAAGGCGACGACAACCCATTAGAAGTGTCATTTCGCTCCGCGACAATGCCAGACCCCACACAGCTTTGCAACGCTTCTCCATACGACTTTCACATGTTTGGCCCACTCAAAGAAGCATTGGGAGGACAGCGTTTTGACGATTATGATGCAGTAGAGACGTTTATGTCCAATTGGCTTCATATCCACATTCCTCTTTCCAGGATGACGGGATTAAAGAGCTCCCAATTCTATGGGAAAAATGTGTTACGAAGTTAGGTGTATGTTGAAAAATAAGAATTCGTCAAATATTCTATATCTAAAGGCGGCTTTAGATATGCGGTGTTTGTCAAACCCCTCCTATTCGCCAAATACCGAACACCTAGTCAAGTCATTTGGCTTGGTGATTGCGAAATGACAAGCACATTGAATTAGACATTCGGGCATTGCCGAATGTTTGCCAAAACTGGAACATGTACGAGCTGCTCGTCGTTGTTCACTCCCTCCATTTTCATTTGAAAATTTTTACTCGCGCCACACAGTTTGACACTTTTCAGTATTTATCAACAACCGCAACAAATACCGAATGTCTAAAGCGGGGATCCGAACATACCCAAACACAGTGCTCGTCTACTTTGATTTGGTTGAAAGTTCCACAAACTACGGGAATAGCGAGCACCCGAATGTTTGCGCTTGGCCTAGGGCAAGCACTAGGCGAGCAACCCAACCACACATGCGAAGTTTGCCAAACTAGGTGCTCGGTATTTGACAAACACCGCATATCTAAAGCCGCCTTTAGAATAAAAATTATTAGAAAACTAAATTTTTTTTATATTTAATGCACCTTCGTATCTACTTTGTACATTAATCGGAACATAGTCCGAGATCAAATGTTATTACTGTTTTGGGTAGAGGAAAAAATTTTGCGCATTTTTCTAATAGATGTCGGTGAAGCTTATATAGAGGTTCATTCACAAATTTACAATCAATGTGAATACAAATATGATGTGATTAGTTCACGACTCACTTTATCCCTGATTTAACATATTCAGAATTAGGTGTACACCTAGTGAAGTTCATCGCACAATGTCAAAAAAGTATTGAAATTCTGACAACGAGATGAAAACGCTGAACGCTGAAATTGCATCTATCAAATCCACTCAATCTCAAGCTTAGACATTCGATTCCACAACAAGCGAAAAGGAAAACCGAAAATGTAGATCTGAAAATGTATCGTATGGTGTTCCGGAATCTGACAGAGAATGACACATCATCCTCTTTGGACATCATTAGCAAATTGCTTCATTGTGAGCCATTCACATAACCTGATGCAATAATCATTCGACTTGGCAATTAATCACCACAATTCGCAAGACCCATTAAAATTATTACTCCAAGTGCTGACATTGCAGTAGCTATACGTGCGAAACTTGAAAACGTGCACTAACATTATTTAAGTAATAAGAATTTAGATATTACTCAAAATGTTACACCTACTCAAAGATATTATGCAAAACTTACGTATCTAGGTCTCTGAAATAACAAAACGGATCCGGCAGCGACAATCAAATATCAGAACGCAACCCAAACATTCACTCACGCAAAAAAACTGGATAATAAAATATCTATATATGTTCAGAACAACCATGGAATCAGTTATAAACTTTATGAAGTACATGATACAACTTACGACATATTTATGTTTACGGAAACTTGGTTGAATAAAAATCACTCATCACTGGAGTTGGGCTTTTCAAGCTTTACCATTTACCGGCGGGATCGTGATACTTCATCTTCTACGAAAAGACGTAATGCCGGAGTACTAACTGCAATAAATGATACAATTCCGAACAATTCGCGTCTATTTAAAAAAGTTAATTATTTGCCTCCTGACTCTGTAGCTGATAAGTATCGCGATCACACAGGCAAACTTACAAACTTAAGAGGACGGCTGGTCGCTCCAAATCCAATACAAATCTATCAATGTTTATGAACCTTTTTTTCATGTGCAGCTGAATATTTTTACTCGTTTTTTTTTTTATTTGGTTTGTAATATTATAATAGTCAACTGCAATTTTACCGTTGAATGTACTTTTTTAAAATTTGAACTTAAAAAAATCATTGAAAGAATCTAATTATGCCACTGCTCAATTTAAAAAAAAACATAACGGTAGAATTTTAGACCATTGATTTGGGAACATCGGAAAAAAGATTCTTCAACATTTTTTGAACCATTTCTGTGTGAAAAAATACATAAGTGCGAAAAAAATTGATTTTGCAGGAAACGTCGTCAAAGTTGGAAATATGTTTTGATGCCATTTTTAAGGGTTTGTCATTGTAAACCATTTTAATTTTTTTTTTTTTTTTCAAAATATGCTCGTAATGCAATCAAGGCAAAAAAAATGGCAGAGGATGCAGCTGAGGTAAAAAGTAATCTTAACTTTCATGAAGCAGGGGCTAACTAAATTTTATGTACCTTTTATGTTCATATAAACAAGTCCAAACTGGCTTATAGAGAGCACATCCGAAAAGTATGCGATAAAGCGCTATAAGCTGCTATTTCGTTTGGGAGACTCATGGCAAACGTTCGCGATCCGAGTAAACGTAAGCACCTTATGATGGTGACACACTCAATGCTGTATGGCGCAGAGATATGGCCACTGCGTCAAGGTTTGACAAGTTTCGAACCATGATGGTGAGCCTTCAGCATACTGGAGCGCTGCGAATTCCAAACAGCTACAGAACAGTTCCAGGAAACCCCGTGTTAATAAAAGCCGGAGTAATCCCAAATAACTTATTGTAATCTTCATAATCTTCAACAGAGCAGAAGCGGGAAAAGAAGTAGTAGCTGCTCAAGCATGAGCGCGAACGCTTAAGCTGTGCGAGGAGCACTAGACGACGATCTCCAAGGAGGTATGGACGATTAGGCTTATTCGTCTCTTAAACTAAAACTTCTACCTAAGGCAGTTTCTATCTTTAGGAAATACCTTCACTTAATGGGAAATGTCAGGACAGAGTTCTGTAAGAATTGTGTCAAGGAAAGTGATGACTCTTTGCATACATTTTTCTATTGCGCCTGCTTCAGAAGGGAGCGACACACGCTTTTCTTTGCCATTGGCCCTGTGTCAGCATAAGTAGAGCTGGTATTGCGCTTGAAAAAAGAGGAAAGATGTCTCATAGACTGCTGAAATTCTGACAGAACGGAAGTAAGCCGGTGGGACATCTGGTATGTGCTAGTAGCACGCTCGAGCTGACGTGATGAGGAATCCAGCTCGGATTTCCGTGATCGGCGGGATGTGTTTTTTAGTCAGTAGGAATCTCAAATAGCAGGAAACCCTTTGAAGGTTTTTGACACCCATTCAAAAATATAAAATAATCAATTAAAAACTGAAAACGTAGTTTTGTTGAAATTTTTGCGACCAGTCGCCTCCAACATGAAAATAGATCCGGATGAAAACATATCCTCGTTTAGTAGTAACTGGTTATTATAATGTTCTATTAATTGATTATCGAACAAAATTCAGTTTAAGAAAATGGGTCAATAGTGGTCTTGTAATTGAAGCAATTTTTTATCCCAACCTACATCAACTAACAACGTTCAAAGTTGTACGAAGTGGACCCGACATAGTTTTTTCTAATGGTGCTAAGAAGAAAGTAAATCACAGTGAATTTTCTCTATGACCTGTTAACGCATATCACCATATTTTAGATATTATTCCATCGTTGTTTCCATCGTTGACTTTAATGTTAATTATGACATGAAGTCAACTAATCGTGAACAATTATGCTGATATTAATGCCGTTTTCGATAAATAAAATGGATTGATAAATTTGATGAATTGGCTGCTTGAGGATTCTGGAGATAAATTTTATACTGTTATTACTGAAATCATAAATATTTATGTCCCTCTCTTACAAGGAAGTTGCTATAATTTTCCGGACTGGTCCTCATTTAACTTAAAGAAAGATATTACATTGGAAAAAAAAATTATAGAATGCGTACAAAAGCATTGGCTTATTAGAAGATTACCGAGCTTTCGCCAAATTAAACTAGACCACATAAAAAATATTTACAATCTGAAATCGATTATTTTTAAAAAACACCATAGCGGAATTTAAACGTGGTCGTTCATCCATTTGCGATGAGCCAACCTCCAGGATGCCCAAAAACTGCTGCGACTACGGAAAATATCATCAAAATCAACAATGCAGTGTTACAGGATTGACGAGTAACAGTGCGTGAGCTTGCTGACATTGCAAGGATTTCAAAAAGTGAAGATTTGCAGGTGACAAAGCGTGAAGATTTGCAAGTAACAAAGCTTTTGACGTCATGGATGCCGCGTTTGCTAACGATCGATCCAAAACGCATTCGCATGAAAGTTTCGCAGGAGTACTTGGATATATTTCCGCGCAGTTCAGGAAAGTTTTTGCGACGATAAATCACAGTTAACTAAACTTGGATTCACCACTAGAGATGAAAGACAGCTGAAACAATATGAGGAAGCGGGCGGAAGAGCTCCGAGGAACATGAAAACGGCCCCATCGTCTGGAAAATTGATGGCAACCGCACTCACCGGAGAATACCGAGAACGCTCACCGAAGAATATTATGCAGCACTTCTGGGTACAATGAACGAAACGATCAAGACAAAAAAGCCTCGCCCGCTCATAGGTCTTCATTTGCAATGACAAAAAATCATGAATCACGCTATAAATTTTTGCCGCACGAACCGCATTCACCAGATTTAGTTCTCAAAAACTTTTTCCTGGTCCTGAATTCGAAACAAAAATGCATACTAAAATAAATATCCTGTCACATGCGGACCTATTTTGAAACAACCACCTATTTTGCAGGAGAAATCGTATTTTACAGAAGGTATTAAAAAATTGGAATGCCATTGGAAAAAGTGTATTGAGTTGAAAGGAGGCAATTTCAAATATAAAACATTTTGCCGAAAATCAGAAGTTTTCTTTGTCATCGACATTACTTACAGAACAGCCCTTGTAATGTGGCTCGAGGGGCATTTAGAATTCTTGGATTTATCATAAGAAACACAGAAGCATTTTATAACATTAACTGCTTAAAAACACTTAACATCTCTCTACTCCTTAGTAAACTTGACTACGCTTGCGTGTTGTGGAGTTCTTATTAAAAAGTATATTCGAATACTTTGGAAAGAATTCTGAACAAATTCCTCTTTTATGTAGTTTTAATATGCTCCCGAATAACTCTTATGAACCAATAAAAATAACAATCCTCGAAAACTCAAGAAAATGTCTTGAGGCAACGTATTTATGTAACGTAATGAATAGCGATTTTGATGTTTCAGTTAATTTGAAAAGAGTTTTCCATTGAAGTCCCCAATACAAAAACTACGAATCACATGTTTTCAGTAACATTATATAGAGTAAACTATCTTCAACATTTACCTATGGAACATTTAAAGCGAATGAGTAACTCCATATCAAGCCGAGCGGATATTTTTAATGATAATATGAATCGCATAAAGCAAATACTATGCAATTTACTAGCGTTTATGAACTCATGAGTCTGTTATTATTAATTAGGCTAGAACATGTTATGAACATTATTAGGTTAGAACAAGTTATTGTAAACTATATTAATGGGACATTAGTTTCGTATATTATGAAATGAAATTATGTCATTTGAAAAAAATAAACGAAAAAATCCACTATATTTTGCTGAAAGTCGATTAAATCTTTGCAACAGTCAAGGAAGATCGACACAAAAGCACTCATGCGACAGTTAAGGGCCAACTTCCACGTTTGCATGGATTTGATCTACTTTTTCTGCCATGGATCGATCTAAGCGTGAACCAGAAAATCAGAAAACGTATTTAAACCATTTAAATAAGGCTTAATATAAAAAACTAGATGTTTGGGTATCTCATGAATCGACCTCAAACGAGTTTATTGGAACGAGTTTCAGTCTGTGATTCTTTACTTCGGCGAAATGAAATCAGCCCAGTTCTCAAACAATTGATTAGGGGAGAAGAAAAATGAATTACATATGATAGTGTAGTGCGAAAACGTTCATGATCCAAACAAGAAGAATCGACTCAAGTCGACATTTAATATTATGAGCTCCTTTTACCTAGTAGGACTATTGATTTCACCTATTGCCAGTAGGCAACCGGCTGATTCATTATAACATGCGACACCAGACACTTTTTTGATGAATCGCTAAATATTGAAGGAGTTCGGTTGGATGTTTTGATGTATCTACTATGTAGTCTATCATGTATTTCTATTTTACTATGTAATCTATCATGTATTTCAAAGAATTTTCTCTAAAATAAGTAAATACTTTTTCTTCTTAGCAAAATAATTCTTTCAGAACCAAATAATTTAGGATATTGAAAATCTAAAAATCCTTGATAAAATTTACATGAATGATGAAAATATTTCAAACTTACCAACATGTGTTTCACGAAAATTAAATATATCCTGCCACGAACAAGACAATTCACTAGCAGTTAGTCCCAAAAATATTTGCTTCATAATCTATGAAAGGGAAAGAATAGATATCAACTCAAAATAAAAGTTAATTTACTTTAAGACAGGAAACATACTTGACATTCAACATATGCTGCCATTGCATCACGAGACACATTCGTTACTTGATCCGGACAGATCGGACCGTCAAGCATCAGTGTTTGATCTGGTAATTGTTTGTATCCCATTGCCTCGAATAATTTATCAGCATCTACTAAATTTGCACCAATATCGTGTGCATAAAACCCGGAGTACATCTAGAATGAAATCAAACGGTAAGAAATTGAACGGCTTTTGGAAACAATTCATGAAAGGAAAGTTTATTTTAGAGTTAATATTACGAATTTGTTTATTGCAGGAATGTGAGTTGCATCAGGTAATTTCGTCTGACATCTCGTTAGTATTTTATAACAATTTGGGTTTCGGCTTTGTGATCATTTTGATTTCAATTTGAGATGGAAGACAAGAAATTCGTTATATTTGTTTAATATATGCTTTTGTCAAAGAGTTCCGGGTCAGATAGATAACGTTTTAGCTTTTTATAAAATATAATTTATCTTATTCGCGAAGAAATCACATATTTTGACATTTTGCATTTATGTTTAGCCTAGCTTCTTGGTGGGAAAACCTTAAGTCGACGACTTGCAATTTCTAAAACTTTAAATAAAAAACACTTTGGTGATATCAGCCTTAAATACTCATGTCAATAATACTACTAGTGATACTATTAACAATGCAATAAATATTCGCGAAAACATATTTATTTAAAAGCTCACTACTCATATAGCGCCATGGAGATAAAACAACACTTCTTATCGTCTATATCATTCGAGTTCCTGACAAAAGCCATAAATCCTAATATTTACATACGTGCACACCGTGTTTGTTTTCAAATAATAAAATTTTAATACTGCGTGTAAATGTTTACGTATGCACATATTTTCTACTGAATCCAAACTGAATCATTCCACTTCTCACCTTGATGTATCGATACTCTTTTCTCCATGGTTTTGTAAATAGATTATTTGCATATTGACTAATCGATTCAAATCCAATCATTGCTTTATACGCTGAGAAATCATCCATTTCCTTTATCGATTTTTTTAGTACATGAGCAGTTTCCGGAAGAAAGAATTTTCGATCGTGCGGAACTATACTGAGGAATTCTTTGAAACAAGCTGTAAAATTGCAAATTAAAAATGATTAGTTAAGATTGATTTTAGTCTTATTATTCGTGCATGCGTATATATGTACATGAAATATCCATCTCAAATGTTTTGCTTTGTTTTGTTTTTGATAGCATGCTGAGTTTTATGTCTAGAAATTAAAATAGTTTACACACCTTCAAGCTTTTTACGTTCCTCGAGCTTTTGCATGCCTTCTTCTGTATCTAAGTAGTTCCAGTGTCTTTGCAATATTTCTTCCCATAATTCGGGAAGAAGATCGCGGGGCATGAAGTCTGACATGATGACTACCTAAAAAGTAATAATATACACGAGTCCGTTGAATTTACGATTTTATGGGTAATAAAACTGAAAAGTGCAAATTTTTAGAATATTGTCAATAATTGGATGTATAGAAGGTGTAGGTAAATTTCATAGCAGTCAGAAATTCGAGAATATATTCGAATTTGATGATAATCAAGAAGCTATTCGAATATACAAATATGATTCAACCAATTTTTGATTAAACTTAAGATGCTTATAAAGGTTATTAATTTGTGGTCACGATTCCCTTCTTGTCAGCATAGAGAATATATATCGGCTCTAAAGCTTTCTGAAGCAGAGAATATTTGATACGAGAATATGGACCATTTGCGGAATAAGCCTCCGATAGCAGAATCAAATAGAATTGTTTGTGTTAAAAAAATATTTTCAAGATGCTTGTTTAAACATATGATAAAATATAATTTTTTTCGAAGTATGATCTATGTAGAAGTTTATTTTTTGGATGATTTCTAATTATTCAGGCCAATTTCGATACTTAAGGAAGAAGTGAATCGTGCTTCAAAGAGAACAGATTGCATCGTCGGGTAATCTATAGGTATAATGTCTGGTGAATACGACCAACATCCTCAGTCCAGTCGTTCGAAGTAGTTTTTAAATAGTTGAGAAACATGTAGTATGACATGAAAAATAACGCGGGGACAGTCAGACGGTTTGAGTAACTCAATATATCATACCTTTATGATCCCACCAAATTCAAACTATAGCCATGGCGCATTTAATGTTATGCTTTGGTTTTGAAATGCCTATTTCTTCCGGCATCCCACAATGTTTTTAGCGTTTATTCTCATAATGTACCAATTTTTCATCGCCTGTAACATCCCGATGCAAAGAAAAAACTCTAATTTTAAAACTCTAATATTTCTTAAATGTTTCTTTATCTAATCATATATCATTGCATAACTGTTTCCATCCTCTGAAAACACGGAGAGACAAACTGCTGATTTATTTCGTAAGGATTTGCATCAAAAAATGCTTCCAATGCAACTTTTTTTTAATGTTTTTCCATACCTTTCATTCTGTGTCAAGAATGTCGTTTTGACCATTTGAAACCATTCTTTACCAGTTGCATTCCTTGCAGCATGCTCATTGTAAATTATTCGAATTGAACGATTTCTTTAGGGTAAAATAATGTATAAAAGCTTCCTGAAAATGACGGATTGCCGGATAGAATTCGATATTTTTAACCGATTAAAAGAAATAATTTTTTTGTTCTTAGAGTTAATATCATATGCGAAGAAAAAACTTTACTGTCACACCTGTCAAACATACGATTGTTGATCAGGGTTGAAGGTTGAAAAGTAGTGGTATTCGGCTATTTCCAGTTCGCATAAAATTTAAAAAAAAAAATTTTACTACCTCATATACCCGCAAAGTCAGCTTAAAAAACCATAAATAGGTCACGATTCCAGGGAGGTATATTCATTTGAATACGAATAGTCAAGAGAGAACATAAAAATGAAGAAAAATGAAATTAGAACTGCCATTAAGTACCTGTGTTTGAAAAAAATATCTAAATATAAAGACAGAGACAGCGACTTAGTGCAAACACTACTGGACTCTGCTCCTCCATATTCCACCGTTGCACGTTGGACCAAAAAGTTTAAGCTGGGAAGAACATCCACTGAAGGCGAATATCGCGAAGGAGTCCATCCACGTCCCACATTGAAGTCGAAGATGTCGTGTTAGCAGATCGAAGAGTGTAGAGTGCAAACGAATTGCATATGAAGAAGGTATCTGCGCGTTGGGTGCGGAGAATGTTAACCGACGAGCAAAAGGAGAAACGAGTCGGCATTTCGAGGGTGAATCTCGAAAAGTTCCAGGCAGATCAGGAAAATTTTTTGTCACGTTTCGTGACCATGGACGAGCCCTGGATCCACCATTTTGATCCAGAAACCAAACTGCAATTGATGACCTGGAAGTGATCCTCTTCACCGACGTTGAAGCAATTCAAAGTATCGAGTTCGGCAGGAAAGGTTATGGCATCAGTTTTTTGGGACGCTGAAGGCATTATTATGGTGGAATATTTGGAAAAGGGAGCCACTATATCGGGCTCTTAATACGCAGACCAAATAAGAAGATTGCTAGAGGCAATTAAGGAAAAAAGACGCGGCAAACTGCGAGCCAGAGCTGTGTTTCATCAAGATAACGCACCGGTTCACAAGGCTGCAGTTGCAATTAAAGAAACACGATTCGATGGATGCAATTAAAGAAACAGGATTCGAACTGCTTGAACACCCGCCGTATTCGCCAGATCTAGCTCGCAGTGACTTCTACCTCTTTCCTCCGCTCAAACAACACATTTGGGGTAAGAAATTTGAAGATGATAGCGAAGTAATGGCCGCTGTTGAGGCATTTTGGGAGAGTCAAGATAAAGAATTATTTTCTAAGGGTATGTTGCGTTTGGAAAAAAGATGGACTAAATGTATTAGCTTGTTAGGAGACTATGTTGAAAAATAAATATATCTTTTTACTTTAATCACCTTGGTTTACATTCATTATCAATACTTATTGATCAACTCCCGTAAGTGTACGGACAGTACAAATGTACTGCCAGTACAAGCGTGCTGCCCAATACATTCATGCTGCCAGTACACACTCACATAACAAACCGAAGTGTGCTAGCACACTGTGCTTAGCACGCACAAGTGCTGCCCATCACTAATCAGAGTATTCCAAACAGGGAAAGTTATGTTTATAAAGAGGGGTTCACGTAAGCCTACGTTCGAACGATTGCATTGCTTTGCGATCATCAAAAAGCAGATGCACTTTTTAAGAGTGGTCTAACAAGATATTTGAACAACAGAATAGAGGTGGCGAATGATTGAGAGAATCTTAAAACAAATCCGGACATTTCAGAGGCATGATTAGCAAAGGTATGTAAAGCAAATCTTAGTTTTGCATCAAAAGTGACTCCAAAATCCCTGACATGCTTAGAGGAATGCAGTATTTTTTTCTTTTTTTCTCCTCCTTCCTTCCACTCTCTCCATCACTCTATCAGCATGAACAGTCCGGTAAGTTTTTCATAGTGCTTCCCAGGCAACTAGTTTGTTGGTATAAGGAACAGCACAATTTTTTTGACTCTCTCTTATTGTCTAGACTCTTTTTTATTATCTCGTGATTGTCTTCACTGACATGTGTCCAGAGCAAAGTTAAAGAAGAAGTATCATATTCTATATCGTTGGTCCAGAGAAACCCAGCAAACCAAATGCATTGTAATTAATTCATTAAAGAGTCATATTTTACGAATGTTTTTGTCGTGAGCGAGCTCGCAAACGAATCGAAAACGATTCATTGGTCCTACTAAAATGGCAATTTGAGAAGAATAATTTTTTTTAGAAAAAATGTGGTTTTAGCGAGTATATATCACCTATATACTCGTTAAAAGTGATACTTTTATGAATTATTAGTGATAGTTTTAACGATTTCAAATATATTAGCTTTTATGAATTGAAAATGAGTTAAAATTATTTACTCATAGAGTGCGTTTATGCCGTAGCCAAATTAGTGAGCTCTGCTTATTTAGCAGCGGTATAAACCACTTTTAAATTAGCCGAGCTTGCTATTTTGGCTACGCTACTTTAGCGCTGCTAAAATTTAGCGCGGTTATAAGTGTGAAGGTAGCAGTGGTATAAACACTATAACAGCGCGATTTCGTTGTCAGAAGTGTCATAAATAGGATTTCTAGTTTCGAGTGACATTCGCAATCTGGAAGCCTTGGTGCAAGGGTGTTTTTGTTCTTAGTATTGAGCTCCTTTCAGATATTACGCCATTTTTGCTTTGGTTAACAAGTTGTACGGTGTAAACGCTACTATTATAGCAGCGCCAGTTTGGCAACGCTATTTTAGCTACGGTATAAACAAGGCCATAGTAGAGTAAATTTGACAGACTGGAAGAATGGCTGCTAAAGACGAACATAAAACATCGTTATATAGGAACACTGTTCAGCACAGACGAATTCATAGCACAGTCGAATTAAACTGAAATTTTGTTTGGGATACCGCGACCAGCAAACTAGGGGAAAAATCTATGTAAAATCTGCTACTGAGCCGCATAGGCCATAGGGCACATACACATGGTTTGCATTGTTTATTGCGTCGGTCATCCGAAGCAAAATTATTGCTGCGTATGGGCCTTTTCACACTTGTATTCTTGATGCACTCCTCAAACCGGTTTACTGGGAGGAGTGCATCAAGAATACAAGTGTGAAAAGGCCCTATCGTTTTACGAACAGGCTCGGTTTCGTATGAGGGATATGTCTGTTGATTGTCGAGAAACTATCGTTTTTAGTGAACGCTCACTAAATTGTTTGCTGGGAAGGTATACAAAAAACTCTGGTATTTATTGTCATTGTGCGTGGCTGTTAATTGTTTATGTACAATTTTAAGTTTTCTTTGAATTTGACGATGTTGCTTGAGTTCCTTACCGTATCTGGCAATGTATTGTAGAAATCTATAGCCTGTAGTATTGAACTTATTGAATACGATTGATATTATGCAGGCTCAGAAATTTTTTCCTAAATATTTATCAGGTTATTTGAGAAGCACTTGTTGAATCATGGTGCGGTTTTCCTGCATTCTCCATTGAATGAATCAGTCATATCAAAAAATATTATTTTAAAAATTCAAACAGTTCATTCATCCCAGCCTCTATTGCAGGACACACGAACTTTAATCTAAAAACCATGCAATATTTCTTTGGCTATTCGTTTCTTTAAAGAGCTATCAACTAGATGCAAACTAAAATGCAAACACTTTGTGATTCCAATAAGTGCTAATTTTCAACCTGTTTTACTTTGTGTAAATTGCAGCATAAGTCACGTTTTTTGCGCCTCTATCGAGACCTGGTTAGGGTAGAAGCATTGAAAAAATCAACCATCGTTGTTGTTTTCAATGCTACTAGCCCAACCAGCTCTCGACAGTGGCGTAAATTAAATCAATGACAGAATGATTTAATTTATTCTGATGCATTTTAATTCCTCGTCCTTTGTTTCTATTATATTAATTGAATAATTTAAAATTTGAAAATAGTTTTTGGTTCAGAATAGCGTCGACATTTTGAAATATTCACCACTTTTGCAGCAATCGTCGTCTTCATGATTTAAGCTGTTTAGACACTGCATATTCATATCTAATCGTCAACGCACCATATGAACCAGCTAACAAACAATACATACAGAGTGGCAACCTGAACTTCTGTTCCGAACTACATCGTTATCGCCAGTTGATTGAATAGCTTATCAAGAGCGTTTCTCGGTTTCGCTCGAATAAATCGATGATTCATCACATCCTATACTCATCTTGCTAATATTTTGTAAACAATGTCAGTCGCTTAGTAGCAGAAATACAGCGCCATGAAAATTTTATAATCAAAATATGGAGCTCGTAGCCATTTTCGGCAATTGCCCGTAACAAAATTGTGATCAGCTCACGTGCTTGACATGTCGAAAATAAATCTGTTCAAAAGATGAGGTGAACGACATTTGGTCACAATTTTTCTATTCCGAAATCTGCATATAGCCACGGATTTTTTTTGCGAACTGGCTTTGCTTATAACTCCTTCAGAATCGATTATCGATAACGACCCAATCGCAATAGCATCCAAGGGCTAACCTTCGGATTTCGAACAAGAAAATCGATAAATTATAGAAAATACACTCAGACTTCCGTCAACATCGTCCTACACCCGGTTTCGTGAAAATCCTACAACCCCCCGCAGGTTCTGCAAATATTCTCAAGAACCACCCCCAGCCTGTCATTCATTCACAGCACTGCAATTTTGCATTCCTGTCGTAGGTCCTATACAATCTAGCGAAATGCGAACACAATCAGAACGCCAATCGAAATCAGATCAAGAGTTATCTAATTATAAACTATGTCAGTTTGTGCCCCTTGCAGCCGGGATGAACAACATACTTAGCATGAATGTATCATCATGCCCAGGATAGGAGAGAAAAAAACGAAACTTCAAATTAAAATTCTTCGCATCATCCGTACATACCTCTGAACGCGGAACCAGCCTGTGAATCGTTGCCAAAAATAGCAAGTTTTATTTATGCCTTCGCTTGTCACGTCCTCCTTCAGCTCCCTTCAACGTTGCCAATCACCCATTAAATTTAATATCCAAATTATTTATTCCTCGATGCAATCGAATATTTTATCACTGGATTCGTATTCACTTTAGTAATACTACTCTTTTCCTTCTCGAGTCGATTTTCGCGAAATTGTTTTGATTTCCCATGTATTACTTATCGAAACTTATCACAGTTTTTTTATTACACGTTTACACACATTACCGGCTATTGATTTCAAATCGGTTCGAATTGTTGAGCAGTAACTACGCGATCAAATTTCAAATGGATTTATGCACTTTATTCGCGAATACTGCGAAATTTGAAGACGTCATGTCGCCATGTTTACTTTTATAACTATTGCAAATGTCAAAAAATTACACAACCAAATTGTTATACAAGCGGCAGAAATGTCGACGAATGGAAATGGGGAATGTGTTATACGACATGGGGTAGTTCGGAATTGAATTAGATGACATTTATGAGTTGAGCGGTAGATTTGAACTTGATCGAAAATATCTTGCTTTTGTATTAGAAAAGATGGCGAACGTTATTCAACAGCATAGGAAATCTGGTGTATTATTCAATTTTTTGTGTTTATCCTTCTATCATGTAATTTAATGTGTGATCGACAGAAACTACTAAAACGGAAAAGCGCTTGGTATTGTGAAGCTAGCAACGGAGCCCATCCAATATACACTAACAGTACTGCTTGGAACAAAAATATTTTTAAAAAACTTGATAATGGATATTAACACCGCTTGCATGCTATGCACTATAAACCCTGTTATTATTGAACGATCAACAATCGACCCAGTTATTTATTCTAGAACTGATATTCTTATTATATATGTATTAATTCGAAATTTAAAGTTAACATTGAATACTTTGACCAATCAATTGTTATGCATACCAAATCATTTTATCTTCCGTTTATCAGCGAAAAGCATCTAACGCAGATAAGTAACGAAATCGGTGGATTATAAAAATGTTGAGAACGTTGATGCAGTCAGATACCAAATTGATAACACTTTTTTTAAAACGAATAAAACTTTGAAAACGTAGATTTTCATCTGTTTATCTACGAAATGAGAAACAACTCAGTGCATGAAGCGAACCGCCTGTTGCCTGAAACTTTGAACTTGGAGAAACAAGCTGGAACAAACCACTTGAATTCCATCATGTAATTACGAAGTTAGTAATTATACCAGAAATCTAGCATTTTCATCGCTAGCTGATTTTTCTCTATCCTAATTTTACCTTCAAAATCAACTGAATTCAATAGCTTAATAGCTTAGTAGTTTAGCAGTTGATGAAGCTGTGAACTTTTTATATTTTAATTTTCATAATACTATTAATAAGCATGCTTCCTTATAGTGTTCATAAAAAAAAAACATCATAACCGCATTGAAATTCAAGGGACCTGATTTCTCTTATCGTTGATTAAATAAAAAGTCCCACAAAATCTTTAAAGAATCGAGTTCTGCATCTGATTACGACACATTTTCCAAGCTTAGTAATACAAGCAAAGAATACTATACTTCGACAATAGACAGCATATTGACTATATTGAAATTTAAATATCATAGAATAGCAAATACTTTTAGAAATTTTTGATTTCAATAAGAATTTAAAACTATTTGTCGACTGCATTCCGCCTGAATAATTGTAGTAGCGTTGATCTTTAAGTTGTCTTTAAGTTAACATTTTTCCTCTATCATTTTTCATCTATCAGGCAAATCATTTTTCCTCTATCAGGCAATAGATATCTCTCATAATCCTCTATAATTTTACGTTTTTACGAGTTGATAATCACTAAATTAAAATTACTTGATGGCTTCAAGTCAGCTGAAGTAGTGGCCTACCTCCTGTTTTCCTTAAATCTTGTGCTGACGGCCTGATGTTGCCTCTTTTTATAATCTTTACCATTTTTTATCAAATGGTATTTTCACAATTTTCTACTTCCAATTTTTAAAATCCGGAGATAAAACTGATATTAAAAATTATAGTCCGATTTGCTTTTTACCTATACTCCCCAAAGTTTTAGAAAATTTGCTTATGAACTTCTTGATTCTCAAATTGAATTCCACAATCATCCTCAACTAGCACGGATTCATGAAAGGGAGTTCTACCGCTATCAATCTCTAATTATTTCATAATTATGTGATCAAATTTAATAATCTCATCTTACATCCTCTCATCCTTTGCATTTAATCTACACGGATCTAATATTTTGCAGCAGATTACTATTACGGTTCCGTTCAGGCAAATGCGTGACGATGGTTAGTTTCTAATGAATTGTGGGAACCCTAAATACTCCAAATATACACCGCTAGAGAGATTGAGTCTTAAAAGACAACTGTTGTCAGGTGTTTAAATACCTCACACACAAATATCTTATGCCACAAAGCGGCGATTTTTTTTGTGCTGATGGCCTCCAGTGTTGTTTTAGTTAGATGATTGATGCAGGTGGGTTCCCAATCAAGGTGAATTTCTAGGTATTTTACCTTTTCCTGCAGACAAATGACGGTGCTCCTCATATTTAGGCATCCAATTTCGATTTTCTATTCCTGATGAATGGCACTATGCTACTTTCATTTAAGGATATTTGCATTCTAGATCTCATGGTATAAATGTTAGTCTTTTATTAAAAGAGCAGTTGGACCCTAAGTATTGGCGGCCATGAGAAGGCCTAGTGGGAACCATATGATTATGGGCCTTCCTATAGACATCCTCCCCTAGCCTCGTCTCCTCCAGTTCCGAAGACACATCTCGACACCTCAATATTTCTTGAACACATTTTACTACTTCTTGATGAAACATACTTCCTCTGAACAGCTTGGTACAGCGAGTCGTGCCTTGCATTGTCAAAGGCTCCCACTACATCCACGAAGGTGCATAGTGCGATTTCCTTATCATTTAATGTCTTTTCTATTATTTATACCAGCTAATGCGTAGATTTCCACATTTAATTAATCACATAATTGTTTTACTTACTAAAATATTGTTAAGATGAGGCTCACTACAACATTTTATGAATGATTTTTAATCCGTTGAATTAGATAAGTTAATAATAAAGTAAAACTCTCATTCCACCCTGATTATACGCACGAGACAATGCGAAGCTCGATTAAACATTATTTGGCTTCGGATTCTCTATCCACTAAAAGTCGCGATAGTACTTCTTAAATCTAAAACCTTTAATTTGTAGGAAGTGTCTCTCTTTTTAAACAGAAATCTTGAATTGAATGCATCACTTTTCCCATTCAAATATTCAAATTAAAATTTTCTCACCGGCATAAATAAAACTCTCTCATTCTTTTTCTATTTTGTATTTTTTTAGATTAGATGTTCTTACTTTTTCGCTTTTTGCAGCAAATCGACTCTGTTGCAAACAGAATACAATTATGTTCTTAAGTCGTAGGGATTGTTAGCGTTCACTTCTCTTTTCTTTTTTTCGTGACAAATTCATTCGAAAACAAAAATAATATTAACGGTACTCTCTAAAGTAGTCGAAACTCCATTCATAATACAACAGATGGTAAATTGATAGTTTTCTTTCATCCTTTCGTTTACTGTGTGTATGTGTGTGTAGATCGGTTGTTGACAAGTAGCTTTTTCATTAAATTTCCGAAGGTTGTTTTAAAGGTCTAAAAAAAATTGTTGAAATGTCGCTCAAGCACTTTTCGAACGAGATCGCTCATAATGTTAAAAACTTTACATTTACGAAGATGTTGAACTGGTTGAATTATAGATCGTGGGCAGAAACTTAACCAGTGAATGTTGAAATGAATTTAGTAACAACATCCTTCAGCCTGGCATCAGTGTCCTCTGAGATTTGGCCTTGCTGGGCGATCTGTGACAAGAGGGCTTGTTCGTTTGTTCTGATGTGTTGCAAGAATTCCTTTTCGAAAGCTGTGATCTTTGCAGGGTCCAATTTGTCGAGGTATCCACGGACACCACAGTAGATGACACCGACCTGGGAGGGAATTGTGAAAAATGAAATTATAGTCCATTCCCTAATGTAACCTGTATGACCTCACCTGTTCTTCAATGGCCATTGGGACATATTGACCTTGTTTCAGCAACTCAGTCAGACGGACACCACGGTTCAAGAGTTGTTGCGTGGCAGCATCCAAATCCGAACCGAACTGGGCGAAAGCGGCGACTTCACGATACTGAGCCAATTCCAGTTTCATTGAACCAGCAACCTGTTTCATGGCCTTGGTTTGGGCAGCTGATCCTACACGGGATACAGACAAACCGACGTTGATTGCCGGCCGGATACCCTTGTAGAACAATTCGGTTTCCAAGAAGATCTGACCGTCGGTAATGGAAATTACGTTGGTTGGAATGTAAGCTGATACGTCACCAGCTTGGGTCTCAATAACTGGCAATGCAGTCAAGGAGCCGCCACCCATGGCGGGCGACATCTTGGCGGCACGTTCCAATAGACGTGAGTGGAGGTAGAATACATCACCAGGATAGGCCTCACGACCTGGGGGACGACGCAGCAATAGGGACATTTGACGGTAGGCGACGGCTTGTTTCGACAAATCGTCGTAGATGATCAAAGCGTGCTTGCCGTTGTCACGGAAGAATTCACCCATGGCGCAGCCAGAGTATGGGGCCAAGTATTGCAGAGGGGCGGCATCGGAGGCAGTGGCCGATACAATGATCGTGTACTTCATGGCGCCAGCGTCAGACAATCGTTTTACAATCTGGGCGACGGTTGATCTCTTCTGACCGATGGCGACGTAGATACAGTACAATTTCTTGGTCTCGTCAGTTCCGTCGTTGAATCGCTTTTGGTTGATGATGGTGTCAATGGCAAGGGCAGTTTTACTGAAATCGAAATCAATAGTAAGTAGAGCTCTTAATAAGCCAATTTATAAATTTACCCAGTCTGTCTGTCGCCAATGATCAACTCACGCTGTCCACGACCGATTGGCACCAACGAGTCGACGGCCTTAATACCAGTCTGCATAGGTTCACGCACAGAAACACGTGGAATGATACCTGGGGCCTTGATACCGACACGGAAACGCTCCTTGGTATTGAGTGGACCCTTGCCGTCAATAGGGTTGCCCAAAGCATCAACGACACGTCCCAAAATCTGCTCACCGACTGGAACGTCGACGATAGCGCCGGTACGCTTGACAATATCTCCTTCCTTGATATATCTGTCGTTACCGAATACGACAACACCAACGTTGTCGGGTTCCAAGTTCAGAGCCATACCCTACAGAAAGATAATTTTATTAGTAATTCTTAGTTGTTTTCACGCCTTGTCCAGTGCTCACCTTTAATCCGGAAGAAAATTCCACCATCTCATCGGCTTGGATGTTCTTCAGACCGTAGACACGAGCGATACCGTCACCAATGCTCAATACGCGACCAGTTTCCTCCAAGTCAGCTTTTGGTGCAGCGCCCATGATTCTTTCTTCCAAAATGGAAGAAATTTCGGCACTGCGCTGGCTAGTTGATACATGGAATTTGCGAGCAGCTAGAGTAACAGCTGGGTATGCGGCCTTGGCAGCAATCTGAAAGAAGTTTATTAATGTGAAGGTATGGATCAAGATCGACGACAATCAAATGTGCGGGATATTTCGCTCAAGTTCGGAAGGATATTGAATGGCTCAATATAGTCTGAATTTCTTTTAGACCGCGTTGGAGTTTGGTTTATAGAAATGTAATTTAATGATGGTCTTTCGCGTAACTCACTTCTTTGATTATGATCCGGTTAACCAGGTAATCATGGAAAGTGATCTCAAAAATCTCTGCAGATTGAGGTTGAAGTAGGTATACTTAATCGACAGACCCCTATTGATGCCAAAAATGAGAGAAGTCAGAACTTAAAATGTGAAAAACTTCAATATATGTTTCCCGTCACGTCAACGAGGACAAAAATTTTTAGTAACTTTAGTAGCGACATGATGATCGTTACATTGGATAAAAATAACTAGCAATCCGCTGAAGCCTTTCTCAACATTACCATTACCTTTATGAACCAGCAAATTTCTCCAGAGATTTAATTGCAAATACATTGACAACTTCGAAAACAAACAAAACAATTTGGGTTTTTACGTTTTTTAGTGTACCCTCAAAATGTCGTGTCCTAATTCAAATATCATTTTGTTTCTTTCCACTTTATCATCCGACCAAGTGAACACCCTCCTGTCAACGTAACCTCAATGATTACATAATGTCATAAATTTAAGCAGGCCTTACGAAAGCAATTACACTCCGTAGATATCAAAATTAAAAGGCGAACGATTTCAATATCTGGGCTCGGTACATTTTACACTAGGTCCGCAGGATGTAAATTACATAATGTCACTGAGTACGTCCACTACACGTTGCATAATACATCATGAGCATTCACCCCTGAGTCCAATTAGCTTTATTTCCATGATTTACTTGAATTTAAGACAATTCCGCTCGACGTTCTAATCCAATTTATTCACTTTAGTCCATTTTAATATCAATATGATCGATTCAGAACATTTTGAGTAACTTTTTTTCACCGGGACACCGCACCATATCTAATCTAGACTGTCATCGATTTTGGGAAAATTCAATTTTCTGTACTTGAACGAACCGACAGTAGAGATTTTTTAATGAATTTCAAGAAATATACCTGTGATGCAGCTTTTGGTAATGACCGGGCCACAGATGTGGCCAAACGTGCTGATAAGAGCGACATTTTTCACTTAGCACTTGCTTTAACACTTCCCTAGACTTTTACAAAGATGGATGCCGGACCGACTACAATTTACGGGACCGCTCGTTGTATTCTTTGCTCTAGCTCTGTCGGTTTCTTGTATAACAAAATTCCAATTATACGGAACGTTCCGAATCAGACTTTCGCTCGTATTGCCATATCATATTTTGCAGCGTTGACAAATGAAATGTCAAGTCGTGCTGGCGGATGTGGAGAAAATTTTAGTGGAGAGAGCTCTACACTGCTACACTGCAATTTAAATATCTTTTGATCGAAGAGTCACGCCGAATTTAGTTTTCGCAGCTTTGCTCTTTTGTTCATAAGATTCCGATCTATCTAGTAAATTAATAAATATCATTTATTTAATAAATACAAAATCGATATGACCTTCTTGAAAACCCTTGTACAAGGAAGGTAATTTTATGTTTCCGAAATTATTTTGCCTTTTTCGTTGTGGTGATAAATCAATATAATCATAAAGGTTATCAATTTGTAAACACGGTTTCCTTCTTGTCTATAAATTAGCCCGGACAACGTATATCGGCTCTAATGCTATTTCCATTTCTTTTTTGATACCTACCAAATTCACTTTCAGATACATGACAGTTGAAATTTTCACCGAAATCCATCATAGCTATGTTAATTTGTAAAATAAACCACAGTTATTCATATTCAAAGAAAAATTGTTAACGGGGTTTGTGCACCTAGCCTAAAACAACTGGCGTGTTTTTTTGCTCCTCTATCCAGCAGAGAGCTGAGTATACGCATTGAAAACAACAACACTCCTGTACCAGTAAATTCACTAGTACGAAAATTATATTCCTCATTGGTAGTTCACGTGCTGAACTATAGAATGTGCTGATAGAAAAAAGAAAAGCTCACGAGAAGTTGTCTTTTTTGCTGTGAGGTGGCTTTGGTTTTTTCAAGGTTATGTTGAATGTTTTGGTAGTTAGGAAATTATAAAAAGCCCTCATAATGTGTAGAAAGTTGAAAGACGTAATTTTCTGTTCTTTCTTTTTCTATTTTCTATCGATTGTGATAGTTTATCTTCGTTATTTCCTCCCTTTATTTTCAGCTGTTTTGTGCTACCACAGCGAATACAGCAACCTATGTCAGTCTTAGCGAATACACTGCTGTTTTATACTAGATCGTTGTTTTTGCGGGATAATTCTATTCTGTTCTGTATCGGAGTTCCCTTCAACTGCCATCTATTACTGGACTACTGAGGAACTTTGAGGCAGCTACGCCATTTTGTTTGTGTTTGACAGCAATTGAAAGCAGATAACCTCGTGTATTTTAATCAAAATGGAAAAAAATGAATTTCGTGTTCTAAGTGAGTATTACTTTTTGCGAAATGAAACCGTTACCGTAATATTATGAACACTCTGCACCATCAATTTCAATGGTTAAGAAGTGGTTTACTGAGTTCCGTTGTGGTCGTATCAGCACAAGTGACGCCGAACGTTCAGGTCGCCCAAAAGAGGTCATCACGGCAGAGATCGTCGATAAAATCCATGGAATGATATAAGACGATCGGAAAATAAAAGTGCAAAAGATATATCACATTTTAAACAAATATTTGGACATGAAGATGCTATCCGCGAAATAGGTGCCGCGATCACTCACACTTGACCATAAGCGGAACCGTGCGACCACTACAAAGGATTTTTTGGCAAGGTTAAGCCGCAATAAGATTGAATTTTTGCGCCATTTTGTTACGGTAGATAAAACAGGGATCCATGTTACCACAACCGAGACCAAGAAACAATCCAAACAATGGGTTTCTTCGGGTGATCGTGCTCCAAAGAAGGCCAATGTGGATCAGTCGGCCAACAAGGTCATGGCCACAATATTTTGCAATTCACGCGGTGTCATTCATATTGATTACCTTGAAAAGTACCCAGGGCAGACCCATAATTTGGGCTATGAACTGCGTCCCCATCCTGCATATTCTCCAGATTTTGCCCCTTGTGACTATCTCTTCTTTCCAAACCTGAAGAAATAGCTGGGCGATAAGAGATTTGAGTCCAATGAAGACGTCTGAAACAAACGCCAATTTTAGGGAAACCTAACATTTGCAAGGGATAAAAAAAAAATTGGAAAAACGCTGGTCTAAATAAATCGAGCTAAAAGGAGACTATGTTGAGATATAAAATGTTTTTTTTTGCCGAAAAAAGTTTCTCATTCAAAAAGCCACTGACTTATCAAGCTACCCACGTACAATAAACAGGCAAAAAGTAATTGTATACTTACTACTTCTCTTTCTTGTCTGCTCTTGCTGACTTCATTTAGCTTTTATTCCATGTTCAAGCCGAATCACCTCCTATGCGTTTTATAACATTATATTTATTTACATAGATCATTACATTTTTTCCTTATAAAACTGTAGTATTTTTATTCAATAACTTAGGATTTAATTAAAAAAATAAAAATACAAAGATCTTATAAATAATACAATGTTTATACGCATGCATTTACTCTGCAAAATTACTATATATGTATGTATACAGATTTATTGACAAAAAACGAAGAATAAATTTATACTCTTTTTTTATTTCTTCATAGTTTTAATTTTTTATCTATCGAATAGAAAATATACAGTCCATAAAACTACATTTATTCCAAAAATAATATTGAAATTCTTTGGTTTAAAGAACATTTCTTTGACAATATGCACACCAACTTGATTAAATTTTGTATTCTGTATGTAAATTTTGTATTTTGTATTTAAATCGATAAATAGATAAATATTACAAATGGGTTTCTCGTACTATTAGTAAATTATTTAAAATTTGACGTCGAAAATTAGACAATTTATATTTTAAATATTTGAAATAATATTAAATTCTTATGAATTTTTGCTCAAACAAATATTTTGGTGTGTTTCAAAAGCATGACAGGTACTATAACTGTCAAATGTCACTTTCGGCGAAGGATATTCTAGTGTGTTTGAATCTAAATTAATCAAACAGTCCTTTTATGAAATTTTGGGCTTATGTGTGGATTTTATGTAAAATATTCTTTAATATTGTAAGACCAGTCAAGCCGCTGCTGTAAACACTGCTGTATATGTGCCTGCCACAGTGAAGAATACCACCCGAGTCAAATGCAACGTAAAGTGGGCTACGCCACTTTGCGAGCGGAACGCATAACATCCGACAAAACCAGTCTATTGCAGACAGCTGACCGGTGCGGACAAAGCATTGTTATAATTGGAAAACATAATAAAACGATTGTGAACATAAACCCAAGTGTGTTTTTATCTACGGATTACAACTCAGGTGTGGGGTCTACAATACATCATCATGTCATCCAGGAAGACGAGACAAACGGCTACGGCAGAAACCAATGACGAAAGAATTGACGAAACTGTTTCATCGCTGGAAGGCCGCGATTGTGAAACACCGCAGTCGGCAAAGGAGTCCACGTCGCCATTTCTCGAAATCAACGAGCAGAAGTGGATGTTGCCAATTTCGCCTCAAGAGCTGAGGCGCCTCGAAGAGGAAGAGGCAATCGTAGAAAGGAAATTCGGAGTATCGCTGCCGAGAATCAATCCAAGTCCCAGGAGTACAACTTAAATTACTTTTTGAAGCATAGTAAACCAGTTAAAACATACAAGACTAGTGACTTTGTCGTACTCAGAAATGTAGATACTTCAGTAGGCACTAACAAGAAACTGATTCCGAAATTCCGCGGCCCGTTTGTAATACATAAAGTACTAGAAAATGATAGATATGTAGTAAGGGACATCGAAGATTGTCAGCAGACACAATTACCTTATGATGGCATTGCCGAGGCAGGTAGGCTGAGGAGATGGCAAGCAAGTTCCTTTTCAGATTGTAAGACAGCACCAGAATCCACCATTGCTGAAGATGCCGCTGTAACCAAACCGTCCATGTTGCAGCATTTAGTCTAGATCCAACAACGATGTGGAATATGCAGCAATTTCAAACTGCGAATCTCCCGACATGGTCGCTATTAAAAATGCGAGAGCGATTAGAAGAGGAGGAGAAACTATTAAATAAACAGCTAAGGATAATAGAACAAAAAAAGGAACTAGCAGTAAAACAATTGGAGCTGAACAGAGTCGAGAAGCTCTTGACAGAATCCGAAGAAGTAAGAACGGAAGGACTGGCTGGCCCAACATTTGAAGAAGCTGCTGCCCTGATACATGAAGATACTGCTGCCCTGAAACATGAAGAAGCCGCTGCCCTGATACATGAAGATACTGCTGCCCTGAAACATGAAGATACTGCTGCCCTGAAATATGAAGATACTGCTGCCCAGACGACCAAAGACCCATTATTCACCATTCCGACGCTCGCTGCTGCCTTAATAAAAGTTCCAGAAGTTGGCCTAAGCTGTATACCAGGAGGAGAACTGCCGCTTAATTATAATGATGTTCAGGCAGCGTTACCTAAGTATGACGGAGAAAATGCACATCAGCACGTCTGCAGATTCTTCGAGGATTTTGAGCAAGTGCTAAATTTGGCAGGAATTAGAGATAGTCGAAGATATGTCTATCTTAGAAGGTCCCTGACGGGTGCAGTGGAGATATGTCTCAAGATGTCACGCGCAGAGACTTATGAAGATCTGAAGGCGGCACTTCTGAAAGAATTCAATACTGCCGTTACGCTGCAGGAAATTTATACAAATTTAAGAAGCCAACGTTGGAGACCAGAAGAAATGACCCTGCATAAATTCATTTTGCAGATGCAGTTGAATGCCCTCCAAATCAAATTGGAAGAAGTTGATGTGGTGGACATTATTATTAACGCTGTACAAGCAAGCGGCTATGACGCTTCAGTATTGAAGGGAAGCGGAAACGTTGAAGAACTGAAGAGCAGGGCTGGTCGGTATTGGCATGAAATTGCAGTGAAAAGAATGGATGATAGGCCGAATAACACTGCTGCTAGAAATCAACTCGAAACGTTCAGAAGAGAACCTAGATATACTCATAGTACAACTCAATTATCTGCTGTTGCTGTCCGACCGAGGATAAATAGGTCTCCATCGCCACGGAGACCTCGAATGCTGCTGTCATCGCGGGAAGAAGGCGAAATAAGATGTTTCAACTGTTCCCGAATGGGACACTTCCAGAGTCAATGCCCCTTCGAAAAAAGAGATCCCGGAAGTTGTTTTAGGTGTTGGCGAATGGGGCACAATCACAGCGAGTGCCCATACCCAAGGAAGCTATTGAAGACTCCCAACGCTAGATCCACTGACCGACTCCAGAACGCCACTTCCAGTGCATCGTTAGCTACTACGAAGGATGAGGACTTTAAAAATTGCCACAGCCGCCTTGCAGTATCGAATTGGGTAAGTGTCTTGTTTTCTGATAATATTGAGCACGGAAGAACCCCGAAGTTAACAAATGTTTTCTCTATGTTCGACACTGGTAGCCCGATCAGCTTGATTAGCTATGCACAACTGCCTCCTGGGATAAGCGTTAGCGAGGAAAAGCCGAAGTACAAGGGTCTAGGCGGAAACACAATAAAAATACTTGGAACAGTCGAAGCGATTATTAATTATAAAGAAGAAAATAAATTAATAAAGCTATACGTAATTGATGAACAAAAACCTTTGTTTCCATTGATACTAGGAAGGGATTTTCTAGAAATTAATAATATCCACTTGGTAAAATGCGGGAAAATAAGTTATACTATAGAACAACTGCTGAAAATAAGAGAAACATTGAATACTGAATTCGGTCCCTTCCGTGCTCAACAAAATGTCATAAATGGGTTGATTAAATTTGATTTGATTAAAAAGGGTAACTATAGAGAAACACTTCCAGCTCAGTCTGCCAATCATGAAATGCCTTTAGAACCACCTCCACTTGCAGAAATCAACCATTATACTGCCTTACCAGACATATTTAATATTGAACTGGATGAACCAGAAAGTGAATATCACATTAATTGTGAACTGACGTTGTTAGAACAGAAAAAGATTATGTCCATAGTAACCACCGATTATATTTCAAAATCCGAATTTGCTGCAGACCCGTTAGAATATGAAATGAATATTCACCTGACGACGGAAGTCCCATTCCATTGTTCTCCGAGAAGGTTATCTATTCTTGAAAAAAAAAGAAGTTAGAAAGATTACTGACGTCTTAATGGAAGAAGGGGTCATTAGACCTAGTAATTCTCCCTATGCATCTGCCGTTGTTTTAGTCCGGAAGAAAAATAAACTTCGGATGTGTATCGATTATAGGGGACTAAATAAATTAACGGTCAGGGATAACTTTCCATTGCCTCTAATTGAAGATTGCATTGAATACTTGGAGGGGAAGAAGTTCTTTTCAGTGTTGGACTTAAGAAGTGGATTCCACCAAGTGCGCATGACGGAATCGTCCATTAAATATACTGCCTTCGTGACACCAAGCGGTCAGTATGAATACTTAAAGATGCCTTTCGGATTGAAAAATGCCCCTGCTGTTTTCCAGCGGTTTATCAATACAGTCTTCCAGGACTTAGTCGAGAAAGGAAGCATCGTTGTATATATGGATGATATAATGCTGGCTACTAAAAGTTATGAAGAGCACTGTGATCTGTTGTCCTTAGTACTAAGGCGTATTAGACATCGAGGCCTTGAGTTAAACCTGCCGAAATGTAAAATAGGGTACACTGAAGTAGAATTTTTAGGGTACAAGGTATCTGCAGAAGGAATCACTCCTAGCTAGGCCCATTTGAACGCCATTCGGAAGCTATGTATACCCAGGACTACCCATGAGGTGCAGTCAACTCTGGGGCTGTTCTCATACTTCAGACGATTTGTCCCTAATTTCTCCCGGATTGCAAAACCGCTGCAGAACTTGTTACGCAAGGACGCCAAGTTTGATTTTACTGAAGCCTGCTGCACTGCTTTCAAACAACTGAAATCTCTGCTGATTGACGCACCAGTATTGGCCATTTACAACCCTGAATTCGAAACCGAATTGCATACAGACGCTAGCTCGATAGGATTTGGCGCTGTCCTATTACAGAGACAGCCTGACAAGAAGTTTCACCCTGTGGCTTATTACTCCCGTACCGCCTCAGTGGCTGAATCCAGATATCATAGTTTCGAATTAGAGACTCTGGCGATTATATACGCTTTACGTCGTTTCAAAGTTTATCTGGAAGGAATACCTTTCCGAATCATTACGGACTGTAACTCTCTAACACTAACTTTAGGTCGGAAGCAAATTAATCCACGGATTGCTAGATGGGCATTAGAATTGGAAAATTATAATTATGAGATCCAACACCGCAGAGGGGCAAGCATGCCTCATGTAGATGCTTTAAGTCGATTGCCAATAGTAGCGGCTGCTGTTGAAGAAGACGTTGAACATCGGCTACAAATAGCCCAAGCACAAGATGTTATTGTCAAACAATTGAAGGAAAAACTGCAGAATAAAGAAATCGAACCATATGAACTAGTTGACGGGCTGGTGTTCAGGAAGGAGGGTCCAAGATCTTTACTATATGTACCTGCAGAGATGGAAGACAATGTTATTAGAATCTCTCACGAACTGGTTGGTCATCAGAGTGTGGAGAAGACGTTGCAGAAAATCAAATCAAGATATTGGTTTCCCGGAAGACGATCTAAAATTGAAAAGTTCATACGTAACTGTATTCCTTGTATCATGTATACTCCTCCGGCGAGCACTACTGAACGTAACCTCCATAATATTCCGAAGAAGCCGGTACCATTTGACACTCTGCATGTTGATCATTTTGGCCCGCTGCCCTCTTTGCAATCAAAGAGGAAGCATATATTGGTCGTGGTGGATTCATTTACGAAATACGTTAAATTGTATCCGACCAACAGCACTAGCACCAAAGAAGTCATCGCTGCCCTGAAGAAATACTTCGAATATTACAGCCGACCAAGAAGAATAATTTCGGACCGAGGTACCTGCTTCACTTCACTTGAATTTGCGCACTTTTTAGGAAGCAATAATGTTAGTCACATTCAAGTAGCCACTGCTTCGCCCCAGGCCAACGGGCAAGTAGAACGAGTCAACCGAGTTCTGAAAAATATGCTGGGTAAACTTACAGATGAGATTGATCATGCGGATTGGGTCACAAAATTATCTGATGTAGAATATGCTATTAACAACTCGGTTAGCAGTGCTACCAACCAAATACCAAGCGAACTGCTGTTTGGTATCACCCAGAAGGGAAAACAAATAAGCGAACTGGATGAATACTTGGAAGATAAAGTAAAACCAGAAGATAGGGACTTACCTCGAATTCGAAGAGCTGCAGCTGAAGCCATTGAAAGGTCACAAAATTACAACGAGGAATATCATAACAGACACAGTAGGCCAGCCAAGGAGTATCAGAAAGGGGACTATGTAGTACTTCGAAATGTGGACACTACAGCTGGAACCAACAAGAAACTGATTCCCAAATTCCGAGGTCCTTATGTAATTTATAAATGTTTGAAAAATGATAGGTATGTTGTGCGAGATATTGAGGATTGCCAGAATTCTCAATTACCTTATGATGGAGTGATGGAGGCAGGCAGACTGAGGAGATGGCAAGTGCACCCTGTATCAATTCAGAAACCTACTATACCTGACATTCCTGAAAACCAAGACATAACTGAAGGCCAGCACTTACCCAATACCCTAAATATTCTTGAAGACAATGATGAAGACGCCAATGTAGAATACCAGAACGAAGAATGGTTGGAGGAAGACAACTGGGATCCAGAGTATCTAGACGAAGAAGACGATGTGCCTGAGAACACCTGTGCAACAAGTCTAGAGAACCTATCGATCGAGGTCGATCGAGTGTCAGGTCGGCCGAGCTGTAAGACAGCACCAGAATCCACCATTGCTGAAGATGCCGCTGTAACCAAACCGTCCATGTTGAGGCGGATAAAACATGTAAGCTGGGCTGACAACCTACACGTATACATAGAAGAGAGAAGACAGAAAGAAGAACGACGCGACGAGTGAACTGCGTAGAATTGTGATTGTGATTGCAAGAGAAATAGTGAAATCAATAAAGACTTATTCAGTTTTACTAGTAACAAGTGCCTTTTAAATTGGTGCCTTTCAAGATCAAAATTTCCAAACAGCGCCAGACACTGAATACCAAGAGAAGGAATGGTTGAACACGGAAGGCCCTGACACTGAAGATCGCCTGAATGAAGCTGCTGCTGACCACATGGACTACCAGAACGAGGAATGGTTAGACGAGGACGAGTGGGATCCCGAGTACCTAGAGACCCTAAGCGAAGAAGTATCCACCAACTCTGCTGCTCCTGCTGACTCTCCAACTTCTTCGACTTTTCCGATGTCCACGATCGAGGACGATCTACCGTCAGGTTGGCCGAGTTGTAAGACCAGTCCAGCCGTTGCTGTAAACACTGCTGTAAATGTGCCGGCCACAGTGAAGAATACCATCCGAGTCAAATGCAACGTGAAGTGGGCTACGCCACTTTGCGAGTGGAACGCATAACATCCGACAAAACCAGTCTATTGCAGACAGCTGACCGGTGCGGACAAATCATTGTTATAGTTGGAAAACATAATAAAACGATTGTGAACATAAACCCAAGTGTGTTTTTATCTACGGATTACAATATAGTGTAAGACAGCACCAGAATCCACCACTGCTGAAGATGCCGCTGTAACCAAACCGTCCATATTGAAGCGGATCAAATATGTAAACTGGGCTGACAACCTACACGCATACATATAATCAATCGATGTAGAACAGCGGATGTAGAAAGAAGCGTTTCTGAAGCGTCGTTGTGAAGTCGATACACAATAGACAGTGAATCGAAAAATAAAGTATTTTATCCTATTACAAGTGCATTTTTGAAGTCGATTATAGCTCAGGTGTGGGGTCTAACTACGTGAAATGACCCAAACAAGTGCGAAAAAGAATGTGAAGACGAAGGCAGCCGCAGGAGCCCCAGTTCCACGAACAAAGGAACTGGCGGCGTCATGTAAGCCGGTTAGGAAAGTACCGCGATTGCTGTCTAATGTACCGACGCCTGATGACTCACCGAAGAGTCTGGGAACGCTGATGCCTGACGATTTGCTGAGAAGTAAGGAAACACTGCTGCCTGACGAAACCCCGAAGTTTAGAAAAACGCTGATGCCTGACGATTTGCCGAAAAGTAAGGAAGCATTGCTGCCTGATGACACCCTGAAGTTTGGAGAAACGCTGATGCCTGACGATTTGCCGAGAAGTAAGGAAGCATTGCTGCCTGATGAAACCCTGAAGTTTGAAAAAACGCTGATGCCTGACAATTTGCCGAAAAGTAAGGAAGCATTGCTGCCTGACGACACCCCGAAGTTTAGAAAAACGCTGATGCCTGCTGATTTGTCGGGAGTAACGGAAATAATGAAAACACCGACGCCAAAGGAAGTAGAAGCAAGTAAGATGCCGCCCGGACTCAACCTTTTGCAAACTGCTGACGAAGCCCAAAGTAGAATTATATCACCGATGCCCGGACCATAAACAAATGCAGACCCAATGCTGTTATGGAATTGGCGGCAGAATCAGGAAGCGAATTCAATGTGGTCACTGAGAAAAATACGTGAGCAGCTAAGAGGAGGAACTATTGCAGAGGCAACTGAGGATTGTTGAGAAGAAGAAGGAACTGGCTATGAGACACCGGGAGTTGCAAAAAATTGAAATGGACATGGCCAATACGGAAGGACAAACGGATGCTTGTGCGAATCTAATTACTGCTGTACAGATGCCCGAACAACCAACTGCTGCTATTCCGATGCTTGCCGCCGCACTGGTTAGAGTGCCTGATGACGAAAGGGAAAATAAAACAAAAGATGAATTACCTCTTAACTATACTGATGTCCAAGCGGCGCTACCCACATATAACGGAGATAATGCGCAACAGCACATCTGCAAGTTCCTGGAAGATTTCGAACAGGTGCTGAATCTCGCTGGAATAAAGGACAGCCGAAGGTATGTGTACCTGAGAAGGTCGTTAACGGGAGCAGCCGAAATTGTTGTTAAGATGTCTTCTGCTCAAACGTATGAGGAACTTAAGGCATAGCTTTTGAAGGAGTCTAACAAGGCGGTCACACTACAAGAAGTGTATAACGGCTTGAAGAATCAACGTTGGAAGCCGGAGGAAACTACACTACATAAATTTATATTGCAAATGCAGTTGAGCGCCTCGCAAATCAATCTTGAAGAAATTGAGGTCATTGATATAACTATCCACGCCATTCTGCAGGTACGGGCACGAAATTGCGTATGGAAAACAAGAAGAACGGTTAAGAAACCCTGCCGCCCGGAGCCAAATCGTCTTGCCCAGGAGGGAGTCAAGGCAAATATCGTATTGGAACCGACCATCAGAGGTAGCTGTCCGTTCGAGGATGAATAGTTCTCCATCACCACTCGGACCCCGAGTATTGCCGCCATCAACAGAAGACATACAGGAAACGAGGTGCTACAATTGCTCTCGTAGGGGACATTTTCAAAGCCAATGCCCTTTTGAAAGGAGGAATCCTGGAAGCTGCTTTAAGTGCTGGAGAATGGGACTAAAGCGCAGGCCACAATGTTCCAGCACATTCCATTCCATTCCGACCCAGCACTCTCCAGCTCATGTCCATTCCAGCAAACTGAACACATAGTCTCCATTCCGTTTAGTGTGCGACAGTTTACTTGTAGTTTTAAAATTTCAGTTTTGCGTGATTATTTTAAAATAGATAGCAATTTTCTATAGTTATTTGGAATGCTAATAAGTTTTATACCCTTGTATAAACAAAAACCACAGCAAAATTTTTTTAGTACTAATAATAATACTACTCTGATCCAGAAAAGTTGAAAGTTGGTCAACTCGTCCTTTCCATTCCATTCCATTCCAGCCTTATGTGTTCAGTCACAGCGTAATAACAACCAGCGTACCAACTTATTCCACTTTCCCAAAAAAACACTTTGGCCTTGAAATTGCGCCTCCATTTACGCAATGCATTATCTGTCAAAGCAGCCTGAGATTATGTTAGTATATTTTGCGAGAGTGGGCCATATGTGAGCAGCGAAAAATCTAGCTTGAGTATGTAGTTGCCGAATTGTATATTGCATCTCTTTCTGTTCCATGCGATTTCTTCCAACTTTCCAGGCTGACCAACAATACAATCTCAGGTTAGATCACTGGATTTTTGGGCCGTATACATATACGGAGTTGGTACGCTGGTTAGGAACTACTCATTACGCTGTGGTTCAGTCTCGTACATTTTCTATGCCGACAACTTTGACGTTTATTCTGGAATGGATCATTGTGTATTGTGTCCGGCGCTATAGCCGTATCGACTGCCCGTATCCTTGAAAACAGTTGAATTTAACTAACGCGTTGCCTGCTGCCCGTTTGCCAGATGCTGCCTCAAGTGCTTCGCTAGCCACCAATAAAGAAGAGGACTTCAAAAATGCACTTGTAATAGGATAAAATACTTTATTTTTCGATTCACTGTCTATTGTGTATCGACTTCACAACGACACTTCAGACACGCTTCTTTCTACATCTGCTGTTCTACATCGATTGATTATATGTATGCGTGTAGGTTGACAGCCCAGTTTACATGTTTGATTCGCTTCAATATGGACGGTTTGGTTACAGCGGCATCTTCAGCAGTGGTGGATTCTGGTGCTGTCTTACAATAGTAAAGATTCGTTTTGCTGTTGTTAATTTTCTTTCTTATAACTGTTCTTATATTTTTTTCACGAAGAAATCATAACGTTAAGTCTAACAATTATATTTATTTTTACTTGTAAGACAGCACCAGAATCCACCACTGCCGAAGATGCCGCTGTAATCAAACCGTCCATAGTGAAGTGGACAAAACATGTAAGCTGGGCTGACAACTTACACACATACATATAATCAATGTGATATAACAAAGAAGCGTAGTAGAAGCGTCTATTGTGAAATAGACGCCATAGACAGTGAATTGTGAAATAAATTATTTTATCTTATCACAAGTGCATTTTCTTAGGTGTTTAGAGCTCAGGTGTGGGGTCAGAGCTACGTACATAATAGAATGACCCAAAGAAGTGGGAAAAAGAATACGAAGACAAAGGCGGCCACAGGAGCCCCAGTCCCGAGAATGAATCAACTGGCGGCGTCAGGCGAGCTGGTTATGGAAGAAGCGACGTCCGATGACTCACCGAAGAGTCTGGAAATGGTTATGCCTGACGATTTGGCGAGAAGCGAGGAATTACTACTGCCCGATGATACCTGGAAGTCTGGAAAAATACTGATGCCTGACGATTCACCGAGATGCGAGGATGTACTGCTGCCTGATGATACTCTGAAGTCTGGAAATATACTGATGCCTGACGATTT